>CAWUFW010003000.1:1600000-1966419 GCA_963921515.1 Calotriton arnoldi | reverse complement strand
GCCAGATGTTGTTGGCACACAGGGAGGTGTGGACTGGTTGCTGTTCATCTGGCACCGCCGTCATCTCATGTAGTACATCCCACTTGGACTCCACGCGGGTCATGTGGGAGTCCACACGTGACATGTGGGAGTCCACACGTGACATGTGTGACTCCACGTGGGACATGTGGGAGTCCAAGCGGGCATGATGGGCAGCCTGCTGCTGTTTGATGTCTCTGAGGAGCCCCACTACCTGGCTGAGCTCTCCGGTGCTGGACTGGTACGCATCAGCTATGCGTACCAGTTGTGGGTCTTCATGCACACCAGCAACGTCTGCAAGCAGCGACCTCTGTCTCCCACCCCTCCCACCACCCCTGCTGACATGTGCAGTGTGTGCAGTTGCACGCACAGATAACCCTGGTCCACCTTGGGGGTTGGTGGTGGTGGTGGTGTCCATGGCCCCAGGTTGGTCCAGGGTCACTGCGCTGGTGTTGTTCCTTATTCTGTCCATGTCGGCAGGGATGGTATTCGTGGTGACAGTCGTTGGAGGGGTGGGTGCAGGGGGTGCAGCTGGTGGACCTGCTGGTGCTGCAGCTGGTGGTCCTGCTGGTGCAGCATGTTGACTTGCACCGGATGTGCCAGGTTGTTCTTCATCGTCCGAGGAGGACAGAGGCTGTACGACGCCAGTGAGCTCGGCATCCTCTTGAGCCTGGGACTGGGACTCCTCAGCGTCTGCTGCTGTGTCCCTATCATCACCTGTTTTTGGGAGACACAAACAATGTATGTCATGTTTCTGCAGGCATCAATGGTTGACACACCTGACAGTTGTGACTGTGCCTCGGGGTGCGGGCCTGTACATTGTATTGTCCTAAGTCGTCACAGTCAGGGGTTGATATTGGTGTGGCACATTGTCCTGCATTATTTGGGCATTTCTATGTATTCTCTGGGGTGTGAACATGGTCTGCATTGATTGTGTTTGGTTGACAGCCAGACCTCCTTCCCACCCACCCACCCAGTCAGTTATCCCACCATGGAACGTGCTTGCATTGCAGGGAGTGTAAGTTGTCTCTCAGGATGTCAGTCAGTGGTGTCCTGCTGTTTGTTGGTGCACAGTTGCCAGCAGGGCCTTGTGCTCCCACAGCAGTAGCCAGTGTCAGCCATCTTGTGAGTCCTTCTCCACTCCCTGTGATGTGAGCATGGTTCAGGGTGGTGTTGATGGGCCAGTTGTGAGGCTGAGCAATGTCTGTGACTACGACTCCCATCATGCTATTGCCTCCACCCCCTTCCCAGCATGCCCATGCTTCCTTCCTTTTGACTCTGCTTCCCTGTGGGGTGGGGTGGCTGTGCTGACAGGATGGCTGGGAGTGTTGTCCTGGCAGTTGTTTGGCTAAGAGTCCCAAGAGTGTCCCTGTGCTTCACACAACATAACCCAGGGTGGTGGTGCTTTGTGGGATCTTGTGTTAGGATGGAGGGCATTGCATTCTACCAGGTGGGTACTGTGGAGTTTGTGTTGGGGGGGTGTGAGGGGAGGTGCTGGTGACTATGGTCAGTGCTGCAAGTCCCCCTTCCCACCCACCCAGCCAGCCAGATATCCCACCATGGAACGTGCTTGCATTGCAGGGAGTGTAAGTTGTCTCTCAGGATGTCAGTCAGTGGTGTCCTGCTGTTTGTTGGTGCACAGTTGCCAGCAGGGCCTTGTGCTCCCCACAGCAGTAGCCAGTGTCAGCCATCTTGTGAGTCCTTCTCCACTCCCTGTGATGTGAGCATGGTTCAGGGTGGTGTTGATGGGCCAGTTGTGAGGCTGAGCAATGTCTGACTACGACTCCCATCATGCTATTGCCTCCACCCCCTTCCCAGCATGCCCATGCTTCCTTCCCTTTGACTCTGCTTCCCTGTGGGGCGGGCTGGCTGTGCTGACAGGATGGCTGGGAGTGTTGTCCTGGCAGTTGTTTGGCTAAGAGTCCCAAGAGTGTCCCTGTGCTTCACACAACATAACCCAGGGTGGTGGTGCTTTGTGGGATCTTGTGTTAGGATGGAGGGCATTGCATTCTACCAGGTGGGTACTGTGGAGTTTGTGTTGGGGGGGTGTGAGGGGAGGTGCTGGTGACTATGGTCAGTGCTGCAAGTCCCCCTTCCCACCCAGCCAGCCAGATATCCCACCATGGAACGTGCTTGCATTGCAGGGAGTGTAAGTTGTCTCTCAGGATGTCAGTCAGTGGTGTCCTGCTGTTTGTTGGTGCACAGTTGCCAGCAGGGCCTTGTGCTCCTCACAGCAGTAGCCAGTGTCAGCCATCTTGTGAGTCCTTCTCCACTCCCTGTGATGTGCGCATGGTTCATGGTGGTGTTGATGGGACAGTTGTGGGGGGCAATATGTGTGACTGCGACTCCCATGATGCTATTGGCTACACTGACTTGGCCAGCATACACAGAATTCCTTCCTTTGAGTGGTCTTCACTGTGTGTTGGTGTTGTTGTGGTGGCTACATGTGTGGATGTGTTTGTTGGTTCTATTTGTGCCACTGCCTAGCTGTAGTTGTGGTTGTGTTTGTACATGTGTTGGCACAGTTGGATGTGACTTTTTTGATGGCATGTGTTGTGTTTCTCTGACTGACATACACATTTTGGGATGATTCTGTTCTGGTTGCTGTGTGATTGCTATGAGTGCATGGTTTGACTTTCCCCTTGACAGTGATGTGTGTGTGTTTTGTGGCAGTATATTGTGTACATTTGTTGTGTACTCACCAGGCTCTGGGATGTCCTCTAGTCCATATATGCTCACTGGCGGTAGGATGGCCCGCACCTTCTCCTCCCAGGGCCTGAGGTATATTGGCTTGGCAGGAGGGCCACTGCCGGTGTGTTGGCTGTTGATGTAGTCTTGCTTCAGCAGTTTCCGTACCCTCCTGCGCACGTCATACCACCTGTTCTGGATGTCGCTCTTTGTGCGCCGACATGGTGATTGGGCGTTCACCCTGTTGATGATCCTCTCCCACATCTTGGTTTTCTGCGACATGGGGGTCTGTTGGACCAATGTGCCAAACAGCTGTGGCTCTACCCTGAGGATCTCGTCTACCAGGACTTCCAATTCACAATCTAGGAACTTGTGATTCTTCTTGGGGGGCATGGTGATGGGTGGTGATGGTGGGTGATGTGTGTGTTGGTGTGCAGGTGAGGGTGTGTGGGTGTGTGTTGTGCTGGGTGTATGTGAGGTAGGTATTTGTTGGTGTGCTGCTGGTGTGTGGCTTGTGTGAGGGATGAGCTGTGGGTGTGTGGTTGCTTTCTCTTGGGTGCTGGCAGTGGAATGGCATTTGCAAAGGCTCATGGTAGTGATTTGTGTCCTTTATATAGGTGGAGTTGTGGGTGTGTCTTTGTTCTCTGTCCCCACCCCCCCCAGTATTTATTGGCTTGGTAATTGCTTGTTTGGCCTTTTTTTGGTTGATTTTTCCTTTGTGCTGTTTGTGTATGTTGGAAACGTTCTTGTGACCGAGTCGGACCCTGCATTGGTCTCGTACGGTGTTTTCCGTTTCGTTCACGCTGTGTTTGTGCAGTTTTGTATGCTGCGTACGCGTCGGTCGCGGTGTATTGTGTTGCTTCGGCTCGGTTTTGTATGCGTGTCGGTCGTATGGCTTGTCCTCCGTCCGACTCGGTCGTGTTTTTCGCGCCTTGCATCGTACTTTGCGGGTTGGAGTTGGCGGGTACGATTCGGTCGGATTTGTTCCGGGTGCGTGTCGGTCGGTTGAATTCGCGTGTTTTTCCGGCCGGATTGCTATTTTCCGAGCGGCTCGGTCGGTCGGCTTGGTTTCCTGACGTGTCGGTCGGATTTATCGCGGCTTGCATCGTACTTGGCGTGTCGGGCGCCACTGGTACGTGTCGGTCGGTAATTTTTCCGGCTCCGAGTCGGTCGGTGCTTTTTCCGGCCCGAATCGGAATCGACCCCTGTGTGTGTGTGTCTTTACACTGCTATCCTGATATATGCAGTATGCTTTTTTACCCTTTTTGCTCTGCTGTGCGGGTGTATACAGTCAACTTGTCTCTCTTTAGACGGCTGCTCTTGTGTGTACAGTCCGATCCTTACCAGCTTTGTGCTGCTGCCCTGGTGTGTACAGTCTGCTCTGGCATTTTTGACACCGCTGTCCATACGCATACAGTCTTGTCATCTGACGAATATGAGTGGCCAGTATAGAAAATCTGGCCTAACGGCTAGAGCTGCCAACTTAGGAACTGGGAACCAAGTTCGAGTCTACAGCTCGTTCTAGTTCTCTTTTGAACTCACATCTCTCCATGTTCCTTTTAGTATCTGTGCTCATTTTCTTTGTAAAGGTCCGATACACAAGGGCCGAGACTTCTAACACTTTCTCTTGGGGTCTTCTATGCTCCAAATGTCAATTTTTTGCATTTGGTTTTGAAAGTCTCACTGTTTTAAGCAGCGTGCACTTCCCGCAGCCTTGCACCCGTCACTGTGTGTGCCCCACAATGCCTTGCAGCAGAGTGCGCTTATTGACTCAGCAACTCTATGTGCTACTTACTCTATGTGCACCTCTGTACTGTGTGCCTCAAGACGAAATACCTTTCTTGTTTTTAAGGAATACAGTAAATACTACATTTTAAATGTCATGCACCCAGAACAGCACACATCTGAGCCCACAAATAGGCATGAAATCAGCACTGTATTACTGATGGAGTATAGGGGACGGGAAAAAAAAGTTGTGTGAAGGGAGGCGCCAGCAAAGATTGTGGCACTGGGCGCCACCAACTCTAACAAGCCGCCCCTGCCCACCATTCTGAAAAGATCACCGGCACCATTGGCCCGGTTTCGTTGTCACGGGCTGCCAGTTCCAAGGCACAATGAAGAGGCGCCCTCCATGTCACGCTACAGTCATGACGTTACAGGGCTAGGCCGAATGCCCAAGCTGTGCAGTGAACAGAAAAGTACGGCTCTTGCATGAATAACTTAATGCCCGGGAGATCGGGAAAACAACTTTGAAATGCGCGATAGCTGAAGTGGTATGGGAGTGTCAAGGCGCCTCGTGCAAGTATGGCATATACTCGCTACCGGAACAGTTTAGTAGTAAAATGCAGTCATAAATGGGGTCCAGAGTGCCCTTGGCCCCAGTGCCACTGTTCCTGGTGCACAGGTGACAGCTGCGCTCCAGCAAGAGGCACAACCTTTAATAGTCACTGCAAGAGGCGCTAAGAAGCACGGCGGCAGCTTTAACTCTTTTTTGTAAAGAAGGCGACGGGTGCACCCTCGAGGGCAGCTCACCTGTCTTCCCCGGCCCCCGCAGTCTGCCTCGCGGAGTGTCCGCCCTTGCGCAGCTACGGCTTTTCTACCAATTAGTTAGGCCAGTTGTCTTGTTTCAACTCAGCAACAACCAATAATAGTACGTTGTTGCTGACGTACACACAAACCCTGACTGAATCATGCACCACGCCTCTAGCAGGCAGCTGCGCAATTTTCCTTACCTGGAGGATTCGTGAGGTGATAAGAGCGCGCGCTATCCGTGGCTGATAAACGCGCGGGACCCTGGTCCATCCCTCCCGCTCGGCTGCAGGAGCCCAACCCTAGGGCAGCACCGCTCTGAAAACAGGACGGCCCCGCCGCTGGGCCTGGCTCTGTTGTTGAAATCAGTATTATAGAGGGGCGGGCCCAATCTCGAGGGAACTGGAAGAGGAGGGTGTGAGTGTACAGAGCGAAGTCCACATCTGAACGGCATTTTCACACTTGCCAAACCACTGTACTCAGTTGGAATGTGGTCATTCCGGAAGTGCATGGGCTGCTTTCCCACCGTCCCTCTGCGTCAGAGGGAGCCATGCTGCCGAGTGTACACTTCCCACCGGCTGCTTGAAACAACAACACGCAGCATGCCACACAAGAATTGTCCCTCACGCCTATCTATTTTCGCTGCCTGCAGCCGATGGAATATTGCTTCTTTGTTGACACATGGGACCAATTGAAGGCTCCCAAAAGATACACAGAACAAATGCATTCATATTAAAATATCACAAGCCTGGTACCTGAAAGAAAATTACCCTTTGAATGTCAGGGTGTTTATGCATTCCAGGGTCAGACGTTTTTTTCTCAAAATTCCAGTACAACACAATCTTTTTTATTGTATTAGGCACTAAAAAATCTACTCTGCTGTGTAAACGCCCATACAAACCATTTATTTAACATTTTTGACATAACTAAAGTTAATTATTGGTGAACCCTCCTGTAGACGTGTTAACATATTAAAGACACAAGTGGGAAATGAGAAACGTTGGGACGGGAATGTTCCAGCTGTGTTCCCTGACTAGAGTGCCCAAGGACAGGTTTCTGATATCCTGTTTTTTCGATTTTTGATCTTGGCCTCATGCTAATCTAGCGCGTGAGCAAAGGCCTTGGGCCTGTTTCTTGACACAAGTGCAGTTCTGCACCCAGAGTGGCGCACCATGCATGATCTCTCGAGTGACATAGGACTACAGTCCCTGTCACAGGTACTAGCATGTGGAGCAGTGGGGGCTGCATATCGTGTTTCAGTGATCATATAGTTGTGACTAGACATTTCTATCTGTGTCACAGTAGTGATGCCCCCCCCTGGCCCACTCGTAAAGTTCTGCCGCTACAGTCTAGAGCAGTGATACTCAAAGTATGGCCCGGGGGCCGTTTGCGGCCCTCTTGACCTTTACATGCGGCCCCCGGTGAACAGCAGCTCGAGCTGCTGTTCAGTTGTTGAGCACTAATATTCAGGAAAAAATATTAAATAAACAGGCAAGCATTTATTAACCTGCAAATAAATGCTTGCCTGTTTATTTAACATGTTTTCAGACATCCTTACACAATCCCTGACCCAACCAGACCCTCTAAAGCCACCCTGCTGGCATCAGTGCGGACCTCGGTCACACTACAGACCGTACTTTGTAGCCCCTGGGCCAATGTTTGCGAGTACCCATGGTCTAGAGCAAGATCCTTAGTGCTAATGTTCCAGCTCATCTGTGCAGAGCTGGTGTCTGACTGACAGCCATCTTCCCAGAGATGAGGGGACATCACCAGGAGTCTGATCTGAAGGAAGAACTGTCTTCCTGTCCTGCGAAGCCTGGAAGTGGCCAGCCCGAAAGAAGATGGAAGGAGCAAGCTGACTATACAGGACGAGCTGATAGCCAGTGTGGACAAAAGCGATTGACCCCAGTGCTCAGGGCCACCAGAGACTCCTCTGAGCATGACCAATGTTTTCCTGGTTCGGACCCTGTCACTCTAGCTTAAGCAGAGGATCTGAGCACTGCTAAAGTATGACCGAGTGGATAGCCCCAATGAATCCGGCCTGCTACTGGTCCGCAACACTTGTCCATGGGCCTGAATGGACCTCTGATGTCTCAACCACTGGCACTTGCCCAATTGTGCCAGAGTGCCTGCACCACTGAAGGGTTGACTGTTGCCCAAGAGTGCCCATAGCACTTGTCCAAGAGTGCCCAAATTGACTTCGAGTGATTAGCTCACAGCACTTGCCCACCTTATGCCAGAGCGGATGTGCCGCTGTAACTAAAGCTGCCTGGAAGCACTTGTCCACAGTGCGCCCAAGTGACTGTGTGGCTGCTCAAGGTGCAGAGTGGAAGTTTATCCAATTGGATTATGCTGTTGCAACTGAACTGTGAAATGCCTAGAAGCGGCCCAACTGTTGCCACCTGGACCACAGAACACAAGCGGACTGCATCATTGCCTCACCTGCCTCAGAGGTGTGACCAGCCCAGATCAGAGGATGACTCTGTCAAGTCCCACAGGTCCCAACCAGCTCACCGTGTGCCCGGAAGAGGTCTGCCGTTCCACCTGCTGTCACCTCTAGACGTGCCACAAGGCCCCGTGTCTTCTCCATGGATCGAAGCAGAGAGCCGGTGCACTTGCGGCCACCGTGCCATCCCTGCACAAGCAGGAAGGCATGGACTGAAAAACACAGATATTTGGCTGAGGCTTGCAGCGGACACTTGTATTAGGTGAGATACATAGGACTAGGAGACTGAATGCATGACTCTACCTGAGAGGGGGGAGCACTGCATCTATGCCTGAGACCCACACCAAAGTTACCCTAACACTGAGAGACAGTGAGGGGAGGTGGAGAGGAAGCAGAGGGGCTTTCCGTGCACATGGGACAATGGCCCTGTACAAGAGACTCTGAGTACCTGAGTTTTTGTAGTGTTTAGCCATGTTGCCCGTCGCCCTTCAAGCCCAGTAAGGCTGTTTTCATATAATAAGGAGTCCCTCTTAGTCAGACAGCCGCCTAATTGTGTACATTCTCCTATCAGGTTCCTAGATTCTGGCAGTACATATTCCTGCTCTGCCTGCAGTTTTGCTTCAGATACTAATCCCAATTCTCTCACTATGAGAAGCAAAAGCTCAATCGCTGGACATTTTAGAAGTCATAACCCTAACGAGACTAAAAATAGGACCCTAAACACATGGTTTGGTCAATGTAAGAAGATCACTTCCCAAACATAAGAAAGAAATTTGGAGTATCCTACATGACAATCAATCAATCAATTTAATCTTTATTTGGCTGGGATACAGCCATAAAAGTACGGGATAAAACTTTAAAATATACATAAAAACCAGAAACCGATAAAATGTACTCAATACAATCTCACTTGTTATAAAGTGCAATGTGCTACAGAGCATTAAAACAGTACATTGATCTAAGCTTGCACCCTTGCAAGATTAATAACAATATTAAAAGTATTTTTCTACTTGATCAGACAGCTTAATCAGAATGCATTGACAATCTAAAGCGTACAGCAGCTCTTAAAAATAAACTAACACAAAAACATGTTTCATCGTTGTGTAATTGTTTCAGAAAGAGCATCGACTGAGTTCAGTGGGTCAGGTTTCTCAATTCAATAAAAGGCATTACAAATAGTTTGGTATATTTCTGATAAAAATAGCAGAAAAAAGTAAAATATATCATTCACTTTCCATTTCCTTTCTGTGCCCCCTTGATGCCCTGATTGTGCTCGTTTTCCCTTCTGTGCCTGTTTCCCGCCGCTGCGCCCTGCGGCCCCGCCCCTCACTGCCCATTCGCTGCCCCATTCCCTGCTCCTCCCTCCCACCTCCCCATTTATGGCGGTCGCTGCGTGGTGAAGAGAGCGACCCCTGACCTTGACTGGTAGGTCGCTCCCCCACCACACAGCTCCGTCTGTGTGCCCTGCTGCTGCCCCTGATTGTGCTCGTTTTTCCTTTCTGTGCCCCCTTGCTGCCCCTGATTGTGCTCGTTTTTTCCTTTCTGTGCCCCCCTTGCTGCCCCTGATTGTGCTCGTTTTTTTCCTTTATGTGCCCCCCTTGCTGCCCCTGATTGTGCTCGTTTTTTCCTTTCTGTGCCCCTGATTGTGCTCGTTTTTCCTTTCTGTGCCCCCTTGCTGCCCCTGATTGTGCTCGTTTTTTCCTTTCTGTGCCCCCCTTGCTGCCCCTGATTGTGCTCGTTTTTTTCCTTTCTGTGCCCCCTTGCTGCCCCTGATTGTGCTCGTTTTTTCCTTTCTGTGCCCCCCTTTCTGCCCCTGATTGTGCTCGTTTTTCCTTTCTGTGCCCCCTTGCTGCCCGATTGTGCTCGTTTTTCCTTTCTGTGCCCCCTTGCTGCCCCTCATTGTGCTAGTTTTTTCCTTTCTGTGCCCCCTTGCTGCCCCTCATTGTGCTCGTTTTTTTTTCCTTTCTGTGCCCCCTGCTGCCCCTCATTGTGCTAGTTTTTTCCTTTCTGTGCCCCCTTGCTGCCCCTCATTGTGCTAGTTTTTTCCTTTCTGTGCCCCCTTGCTGCCCCTCATTGTGCTCGTTTTTTTCCTTTCTGTGCCCCCTTGATGCCCTGATTGTGCTCGTTTTCCCTTCTGTGCCTGTTTCCCGCCGCTGCGCCCTGCGCCCCGCCCCTCACTGCCCATTCGCTGCCCCATTCCCTGCTCCTCCCTCCCACCTCCCCATTTATGGCGGCCGCTGTGCGGCCGCGCGCTGGCGCGCCGAAGGCGCGTTTAAGGCAAGCCCGTCTGCGCCCGTCCGCGCCGTGACCGCGCCCAGCGCCAGACCCCCTGGTCCGGGCATCCCCGCGCCCGCCCCATCAACAGACGCCGATACGACGCCAGCACCCTCCACGCACTCAACCCCGGAAAAGATCACGCCTGCTACCAGGCCACCCCGAAGCGCACCCAAGGGCCCTTCACCTGCCGGAACTGCAGCTTCGCCAGCACCCGCCCCGCCAAACCACCGCCCAGGAAAGAACCCAACTACCTCAGATGCATCCTCCTCAACACCCGCTCCGCCCGCAAACACGCCATCGAACTCTGGGACCTTCTCGACTCAACCTCCCCAGACGTCGCATTCCTGACGGAGACCTGGCTGAATCCCGCTTCAGCCCCCGACATCGCCATTGCCATCCCGGACGGATACAAGATCACCCGCAGGGACCGCACCAACGGAGTCGGAGGAGGCATCGCCATCGTCCACAGGAACACCCTCAGAGTCTCAACCAACACCGACGACACCCTCAGCACCGCCGAACACAAGCACTTCCAGATCCACACCGATCCCAACACCACCCTCAGAGGAACCCTCATCTACAGACACCCCGGACCCCGACCACAGTTCAGCGATTCCATCGCTGACTTCGTCAGCACACACGCCATCGCCTCCACGGACTACATCCTCCTCGGGGACCTGAACTTCCACCTCGAGAACAAGGACACCAACTCCACCACCCTGATCGACAACCTCGCCACCCTCGGACTCAGACAGCTCGTGACTACACCCACCCACGCCGCCGGCCACACGCTCGACTCCATCTTTTCCGCAAGCCCACACGTCTCCTTCAACCACACCTCCGAACCCCACTGGACTGACCACCACTGCATCCACTTCACCTACAGGAAGCCCACCACGCACCACCGCACCGAACAAATGCCTCGCCGCTGCTGGAGCAGAGTCACGGAAGACCAGCTAACCACAACCCTCGCCCTGAGCCCACCCGCCGAACCCTCCGTCCCCGACACCGCCGCCCGCAACCTCAGACAGTGGATCGACGACTGCGCCAACACCCTCGCCCCGCTCAAGAATCCGCCCAACAGCCACACCAGCAAGAAAGCCACCTGGTTCACCGAAGACCTCCAGGCCTCCAAACGAACATGCCGAAAACTGGAGAAGATCTGGCTCCACGAACGGACAGCGGACAGCTACGCCGCCCACAAGAGCGCCACCCGCAGTCACCATCACCTCATCAGATCCGCCAAAAGGGCTTCACTCAAAGACCGCCTAGACAACAACGCACACAACAGCAAAGAGCTCTTCAACATCGTGAAGGAACTCTCCAACCCCAGCTCCAACACCAACGACATCCAGCCGTCGCGAGACCTGTGCGACTCACTGGCCACCTTCTTCCACCGCAAAATCGCCGACATCCACGACAGCTTCAACACCACGACCGCCCCGGCAACCACCGAGACCACTGCCCCCACAACCACCAACCGCCTGCTCTCCTGGACCAACATCAACGACGAGGACACCAGCGAGATCATGAACACCATCCACTCCGGTTCACCGCTAGACCCGTGCCCTCACCACATCTTCAACAAAGCCAGTACAGCCATCGCGCCCCATCTCCGGAAAATAATCAACATCTCCTTCGAGACAGCAACCTTCCCGGAAAGCTGGAAGCACGCCGAGATCACCGCCTTACTCAAGAAACCCAAGGCAGACCCCAAGGACCTCAAGAACTTCCGACCCATCTCTCTGCTCCCGTTCCCCGCGAAGGTCACCGAGAAAATCGTCAACAAACAACTGACCCGCTACCTCGAGGAGAACAACATCCTGGACCCTTCCCAGTCCGGCTTCCGCAGCAACCACAGCACCGAAACCGCCCTCATCGCCGCCACCGATGACATCAGGACCCTGCTAGACAACGGAGAAACAGCAGCCCTCATCCTCCTGGACCTATCAGCCGCCTTCGACACGGTCTGCCACCACACACTACGAACACGCCTTCACGACGCCGGGATCCAAGAGAAGGCCCTGGACTGGACCACATCCTTCCTTTCCGGCAGAACACAAAGCGTCCGCCTCGCCCCCTTCCGATCCAAGGCCACCAAGATCATCTGCGGCGTACCCCAAGGCTCCTCCCTCAGCCCAACGCTGTTCAACATCTACATGGCACCCCTCGCCCACGTCGCCCGACAGCACAACCTCAACATCATCTCCTACGCCGACGACACCCAGCTGATCCTCTCCCTCACCAAAGACCCTCACACCGCCAAAGCCCACCTCCACGAAGGAATGAAGGCCGTCGCCGAATGGATGAGGACCAGCCGCCTGAAGCTGAACTCTGACAAGACGGAGGTCCTCATCCTTGGTTCCAACCCTTCAGCCTGGGACGACTCCTGGTGGCCAACATCACTGGGAACAGCCCCGCCACCCACCGACCACGTACGCAACCTAGGGGTCATCCTCGACCCCACCCTCTCCATGACTAAGCAGGTCAACGCCGTTTCCTCATCCTGCTTCAACATCCTCCGAATGCTCCGCAGGATCTTCAAGTGGATCCCCACCGAAACAAGAAAAACAGTCACCCAGGCCCTCGTCACCAGCAGGCTGGACTACGGAAACGCCCTCTACGCAGGAACGACGGCTAAGCTCCTGAGACGGCTGCAACGCATCCAGAACGCCTCTGCACGTCTTATCCTCGACATCCCCCGACGCAGCCACATCACACCCCACCTGAGAGACCTGCACTGGCTCCCTGTCAACAAGAGGATAACCTTCAAGCTCCTCACCCACGCACACAAAGCACTCCACAACTCCGGACCAGCCTACCTCAACAGACGACTCAGCTTCTACACCCCCACCCGCCAGCTCCGCTCGACCAGCCTCGCCCTCGCCACAGTCCCCCGCATCCGGAAAACGACCGCCGGCGGCAGATCCTTCTCCCACCTCGCCGCCAAGACCTGGAACACCCTCCCCACCAACCTCCGACAGACCCAAGACCTACTGGCCTTCAGAAGACTCCTCAAGACCTGGCTCTTCGATCAGTAGCAGCACCACCCCCCTCTTCCCCCAGCGCCTTGAGACCCTCGCGGGTATGTAGTGCGCTTTATAAGTGACATGATTGATTGATTGACTTTTTAAAAGTATTATTACAGGCGCACACTATTGATTCTAAATTGTGTCAAAAACCTGAGGGAAAACAAAGGATATATTTTATTGTATCAGCCTGAAAGCACAACAACAAAGAACATTCCCATCTTCCTCTCCCACCGCAAGTAGTTACTAAGAGTATTATTATGATTCAGGGGAAGGTATGTCGAAATAGAGGTCTTAGATATTTTGTGCTTAACCTCTTTTCCAGAGTATGACTTAACAATATGGACTGAACATACTTCCTGCCCAGTGACGCACAGGTTTCGACATCGATAAATGCTTGGTGTAGATCAATGGCGATAAAATATTTTTCAACAAATGCTAGCCACGGGATATCTAAACCTTTATCGGAAGCTAACCAATCTTTTATGATGTCTCTAGTGCCGGATGCCTCTTTGTTTTTTCCAGATTGAAAGCCAAAACAAGGGAGGGGGGCAGATTTGAGCAAGATTACATATGTAGCTTAGTTCCAATTCATTATGACAAATGAAATGTTGTGTAGAAAGAGTGACTGAAAGGAGCTTACGATAGAAGCGGTTTTCTTCTGTTTGGCTTGCTGATAGATCCCTAATGTCCCAGACAAAGTGGCAACCTGTACGCATTGCATAGAGTATATTGGCAACATGGAAGTAAATGCGTGGCTGCCAAGTGGTGAAGGTAACCTGAACAGTAAACAAATTGCCCTAGAGAGCTTGGTTCTCTGCTCAATAATGTTAGGTATCCATGAACCCTTAGAGTTAAAAAAACACCCCCAGATACAAAAATGTATTAGTGCTAATTAGGCAGTTTGTTCCAACCACAATGCTTGGTGGTATGCACATCAGTCCACATGCCATGCCAAAAGATTTTGAGAAATTAGTCAGCAAATCAGGGGATCGCATAAACTCCACAAATGATTTGACTAGTAATTCGAAATATCCTACATGACAATCATTTGGACATTATTACATTATTTTACTCTCTGAAACCTGGCCCAAGCCCTATTTGGGTCCTGACCCTGCACTTGCTATTCCTTATGGATACTCAATCTCTCATTTAGACAGAGAAGGTAAAACAGGAGGAAGGGTAGCCATCATCTACCAATCTAATTCCCTCTGCATCAGCCATCCCTTAGATTTAGCAAGCAGCGCTGAAGCTCTTCCTTTACCATTAAAATCTCAGACAATTCTCCTTCTCTGGAGCACTTATCTGCCAATAAAAGACATAAATATTAGCTGGAAATCTCTAGAGGCGGTCACCACTTGCAGACTGTCTCATCAGTATGAGGAGTCTTTGGCTCACCTAGTTTGCATCTGCCCCCGATTGAACCACGCACGCAGCACTTTATTAAAACCTTTGTTTTTAAAATATGGCACGCGTACCTGTCCAGATGCAATGAAACTTCTTTTTAATTTGGAGATCCCCATGGAATTGGCCAGACTAGCGAAATCTGCACGCCAGCTTAAAGAATTTAGAAGTAAAGATCGAGCCGTGGACTAAGGCTGATCACAGTTTCAAACTAGCGAATATATATCAAATTCTATGGTCTCTTAATTTTACGCTTTGGATAATTGTTAGATATTTGTCAAATGAAATGATACAATGCTGTTTTTATCAATGATCGAAGAAGGTGCGTGGATGGACACACTACGCCCTGCCTTTTGTAACAATTTTTATTAATTGAAACAATAAATGTATTCATTCATTCACTTATCTCCCACCCTCCTAACCCTGATGCTAAGCTTGGCGAAACTCTGTCTTCTGCAATCATGCCCTTTTGTCTACAACATGACAACTTCGTGGTATTTGGCGATTGCAACTTACACATGGATGATCATAGCTGTAATGCTGCAGAACAGTTCATTGAAGCCCTGTCAGACGTCAGCCTAGTACAGAGAGTTGAAGGACCCACACACATAGAGGGACATATGCTTGAAGTTATTTTTTCCAACATTCCAGCTTTAGAAATTGGCACTGCAGTTCCTTTAGCCTGGTCAGACCACTTTTTAGTTCTTTTTAGTTTAGAGCAACAGCCTACATGGGCCCCCAAAAAGCTGAAGCCATGCTTATACTGCCCTTGGCCTTCTAACACTGACCCCACTTTAAACATGATTTGCTAAAAAGTAGTGGTCAACCAATCGATAGACACTGATTTGGCGGTATCCTCTTTCAATTCGGACCACAAGATAATTTTCCAAGACATAATTTTCCTAAGAGACAATAAAAGGAGGCGGACTTCCACTTCTGCTGCTTGGTTTTCTGCTACGCTTAAAACAGAAAAATCAAAGTGCCAAACATTAGAGAGGAAATGGCAGCACAACTTTCTGGTGGAAGATAAACTCAGGTCAAAACTAGCCCTCAAACAGTTTAGGAAAAATAATAATAAAAAAAAAATACAAAGCCTATCTATTTAGTAAACAAATTAAAGAAGCAGAAAACACACCTCAAACAATCTTTAAAGTTGTTAACTCTTTGTCAAATCCATTTGTACAAGTTCAATCCACGCCACCATCACAAGAGTTTGTTGATAACTTATCAGAAGTTTTCCATGATAAAGTGTTCAGCATATACTCCAAATTCTCAAATACTAAAAAAAACTGCATCAGAGACACATTGACCTGTCCCCCTAACAGGGAATCCCCAATTCTCTTCCTTCAAAAAGATTTCTTTGAAGGATTCTGAGAACTTGATCTCAAAAGCTAACTCTGGCTCTCCCCTAAACTTATGCCTACCACATACCTTCAAAGGGGCCTCTCAGTCCTTGAACCCAAAGATCAACGCACTCTTTAACCCTTCCCTTGAGTCTGGCTCAGTGCCAACGTGTTGAAAGGAGGCATTGGGCTTGCATCTTTTAAAAATATACAACTTGGACCCCACATGCCCAGCCAACTATAGACCCATCTCTCTTCTCCCTGTTTGTGGAAAGATGCTGGATTCCATGGTTAATCACCAAATTACCAAGTTTACTTAGGATACTAATGCTTTACATCCTTCGCAATCCAGCTTCTGGTCAGGTTTCAGTACAGAGACAGCACTTCTAGAAGTGACACAGTATATTCAAACTTGACTCGACCTGGGCACAAACACTGTTGTGATTCTGCTAGATCTATCAGCAGCTTTTGACACAGTATTGCATGATATTCTTCTGCAGAGGCTGGAGAATGCAGGAATTGTCAGCACTTTGTGGAAATGATTTTAAATCTTTTCTCCCTAAATGAAAGCAAGTAGTTCACATTTCCCCTTTTACCTCCGGTTATAGAGAGGTCAATCAATCAATCAGGAGTTTGTTAAAGCGCGACTACTCACCCGTAAGGGTCTCAAGGCGCTAGGGGTGGGGGGGGGTGCAGGTTCCATTCCATCAAGGAGGGGGTCTGTCGAAGAGCCAGGTTTTGAGGTTTCTTGCGAAGATGGGGAGCGATGTTGTCTGTCTGAGGTGGAGCGGAAGGGCGTTCCATGCTTTGGCCGCGAGGAAGGAGAAGGAGCGGCCTCCCGATCTGGTCTTTCTGGTGTGGGGGACCACGGCGTAGGAGAGCTGGGCTGATCGTAGGGTCCTTTGGGGTGCGTGGAATTTGAGTCGGCTGTTCAGGTATGCTGGTCCGGTGCCGTGGAGGGCCTTGTGTGCGTGGGTGAGCATCTTAAAGGTGATTCTCGCCTCGACGGGGACGAGGTCAATTGCGGATTTCCACAGGGCTCAGCTTTGAGCCCAAGCCTCTTCAATATCTATATGGCCCCCCTCTGGGTGCCATTGTCCAAGCGTGGGGATTCATTGTGGGGTCCTATGCTGATGACACCCAGTTGATGTTTGCTTTCAAACACCTAGATGCCTCGGTTTCAGTTAATTTTCAGGGTTGTCCATCAGCAGTGGCAGAATGGAAGCATAATAGCTGTCTCTGCTTAAACTCGGAAAAAGCAGAGATTCTGATATTTGGTACATCCCTCATATCGGACTTGTCTTATCTGTAGCCTACTGAGCTGGGCCTTTCTCCGGCACCATCAACTACTGGCAAAAACTTGGGGGCTAAGCTAGACGATGCACTATCTTTTAAGCCATATGTCAATACTACTGCAGAAATCTGCTTCTCCCTGTTGAAATCTTTGAAAAAGACATTTAAATTCCTGCCGGAATACACCAGAAAAATTATAATCCACGTATTGATTACTTCTGGACCGTGTTACTCTAAAGCTGTTTAAGAGGTCTGGCTTGGGCGAAGACAGTGCCGTACATGCAGATTTCACATATTTTCACAATCTCAACATCTCAAAGTAAACTAGACATACTAGTACAGATGTACATTTAAAAGCTAGATAGCCTATTATACACCTATACATGGCATCCTTACAATGTGGTTCTATGAATTAGGGGTCCTTTAATACCCCAAATAAACATGGGCAAAGTGAGGTCCCATAGAGTTAGTTCAAAGAATCCAAGTCCAATTTTCGACTAACTAATAGATTGTTTACATCCGGCTTGCCACAATAACTCATCAACACGGAAAACGTATTTCCCGTTATTTCACTATTTGTACGCTGTTAAAAACAATCAGAGAACGATACACAAACCAGAGTCGAAACGGTTTGAAAGCGTTTGCGGGGAATTTCTTTTCCTTTTTGACATTTCTGAAAGCAGGGCTCCTGACTGTGAAATACACTTTAAAAGAAGAATGCACACCTCCTTGCGCTCCTGCCGCATTTGCAGCCCATTAGTCGAAGTGCTGCTGTTACCTTTTTTTTGGATAAACAAGCTTGTGATGGAGTTGGAATATGCGCACTGCAGGGATAGAGGTTAAAAAGTTTTACACTTCTTTCTCTTTTACGAAATATTAGCTACCCAAATTGTGCCACATTTACGCCGGAGTGCTCTTCAATAAATCAGATTATAAGTATTATCTTGTGTCGCAATCAGTTTGTTTATGCCCAATCTGAACATTTCATTCTTGCAAGAGTTCTTCTGGTATGCAAACTTATCTTCCATCTCCAACTTCCCGTGCATGCAGCTAGGAGAGCAGGAGCTTTCTTGAAAGGTCAGAATAAACTGATGGGAAACAAACACACGAAAAATCACTTGGTCCAATCTAAGGCGCCTTCCCATCTTCTGACAAAAGCATCTGCTAATGATAAGAATACCACATCTTTTGCATTGGCTGCGATGGTTACACATTGCACAAGACACAAAAACCACAATGAGCTTATCATGAATGTATGAAACCGGAAAAAGGAGAAACAACTTAACAATGAGGATGTGCTTAAGGTTACCTTCACCTTAAGCTAAAGAAGCGATCAGCAGAATGGAGTTAATGCATCTCTGCTTAAACAATGGTATTCCATACCTCAGGATACTATAGATCCTTCCTCGGATAAATTCTCAAACATAGCTCACAAAGTTTTCCTGAAGGAAACCACATGATACCAGGTCTAAGGACTCTTAACCCGTTGGCCTATTCAAAGAGATCATATTAAGGTTCACTTCTCTAAGCCCCAACTTATTGTACACTGTTTTTTTTTTTTTAAAGCTACATGGATATATGGATTTCTGATTATTTGTTTGTTGAGCACTTTAGGCAGAATTATTGTACGAATAATGTAACAGAAGGCCCAGGAGAATATAGCTTTAGATGGTAATACAAAAAACAGAACATATGGGACAAAATGGCAAGTGAGACATTGCAAGATGCTGCAAGGGAGGAACGAGGCCTAAAGCTTTGGAACTGGGAGTCAGGTTTGAATCCAGCTTTGGCTCAGCAGCATGTGATTATGGATAAATCACCTAATCTCCCTGTGCCTAAAAAATATGTAAAGTCTGGTTCTTGTGTAAAGCAATCTGGTATCTTCCGGCTACATGTATAGACCTACGAGCAGCACTGAAGATTTGACCCGGATTATGATCCACTCCATAGATCACTGGAGCCATCGAGGATGGAGCAACTCTTACTTGAAAGGCACTGGTGCTTATTGCTAATTTTAAAGGTGCTCAGGATAGCAGTGTAACATATGTTACAGTGGAATGATTCTAGGGGGGAATAGAACTGAATCCTGAGTCAGCAGACAGCAGACAGCGATCAGCAGAATGGAGTTAATGCATCTCTGCTTAAACAATGGTATTCCATACCTCAGGATACTATAGATCCTTCCTCGGATACATTTTCAAACATAGCGCACAAAGTTTTCCTGAAGGAAACCACATGATACCAGGTCTAAGGACTCTTAGCCCATTGGCCTATTCAAAGAGATCATATTAAGGTTCACTTCTCTAAGCCCCAACTTATTGTACACTGTTTTTTTTTTTAAAGCTACATGGATATATGGATTTCTGATTATTTGTTTGTTGAGCACTTTAGGCAGAATTATTGTACGAATAATGTAACAGAAGGCCCAGGAGAATATAGCTTTAGATGGTAACACAAAAAACAGAACATATGGGACAAAATGGCGAGTGAGACATTGCAAGACGCTGCAAGGGAGGAACGAGGCCTAAAGCTTTGGAACTGGGAGTCAGGTTTGAATCCAGCTTTGGCTCAGCAGCATGTGATTATGGATAAATCACCTAATCTCCCTGTGCCTAAAAAATATGTAAAGTCTGGTTCTTGTGTAAAGCAATCTGGTATCTTCCGGCTACATGTATAGACCTACGAGCAGCACTGAAGATTTGACCCGGATTATGATCCACTCCATAGATCACTGGAGCCATCGAGGATGGAGCAACTCTTACTTGAAGGCACTGGTGCTTATTGCTAATTTTAAAGGTGCTCAGGATAGCAGTGTAACATATGTTACAGTGGAATGATTCTAGGGGGGAATAGAACTGAATCCTGAGTCAGCAGACAGGATATTCAAAATGGTGAGGGGCAGAGAATGAAAAGGGTGGCAGGGTGCATATGAAAATAATCTGCAGAATGCATGGAGGAGGGGGAGAGACGAGGTCATAGAGGGGACACAAACAATAAAGAAAAGATCTGTATACAGACATATTGTATACTGTAGGTCAGCTTAAGTGATCTCTGCATGGAGAAGGAGAGGTTCTGGAAAGACTGAAGAAGTGGAAGGTGACAAAATAGAGTGATTTTTCCTAGTGGCTGAAAGGAGTGGTCAGGAGGCTAAGAAGGAGGTGGCTGCAATAGTCAAGCTTGCCGAGAACTGGTGCATTAGGGTGTTTGCACAGATAATGGAGTGCAGTGGATTTTGCAGATGTTGGCCAGGTGGACATCAGGTCACTGTTAAAATGAACCACTATGTTTTGATGAATTAATTGACAGCTTTTATCATGAACCCACCACCCAAAAGGGTCTCCAGACCATGGTAGAATAAAGGAAGGGATTATATTGTTGGGTAAAAAGACATTGTATTGGTTTGGATATGTTGGATGAAATGAAGTAGATGCTGTTGGTCTTTCATGCTTTAGAATCAAGCAGCAAGTAACTATCGAACAATGAACAGCAGAGAGTCAGTCCATCTCATGAGGATGGGGTTAGTGTGTACATAAGTGGTTAAAAAACATTTTAGAGATGGTATAAAAACTGTGTCCAAGAGAGTCAGTTTATATGGACAAGAGGAGGATGCGCAGGGTAAAGCCTGGGAGTTGCTGTAGTACGGTGTGCATTGGGCTGCAGTAGCACCAGGAGGATTGGTCAGAAAGGCAGAACAAGAGTCAGGAGGCTGCAGCAACCATAATGGTCTTGACTAAGTGCATTCTAAGGAAGCCAGATGATGCAGGACGCTCATAGTCAGGTATGAAGTGAGTCTTTTAAAGAAATGACAATAAACAAGAGTGTAGGAAACAAATGGGAGGAGAACCATGGAGTGTTTAAGGAGTGTAAGTGCAGATACTTTCTATAGTATGGAGGCAGCAACAGAGGTTTTGTAGGAGGGAGGGCACATTTTAAAGAGAAAGTATTTGGGACATATATGAGAGATGTGTGTATGGGAGGCCTAGGGGGAAAGACTTGAAGTTATTTGAGCGGCCAAGTGCTCAAAGGAATCACAGGAGGAGTGTCCGAGTTAGAGATGGTGGAAAATTTGAGTCAGACTCTGCAAACACTGATCTGTGAGTGGCAGACACTTTCTCCTACACTGCCCAAAACACAAATAAATGATGGTCATTTATTGTGCTAGTAAATTGAAGACCTAAAGAGACAAGAACTGGCAAACTCAATAGGCACGGCTTGCTTTAGTTGTACGCACTCTTTGTTGTAATGGCTGCATGTTGTTTGTCTTAAGTTTGGATGACACACATGCAAGCACCCATATACATTCAGACAATATCAAGATGCGTGTGTGCATGCCCACACCCATACACACGCAGGCACATATTGTAAATAGGAGAGGCAGTTACATTTTCATAGACACCTAGGTGGACAGACACATGGTAGCACACAACAGAATGATGCTGAAAATGTTGTGCTATTAAAAACACTCTTTTAGACAGTAGCTCATAATGCACTGGACTGAAGTTGCTGTCAATTGTAAGCAAGAAGCCTATAGAAAGGCTTCAAAAGTGCAATCATTTGAATAACTGACATCACATGTCCTGCTGTTGAGTTGAGTAAAAATGTTTGCCAGAGAATGGGTCTATTGCAGCAGTATTTCTTTTGGGACACTGTTGATATGACGGCCATGGCTTTAGTTGTTTGTGGTTCTTAATTCCATTTTTGCTCTTTTTCACGAGCATATTTTCTTTTAAAAAACGTGCTCCATTTTGGTACTTTGTAGAATGCTGTAAATGAAGGAAGCTGCTGGATGCCTGAGTGATGACACCTTTTATCATAGCGTCTGGTTGAGTGTTTTCATGTGAACAAGCCTTTTCAAGGAGCACGACCCTTGACCTAGCAGTTTACCCATGACCTTTCCTAACCGCTGTATCTTACAGGGGGCCATGTTCAGCACTCCACTGTTCTGGAGCTAGGCAGGGGCGGCTCCTCCGTAATGGCGGAGCGTTGCCCCACTGGTCAGAGTCCGTCACAAAAAAATTAAATATTAAAATAATATAATTTAATTTTTCTGTGAGGGGCTTTGGCTGACGGTGCGTGCATGCATGGCAGAGCGGAGCCGGGCCATGACAGGCAGGAGTGGTGGGCACTTAGAAGTGCGCATGTAAGTTTGGCCAGCCGTCTTAGGCCGGCCAAACAGACATGCGCACTTCTATTTCTCCAACCTAGCTTGGTTCACAGCCGGGTTGTAGAAAAGCTGTAGGCTCCGAAGCAGT
The DNA here is from genome assembly GCA_963921515.1 of Calotriton arnoldi. Lineage (NCBI taxonomy): Eukaryota > Metazoa > Chordata > Amphibia > Caudata > Salamandridae > Calotriton > Calotriton arnoldi. Next base: position 1,944,140 of record CAWUFW010003000.1, on the reverse strand, counting down.
GTCTGAGCAGAACACCAGGCCTCTCAGACCAATCCTGGCGCTGCTCTCCTAGCATGAGAGCAGCGTCTGGATTGGCTGGGCAGCCTGTGCCTTCTCAGAGACTCCCGGGAGTGGAGCACCAAGGCGGCTGTCGGTGTCGGGGCAGGAAGGAAAGAAACATTGCATTATTCACATACTTATTTACAATGCGTGCTACTTTATGTAGACTCATTTTTAAGTTGAATATTTACCATATTTGGCATTAGGACATTAATTAACATTTTTGCTCGATATTTAAAAGTTTGCGTTATTAACCCCGAATAACTGAGGGCCCACACCTGCAGCGATGAGTTATTTTTTATGTCGTAGCCTACCTGTTTTATTTGCTAACGACTTCTTCGGGACGTTCGGAAAGCTTCCCTGGAAATGCATTCCGCCCATTGCTTTCCATTGGCTTTGTGGTTTGTAACTCACATTTGCTTGCTTTCTATTTGCTGGCTCTATTTGTTTTAGGCTGTCCAGCTTGAGTTTGTACCTTCCGTTGTCCAAACTCTATTTACTGCATTCTCCCATCAATACTGAATTTCTGCAAACAGGCCTTTAAATCTTGTTCTTATCTTGTCACATTTGCTGTGCATTCAAAGACAGTGGTCAAATGTCAGGCTCTGTCTTCCAGGGAGCTAGGTGTTTAATTTTTTTCTTTGAATTCAAAGTGAAAGGATTTATGTGACAATAATGCTGGCTACTCGGGGTGTGCTGTACAATGTTATTTTTTTTCTAGCACAAAACAAAATTTGAGGGTTTGTAAATGAACTGTGCAGATATTTCAGAATATGGAAAGCACAAATGAAGCACATTTTTGGGGGAAATTCTGAAGTGTGGGGGAAACAAATATTTTAGTACGATCAAAACAAATCAATACACTAGATGATGACATTTGCACACATTATCGTTTGTGTGCTGTATACATTCATCAGTAAAACTGTATGTTTGTGCAAATGTAATGATCATTTCAATTGAAGATGTGTTGTCTGTAATGGCAGTGCACTACCACACCATGAAACTCCACTTTATCCCCACTCCACTCTACTCTGGACCACTCCATGCCACTGTACACAAATCTGCACCACTCCACAATACACCACTCCATGCCACTCCGCACTGCGTCACTGCACTCTACTCTGCACTACTCTATGCCACTTCACTCGACATCTCTCTACTCTACATCACTCTACTCTAAGCCAATGCACTCTACCTCACAATACTCTACAATGCACGACTGCTCTCTTCACCACTGCAGTCTATGCCACTTCACTCTACTATGAAACAATCTATTCTATGCCACTGCACTCTACGCCAATCCACTCTATGCCACTGCAGTCTACGCCATTTCGCTCTACTCTGAAACAATCTACTCTATGCCACTGCACTCTACCCCACTCTGCATAATTCCACTCAGCGCCACTGCAATCTACCCTGCACCAGTCCACTCCACCCCACTTTACTCAAAACCAATACACCCTACGCCACTATACTCTACTCTGCAACACTCTATTCCACTCTACTTTACACCATAGCATTCTACATCACTTTACTCTGCACCACTCTACGCCACTGCACTCTACACCACTATACTCTACATCACTGTACTCTACAACACTATTCTGCAACACTGCACTCTCTGCCACTGAACTCTATGACACTCTACTCTGCGCCACTCTACCCCACTACACTATGTGCACCACTGCACTCTATGACACTGCACTCTACGCCACTTTACTCAACACCACTTTACTCTACGCCAGTGCACTCTACCCCGCTCTACTATGCACCACTGCACTGTTCGCCACTGCACCACTCTACTCTAAGCCACTGCATCTATGCCAAGCCACTGTAAGCCACTCTAATCTACTCTGCACCACTGCACTCTACGACACTCTACTCTGCAAGCCTGCACTCTCCGTCATTGAACTCCACGCCACTCTTCTCTATGCCACTGCACTCTACATCACTCCTCTCTATGCCACTCTAATCTAGTCTGCACCACTACACTCCACACCTCTGCACTCTGCACCCACTCCACTATATGCCACTTTCCTCTAGTCTGAAACAATCTACTCTACGCCAATGCATTCTATTACACTTTGTGCCACTCCACTCAACGCCACTGCAATCTACTCTGCACCACTCTACTCTACGTCACTGTACTCTATGCTAATGGACTCAACACCACTTTACTCAAAACCACTGCACCCTATGCCAATCTACTCTGCACCACTGTACTTTACACCACTTCACTCCACTCCACTCTATGACGCTCTAGTCCATTAAACTCTACTTTGGCACTCTACTTCACTCTATGCCACTCCACTCTACAACACTCTACTCCACTTTATGCCACTCTATGACCCTACTCCACTCTATGACACGCTATGCAACTCTATGCTACTTTACTCCACTCTATGCCACTCCACTCTGACACTCTATGACACTCAACTCCAGGCCACTCAACTCTACAACACTCTACTCCACTCTATGCCATTTAAAGAATTTCAAAAAGAAATGCTGGTGCCAAGAAAGAATTTGGAGGTCGGAATATGACCCAGCAGAGAAAAGGAAGTATAAAGAACTGATACAGGACTATAAATTGCTAATAATCGCAAAAAAGACCAGATACTTTACAGACAATATCCGAGCTTCAGTAAATTAATCTAGGCATCTGTTCCAAACCGTTCATAAATTATCTTTCCCCCGCTCCACTAACGACCCCTCCAACCTAGGAGATGTGTGAAAGCCCAGCCAATTTTTTAAAAGAACAAAGTAGAGATTACCTACCAGGACACCACCCACATGAGACACGACTACCTCTCAGCACCACATGCAGCTTCTTGTGAAGTGGAATATCCAGTATTTGATGAATTTCCAATGATCTCCAAAGATAACTTGGGTAGTTTCCTAAGTCGCACAAAGTCAGGTGCCCCCACAGATCCCTGTCCAGCCAAAATCTTCCATGAGATAGGTGACTACATCGAACCATATCTCATACAACTGTTTAATACAGTCTTAGCATCAGGACTGTTTACCACAGATTGGAAGAAAGCCTCCATTCGGCCCCTTCTGAAAAAACCCACACTCGACCCTTTGGAGGAAAAGAACTAAAGGCCCATTGCCAGACTCCCTTTCTTATCTAAAATGTTAGAACGACATCTTAATATTGCTCTCACCCACTACCTGGACCAGAATCACATACTTGACCCGTGTCAATTTGGTTTCAGGAAAGGACATAGTACCAAGACCGTGCTGGTCACGATCTCAGAAGAAGTTAGGGAAGTCCTGGATCATGGAGGAAAGGCAGTGGTGATCCTGTTGGACCTATACGCGGCCTTTGACACGGTCTGTCATGATAATTTAAAGCAAAGATTGCGTGACATAGGTGTCCGCGGTCCAGCACTCAGTCTGTTATCTTCCTTCCTAGACCATAGAGAGCAAACCATTAGCCTGGACACACATACCTAAGAACCTTTTACATTACTGTGTGGAGTCCCACATGGATCCTCTCCGAGTCCGACACTTTTTAACATTTATATGACTCCCCTGATGAAGTCGATTACATTTTTTCGGCTTCTCCACGGTATTCTAAGCAGATGACAGCCAAATCGCGATCTCTGTGGAGTAGAACATGGATGAAGTCTCTGCTAGGTTTAATGCATGCATGAATGCAACAACAGACTGGATGGGCTTCCAGGCCATGAAAATAAATTCTGATAAAATAGAGGTTCTTCTATTTGGGCGAGATTCCTCTTTGGAATTCATCCTGGTGGCCTCAATGCTTAGGTCCCTTGCCATGCCCAGTCCCAAAAGTTAGGAACTTAGGTGTCTATTCTGATGCCAACCTCACCTTCAAGGACCAGACAAACCATCTCACATCTGGTCCTGAAAATTCTCAAGAAAGTCCCCCCTTTCCTACCACCTGAGCTCCAAAAATCTGTGGTCGCTGCATTGGTCCTATCAAGGTTAGACTATTACAATGCCCTGTACGTGGGAGCTCATCAAGGTATCCTAATAAAACTGCAGAGGCTGCAAAATGCCACTGTCCATGCTCTTACTAAGACAAAAAAGTTTGATCAATTCTCTAAAGACAGTCAAAACCCGCCCTGGCTCCCTGTCAAAAAGAGGGTAGCTTTTAAGGTCCTCCGTCTAACACAGAGATCTCCATCAGCAGGGCCTGGAGTTTCTCAGACGGAAAATCTCCTGGTACATTCCTACAAGAGCACTGAGGTCATCCTCGGCCAATAAAGTACAGGTTCCAGAAATCAGGAGAATGTCCTGGGGAGGCAGAAGTTTTAATCAATCAATCAGGGGGATTAAAGCACGCTACTCACCTGTGAGGGTCTCAAGGTGCTTGGGGGGGTGGGGGGGAGGGGGGTTCAGCTCTGGTTCAGCTGAAGATTCAGGTCTTGAGGCTATTCCTGAAGGTGTGCAGAGTAGGGGAGTGCCTGATGTTGACTGGGAGTTTGTTCAGCCTTTGGCCGTGATGTAGGAGAAGGCTCTTCCACCCGCTCAGGTTCTGTGGATTCGAGGGATTTCTGCTAGGGCGAGGTCGGCGGAGTGGAGGTCTCGTTTGGGTACGTGGAAGGAGACTCTATCGTTGAGGTATTTGGGTCCGATGTTGTGCAGGGATTTGTAGGCGTGGGTGAGTAGCTTGAAGGTTACCCTCTTCTCGACAGGGAGCCGGTGGAGGTCTCGCAGGTGCTGGGTGATGTGCTCATGTCGAGGGATGCTGAGGACGAGTCTGGCCACGGTGTTCTGGATGGTCTGGAGTCCGCGTAGTAGGGACATGTTGATTCCAGCGTAAAGGACGTTTCCATAGTCCAGTCTGCTTGTCATGAGTGCGTGGGTGACGATTTTTCTGGCTTCGGGGGGGATCCACTTGAAGGTGTTGCGGAGGGTGTTGAAGCAGGTGGAGGCCACAGCGTTGATCTGTCGATCATGGTGAGGGAGAAGTTTGGTGTACAACGCCTCTAAGTTATGGAACCAAGTGCCCTGGAACATGAGGAAGCAAGTCAATCATCTCACTTTCAGGAAATCATTGAGGACTTGGCTCTTCACTCTTCCCCTATACTTCTTCATTGTCTCCTTGAGTAAGTCAGCGCCAAGACGCCTAAGGGCAGATGGCGCACTTCACACAATCTAAATTAATCAATCATAAATTTTTTGTAAACATGTAGATAAATTCAAGAGATAATATACCCTACTATTCTACAATCCCACACTTCTCCCAATAAAAATGGTACCCCATATATAAGAGTAGTGTACAGGACAGGCAACACTTAAAAACACATAATGGAAATGTCACAATGTTTGATTTGAATTATATCAATTTTTGGGATGGGGTAACTGAAGTGTTTGTGACTGGGGTTGACCGGCACCCAAGATAACCTGCCAAACCCAGATATTGTTTACAAGCTGACACCCGGAGGAGTCCAGGGTTCTGTGACTTGCACTGAATACTTTTTCTCACCAGGAGTGTCCTGCAAATATCCCATTTACACCTAAAAAAATCTGATTTCAATTGTACTTTTCATGGAGATGGCTGCAGTATTATGCCTGGAATTGGTAGGTTTGTTTGGGTGCTGATCAACCCCAGACCTTTTGAAAACTAGATTCTGTGTCCATGAGGGTGTAGCTTGCATGGATGCCACTAATTTTTCGTACCATCAATGCCCAGAAATGTTAAGGTATCGGGGGAATAACTCACTTTCCTGCTATTTGTGCCAGATAAGTCTAAACCTTCTGGCCAGCAGCAAAAGTTCTACTTTCCTGCATCCTCACACTACTTCCGATGAACATGGTACCACAAATTTTGAGCAGGCCAATCGTATTGGAAAGGAACTGGTTAAAACTTAGACCATGTGATGTTAATCTATTGGCAATGTAGTAGTCACTTGGTTACACTTTTGGTCCATTCCTATCACGTGACGTAGATGCACCTAACGTGGGGTGCCATTTATCTCAGAAGACAAGTGGGAATGCAGGACAGCAACACCTTTGTCTTACTTTTAACTGGAAGTGCCCAAGATTTCTGCCACATAAGTACTTTGAAGTGTGTAGGGCATTTAGGTTAAGAAAACAGTACAGGCATCCACAGAAGCCATACCACCATGAACTCGTCCAGCATCCCACCCCGTTCTTTCCTCACTTTGTCCCTGGTGGTCAAGGGACCTCCTGTCCCACTGCAGTGGTCAGATTGTTGAGAACACTCCAATCTGCACCCGAAGATTGTCTGCTGAATTTGGGGGTGGGTGACGTGCAATTAACCTTCTTTCCCTGGTGTCCAGTGGCTAATTTGTAAAAAAAAGAAGTGCCGGTGCTCTCGTCAGGAGGCAGCTTCAACCAGCTCATTTCTCCTGTTAGCGCCCCCTAACACAGAACCAACAAACCCTACAAGTGGGGAGGGGATATGGCGTAATGGCAAGAGCTTCCAACTTCGTAGCTGGGGAACCAGGTTCGGGTCTCGGCGTCGGCTCAACATCCTGTGATTCTGGGCGAATCACTTAATCTCCCTGTGCCCGCCAAAAATGACGGTGTCCTTAACTTGTGCACAAGCGCCAGTGTAGATGATTAAGTGCTAGTGCTGAGCACTGGAAACCACTGGCTCAAATTAAGCACTGCTGGTGTCTAAGGAGCTTTCTGTCCCCGTATGTGGGAATTTTGGGGAGTTTACTTACTCTCTGCCCACCACAGCAGGGGTGAGGGTAGAACCCCACCAGACCACCAGGAAAGATGAGAAAATTAAAGGAGTGCAGGACTTGCCTGTCCAGGCATTGGGTTGCAACCCCCGCCCATGATCACCAGAGTATGTATTGTTTGTTCCATCAGGGGACAGACTGGAGGGTACACTTCCATTCTTCTGGCACCAGGCTGGATGAGCGCCCACTAGACACCTGAGATTGTTGGCCTCTAAAAAAGAATGGCTTAGGAGCCTGCCCCTTTTGGCATTGTGCCCCACCCTAGAACACCAGATAGTCTTTATGACCCCACACATGGGAGGAAGAATGGGGAGTTTAAACATGTTTGAAGGCCCATATGTCAAAAGTACACAAAAAAAATGAAAAACTACCTTTCACTTGCTATGGGCTTGGCTGCAGAATTTAGGATCTGAGTTCCAGGAGGACACAAATACTGTCTTTGGTCCTGGAATGTGTGGGTGGCCCTAAGCGAGGATGTGCCCCCCACCCCACCAAATTCCCCTTTTTAGTTTTCGCCTGCACAGCGCTTGCGCTGTGCTTGAGAAATCTATTGTTTTTAATATAAACTTAAAAGTGACTTACATCCCGCCTCCCCTCTTTCCTGGCTTCTCACTGGTTCCTGTGCATGCCACTTACCTTTCCTCCATTTCTATTGGCTGTAGCATATCTTCCTGCATTTACCAATGCTGGTTCCTCATCTGCTTCTCTTATCAGTTTCCTGCCGCCGAAATACTGTTAACATCCGCTTTGGTGGAACTATATTTTCATAAAGTTTTGCCTTTACTATTGCAGCATATTTATATAACAATTTATCACCCGGAGAGATTAAGTGATTTGGATAGAATCACAGGATGTTGCGCGGCGCCGCCGAGTTTTGAACCGGGATCCCCAGCTCTGGAGTCAGCAGCTCTGGCCACTGCGCTACATCCTCTCCACTCCCGTGTTATCTGTCAGGGAGCTCTTTCTGTCTCCTGGACAATGATTGATGAAAACAGCTCTTTATTCATTACATAGGCGAAACCGATGCATTACCAATGCTAGTTTAATGTATTCTTTGACTGTGTCTACTGGGCTTCCTAGCCAGCTGCTGGGCAGAATGGCAATAAAGCCCTCCAACCTGACCCATCAGGAAGCATAAGAACTGTCTTAGGCCCAGGGGGTGGTGCATCCACACCACTTATTTTTGTAATCACTTCCCTACCATTTAGTGGGCTTTCTGCCCACCCATGGTAGGCAGATTGGGAGTAAATACGGTCTTGGGCCTCAGGGTGGCTAGGGCAGCACCAGGTCAGTGCAGGTCAGCCCTCCACCAACATTCTTTTATTTATCTATTCTTTCCCTGGTGTATAGTGCACCTTCCTCTCACCTGGAAGGCAGACTAGGGAAAAACCCAGGAGTGGTGGGAGGGTAGTGTAAAGTGCCACGGGAGCAGAAACCCACTATCACTACACCAGAGAAGATAGACTGTCTAGGACACGTTGGTGGAGACAATGGACCAAAACCAGGACAGGCCGCCCCCTTATTATTCCTTTTTCTTTTCAATATTTTCTCCGGTATCTAGTGAAATTTCTGCTCCCTCGGGTGATTGGCAAATTCCCCAATATGCCCCCCCCTCCACATGCAGGAAGGAAGACTGTCATGGGTATGGGGGTAAGGATGGCACCCTGATGTCAGACAGGGTCCCCTCCCCACCAGTTAATTTTTTTATTATGTTCCTTGGAGTCCAATGAGCTTTCTGACCCCTTTTGGTGAGCAGATTGGGGGTAAAACCCACACTCTGCCACCGGGGGGGGGGCACACAGATTGTCTAGGACATAGGTAGTGGGTAGCCAGATGCCAGTATACGCCGATGCCCAACTTCTTTTGATAATAAAAGAACAGTTCCCTAGTGTCTAGCGGGGTTTTCCGCCTCCCACCCCTGGTGTGGGTAGACTGAGGAAGCACCCCAATCTACCCACCCCACAGGGGCAGAAATACTGTTGCATTACTAGGAATGTGGAAGAGTAAGTGGCCATGCTTTAGGGACTGCTCTGCAGCGAAGGCAGTATGTGTTCGTGTGGCATGTGAAGAGACAAGATATTCCAAAGGGAACTGGTATTTCACAGGACAATGCCAGGGAAAAGAATTATGCATGTTCGGTTAAGTACATGTGGAGGATTCTGGTGTTGGGGTGATGTTATGATATTGCAACGGCCACAAAAAGGAGTGAACAGATGGGTGGATCTTTAGGAGGAGAATTGTATCTTCTTTGAAGAAAGGGTGAGACACAGGTTATTTACGTTGAAGTGATACAGGAAGGATGCTGGTGTTTATGTGGAAGTCATGGAAGCAGTAGGGACTGGTGAAAGTGGTGGGGTATTAATATCTGCTTCAAGTTGACGGAGTGTTGAGAGAAAACAAGACACACTTTACTGCACAATTTTAAAATTGAACTAATTAAAAATTGAGAGGTTCTGCGGGAGCAACAGTGACCCATTCTTATAATTTTGTTTAGGTGCTAGGAACTGTCGCTAATAGTGGTGGGGCTCACCTTTCCAATAACTCTTTGAAGAAATGGTGGCACATCAGTGTTTCTCACTATTGTCCTACAAATAACCCTGAGCTCTTTGCATTACATGCAGTTAAAAAATCTGATTATGCAGTTTTACAAGGTCCATTTTTTTTGTAACTTGTTTTTATTAAAACACTGCATCAAAGGATATCAGGAACATTCGTCATGCTCATACATTTACATCTCAACAGCTGTTTATGTTCCAATCGATAAATTACATGACATCACTTTACTTCAACATCACTGCACGCGAGATGAATTACTTTATGTAACAGTGCATTTTGGGTTAATATAATGATCACAATCATAAACAGTAACACATGGTCCATTTTTAAATGGGCAATACCGTCTTTCTTCACTTCATTTTTCAATCCTGCACCATCCAAGTAGATTCTAAGTCATAGATTATGATTGATATCATATAAAGGCCTGTCAATGTAGATTATGAAATGCCTCCACACAAGCGATGAAATAATAGCCAGAGAACTAAGTAACCTCTGATACCAAAAAAACAGTAGCAGCATTAACTTTGAGAGCTCACCATGAATTACTACTTAACTATCAGCTTTAAATATATTTCTGAAAGTCAATTACTTTGTATAAAACATCAGCTTGCCAAACACAAAGTTCATGTAGACAAGTAAGATTAATTCCTTGAAACAAAACATTGTAATTTTCATTAAAAAGCAATATGCTTAACAATAAATGCTAGTTTTTAATTTTTAGTAAATACAGGTTTGGTCCCCAATTATCATCTTGTCTCTTTCACCATGTACTGTTGTGTACTAATATCAAGCATGAAAAGATTCTTCCTTTCATTAGGGGCTTGGAATTCCTATTACTTAATGCCCATGACATATTGTTTGGTGTCAAGATTAACAGGTTTTCATGTTATTGTTTTCCAATGGACACATAAGCCATACACACTGTAGCACAAACCTGTTTGCAGTACTTCAGTATAGATCTGTGAAAGAGGATTACCACCCACTAAGGCCATATGCAGAAGTTGTTCAGTCTTGTATATATGATTCATTAATGCCTAGTCTTTACTGTTGTGGCATGCTCTAATGCAGTGGTTCTCAACCTTTTGACTTCTGGGGACCCCAACTTAATCATTACTAGAATCCATGGATCCCCACTGAATCATTACTGGAATCCGGGACCGCCAACTGAGTCATTGCTGGAAGCTGGGGACCCTGACCTAAGCACTGTCGATGATTTGAACCGCAAAACAACACACAAAAAATACAGAAAAAGCATTCATCAAACAAATACAAATTATGACATTTTATTTAATTCACAAACACATAAAATAAAAAATAAAAATGTTAATTTTACTAGAAAGGTTGGAGCTTTTCTAAATTCAATTGACGCCACTCATCGTCCATACTATATTCTGTTTGAAGCACCTGTACTGCTCCCACGAATCCTTCACATTTACAGTACATTATAAAAAAAATTAATTATACACTTAGCTTCGTTATTTATATACACTTAATTAATCTGTTAATATTATTTAATTTTCTAATTAGTTGTGGACCCCCTGAGGAGTCTTTGCGGACCCCCAGACCACAGGTTGGGAACCACTGCTCTAATGAAATGCTTTGAGCTTAGCATGCACAGTGGTTCCAATATGAAAACCTGTGCACATGTTCAAAAAATGTAACAATTTGAGGCTACTTACAGTGCTACCAGGTTGCTTTCTGATTATATGAAAATTCCTGTAGAACCATGAAAGAAGGATTGCTTTCAAAATAAAATGAAATTAAAAAAAAATCATAAGCTGCAGCTTGACAATAAACGTTTTGCCATCCTACTGTTCAACTTTAAATGCCATATCCCTGAGGCATCATTTACTAAAACATGTCTGATACATGGCAATATTAAAAAAAAAAAATCAAAATGGATAATAATTATCAAATCATTACGTTCAACTTTTAAATTTAAATTAAGGGTCTGATTCTAAAAGAAAGTCATAAAAGTGTACCCTCAAGCATTTTTTCTTGTACTGGTGAGGATTACTACTTTGAGAAATTCACAAGAGTTTACAAAACAAGGTTCAGAATCTATAATCCTAGAAGAGGTTTGTGATTTCAATTTCCACATAAGCAAATATACACAAATATATTGTGAAAATCTGCTGAGCAGTTTCAAATTCACTTTCCCTCCCCCCATTCTTTTCTCGCCATGAGAAATATTTTATTCCTGTCCTTGACAGGAGAACATTTCCAACTTTTTCTAATGTTGGAAGAGATTGGAGAGGAGTTGCTGAATACCCTTAAACATGTAGGTGTGTGTGTGCACAGATTCGCAGGGAATTTCAACCCTGGAACATCTGTGTCCTGAGTACTCCCATCCTCTATATCTGTATCTACAGAAAGATGGCACAATTAGAACCTTGCTAGAATCCATAACCTGATGTAATATGAGCACTGTCATAATCAGAGAGGGTATTATCAGAGCTTTGATAGAATGAGAATGCTGACATAATTTGTCACCTCAATACATGTCACTAAAAGAGACACGTAGATTTCTGAAGCTTCCAGTCCCTGGAACAACTAGACATTTCTACACAACTGCCTTTACACCATTTTAGCACAATCATCAAATACTAAGGATCTAACTGGCCCATGCATCAAGCAAAATACCCCTCGCTAAATTTGCGATTCGTTAAAATAGGCCGTTAGCGAGTGCAAAACAACATATTCCAATGCATCAAGCCCAATAGCGAAAAAATTACATATTCGCAAAAAAAGCCCCCCGGTAATTTACCGAATCGCAAATTAGCGATTCGAAAATAGCGAAATCATCAATTGCGCGTGCCAATAGCGATTAGCAAATAAAGAATCGCAAAGGAATGCATCAAAAGTGCAAAATACCGAATTTCATCTAAATCGCTAATTAGCATGAGCAGAATAAGTGGAATCTCAACCGGGAGGTAAAGTTGATGAAACACAAATAAAAAATAAATAAAAAACATTTCACAGGTGTAAACTATCTGAAACCCTTCAAAAATGCCACTGGAGACCCTGTTTGTTTTTCAAAATGGCAGCCCTCTACGTGCTTGCAAGGAGGATGAGAATAATTGCAGCAGCACAGCGCAGGAGGAGGATCCAGGAGAGGGTATTCAGAGTGCGCATTACATTGCTGGGCCAAAATGACGAGGAAGTATATGACAAGTACCATCTGAATCGTGCCATGATATTGCGCCTAATTGCTGACCTGGAACCACTACTGCAGCACCAGACCCGTAGGACAAATGCCATTCCTGCGCACGTCCAGGTCCTATGCAGCCTGCACCTACTGGCGTCCGGAAGTTTTCAGGGGGTCGTAGCGGTAGCCGGAGGCGTCTCACAAAGCGCACTTTCACGCTTCTTCCGCAAATTCATTGATGCCATGCTGACAATGATACATACCCACATCACCTTCCCCACAACAGTTGAACCAGACCAAACTGGAGTTCTACCAGGTGGCACAATTCCCCCATGTCATAGGATGCATTGACTGCACGCATGCCCCCATCTATCCCCCCTCAGCCAACGAGTACATATTCCGTAACAGGAAGTCCTATCACTCGATCAACGTCCAGGTCGTGTGCAATGCCAAGCACATAATCACGGACATAGTGGCACAATTTCCAGGGAGCACACACGACTCACATATATTCCGGCACAGTGGCATCCACAGGCGTCTGCTCAACGGTGAATTTGGAGAGGGACACCTACTTGGTACCTACATATACCTATTTGTTACATCATTATCCCATATGTAATTGCATTACTGCGGCTAACCCTTTGCTCCCACCTTGTAGGTGACAGCGCATACGCCTTGCGGGAATATATCCTGACCCCCTACCTCAACCCAGCAACACCACAGGAACAGCGCTACAATGCGGCACATATTAGCACAAGAAATGTGGTCGAGAGAACATTCGGGATCCTGAAAAGTCGCTTCCGGATCCTACATAAGACTGGTGGTGCATCGCAATACAACCCCGAGACCTGCTGCAGGATTGTAGCAGTATGTGCCATGCTGCACAACATTGCAACCAGAAGGGGGATTCCCATCGGGATGGACGGAAATGACAACCATCGGGATGACCAACCACCCGCACAACACCGACAGTCACATGTGCCAAACACAGCTGAAGGTCATAGGAGGCGGACATACATCACACAACATCACTTCTGAGCCTGGTAAGAATGAGCCATCACACAATATCTTTGAATGCTAATGTTTTATTCACATAAGCACAGGTCAAAGTAAATATTCTTGTTTAGGAAACATGACGGTGATTGCATTGGTTGATGAAATGAAATCTAATCGTTAACAGCACGTGAGTGCAATCACAATATTAAAGTGGAACATGGTTACACCACCATGGACAAAGAGGCAGAAATGCATGTCTAGCGCCTCTTGCCACGTACCCCCAGCCTCCTGTCGCATGGCTCCTCGACATCACCCTGATGTGTGCCTGTGGCTATTGAGCTGCGCGAACTGCGCCTCCTGCTAGTGGTCTCCGGCACGGACACGCTACTCATGCTCGATGCCTCCTCACTACCCTCCTCCCCTTCTAAGTTGCTGGCACTCACTGTCCCAGACTGTAGATGTTCCACAGCAGTGGTCACTTGGCCTAAGGCCTTAGCAACATCCCCGCAGAAATGTCCTAGGTCAATCTGCAGTGACACGGAGCGGCGTGACAAGACAGCAGTGCTGTTGCAGAGCTTGGTGATGGCCCTAGTATTTGCAGAAAGGCGAAGCAAGCCCTGCCGATGCCTCCTGCGCTTAGTGCGTTGTCCTGCTATAACGGCACGGGTGAGCTCCTGTAGGCTCTTGTTTATGTCCTGATTCCCCTCTGCAACAACTGTCGTTAGGTGACGCACACAGTCTGACATCGTGCTCATGTTTTTGGCCAGTTTGGAGATCTGCAGGTTGATTGTGCCCATATGTCTCCCCTGCAGGCGCTGAACACGTAGCATCTGCGACTCAACCCCAGCATAGACATTCGGAGCCTGTCCTGAATCTGACGCAATACTGCCCCTGGACCTGCGCCGTTGTCTGACTCGGCCACGTGCTGGTGTCGGAGCTGCTGAAGGGAAACGTGTCTGGCTGGACTGTTGTGGGTGCTGGGGTTGGCTCAGTTTCCATTTCCTGCAGTGCGGGTACAGGTGCCCTGCGTTTTGGTGGTGGTGGTGTGGATTGAGGGTCCGGCGGAGTCTCTCCATCCGTCTCTGCCGGTGTCTCCGAAATGATGAGGCGCTCACTGTCATCTGAGTCCACCGGAGATGCATCTGTGTGTGGAACAGTGCATTGTTATTTTAGTTTGTTCCTCTATCTGTTTATCATTTAGCCTATTTTACACATTATAACTCACAGTTTAAACACACTGTCGGACATGTACTGCTGGTGTCTTTTCTTGCGCATTGGCGATTTTCCATGCACACTTGGCTAACATGACTACAACTCCCATGATGCTATTCGTATGTGAGGGTATATGTGTAATGGACTTCTTCCTGCACACTGTGATTTGCCTGGGGGGATGTGCATGGGTATACAATACGCAGCGTATTAGCGCAGGCATGCTTCTTACCTTGATGTGTGGTTGCTGTGCCGGAAGTGTCCATTTGGGTGACTCCCACAACTGCCTCAGGCTCAATCATCCCCTCAACGAGATCCTCCAGGGCTGTGTGGCAGATACTTTGGATGGTCCCCCTCCTGTGCCAGCTGCCTCCTTCACCCTTTCTGCTATGCGCTCCTTGGCACGTTTCCTGAGGTCGTACCACCTTTTCTTCAGTTCGTCAATGCTGCGGTGTGTGACTCCCACAGCATTTACCTTCTCCTTGATGCGCAGCCATATTTTGCGCTTCTCAGCTTCTGGCACCTTCAGGGACAACTTGCCAAACAGTTTGTCATGGCTGCTGCTCACCCCCTCTATCAGGTGTTCCAGTTCCCTCTCTGAGAACTTTCTCTTCCTGGGCGTGGCAGTTGTCTTTGCAGCATTTTTGTCCATCCTGGCTAGGTGTGGTGTAGCTGGATTGTGAGGGTGAAGTCTTTCAGCTGGTCTTCAGTCCTCTGCCTCCTCCTCTGAGCTCCTCAGGGCACTGAATGAAGCATGGGCTGGATGACTTCCTGGTTGTGATGTCATCAGCCTGCTTCAGGCGCCACCCGTTATTTGCGAATTCGCTATTACCGATTTCGCTAATACCGATTTCGCTAATACCGATTTCGGTAATACCGATATCGGTAATACCGAATTCGGTATTATCTAATTTGTCTTTTTGCGATTCGCAATCGTGTATTCGGTCTTTTTTAGCGATTTGTTGCGAATCGCTAATTATTACCGAATCTGTACATGCATCCCGATAGGCGAGTCATTATTTGCGATTCCTTATTTTTCGCTAATAAGGAATCGCTTTACCGAATTTTGATGCATGTGCCCCTAAATTACATAGAAAGGATTTTCACCACCATTTTCCAAGGAAAGCCAGAATACTGTAAAGAATGGCTGCAATAAATCATGGTTGGGAATTATGTACTAGGTCTACGATTAGGTAGCGAATATTCACAATTGTGTCAGGAACATGCACAATGCTTCAAGAATGAACACTAGTATGGAAAGAATAGCCAGAGTGTCACCAAACATACCCAACATAGGATAGGCCAAGAGTAGGTCACTGCTATGCCACGGATGACCAAAATGTTGCCAAGAACGCACACTATATGCCAAAGTGTTGTTACTATTATGCTAGTGGTAGTGAGAATTTCACAAAGAAAGCCCACAATATTTCAAGAAGGGGCCACTACTATGTTAGCAATAGCCAGAATCTCACTAAGAATGCCCAACATAGATGAAGGCCATGTCACTAATACACCATGCCTTGTTAGAATGTTGCCAAGAATGACAAAAGTACAGGCACTATTACACCATGGACAGTTCAAAAGTTGCCAATAATGCCCAAAATAGGTCAGGCCATATAGCATGGTTAGCCAGCATGCCTCCGTGAATACCCACAGGAGGTCAAGTACGGGTAATTATGTTAGAAGCAGCCAAGTCGCCATGGCATGCCAAGACCACTTTTAGGCTGTCAGATCCCCAGGCAGACACACTAATACACAGACACACACACACACAGACACACACAGACAGACAGACACACACATATACACACACACACACACACACACACGTTCTCACCGCATATGCTCACGAACACACACACATTCAGAGACATTCTCAACTCTTGGCCCTTACCACATGCCTGGCTTGGAGGAAGACCACGCTTTGCAGCTCCCTCCATGCTGGCAGGAATGAATCGTGGCAGCTGTCCCAGTGCGAGGGCGTTTTAAGAAATATTACAGTGTTTTTTGGAAGTGCTACAGGAGGACAATGTTCAGGGAGGCGGCATTGAAGAACTCAAGAAAGACTATCAATGCTATCAGATGTTCGTTTTATACACATTCCTAATTTCAAGAAATTGGCAAGTCTACATTGCTGTAAATTTAGTATGAAAATTATTTGGCTCTTGAAAACAAATGAAAATGATAAATGCTGTCCAGTCTCATGTAGCATATAATAAAAGCATTTTTCCACTTGGTGCAGTTCTCGACCATCTTTTAATGACTTCTCAGAAGTGTATTTTTTTTTAAACAAAGGCAGGCATACACATAGACATGAGCCCTGTGAATATGAGAGCGGTAGAGGAGCATTCTTTCTTCCCCTGTCTCCGACATCCTCTTGTATCACACTGGGCCACGACCAGTGACATCATACCCGTGTAGACGCACGTGTTTTGACCCTGGACGCAATGTCAGACACGTATTAATAACAGGGGAGACCCCGCAGGCGCACACACGTGCGGGCACTCAATATACCAACACCCGTGTGCCCTATTATTAGCGTAACTGGCCCGCGAGCACTGTGCCACTACAATGGCGAGGAGGAGCCGACCCTGCTGCACCCACTCCTAGTTCTTCCTCCTCAATGTGTGTGAAGTGAACAGTCCCCCTACCACGCGGAATCACAGGGGTGGCCATCACCACACAGCAACTTCAGCAAGGGAAAATCATCGAGCTCATTCACCTCCCCCTAAGCATCACCTGCTCAGGCCTCAGCCTGCACCTTTGCTATCAGAGACCTGGGGCTGCATGCCTGCAAGACTCCCCCCTCCTCGTTTGGCCTCCTGGTCCCACCAATGAAGGTAATGTCAGTGGCACCAGCTGCAGGCACCTCTGCACCTGCCACCTGCCGCGTGACGACCTCCTGTGCCAAACCTGCAACATGAGCACCTCGCCAGGGCCGGCTTTAACACTGGTGGCGCCCTGTGCGACAATGTTTGATGGCGCCCCCTCCAATGACCACCTCTGCCACGGATTCCCTCACTAGCACCCTTTAACAGTGCCCCTCAAGTCTCCATAACCACTGTCTCTCAGATTCATTTAATTTTAAAGCACCGCTCATACCAGTGTAAGGTGTCAGAGCACTTTACATCACACACACACATTGCACAAAGACAATCATATGTGTGTAAATCAGTGTATAGGAATTGTTACATCAGACAGGACTACAAGATGTAGTGTATGAGTGACATGTCATCGATACTGGTAGGCAATATAGTTTAAGGGTCCTTATTCTGTAAAAGCACAAATTCACAATTAAAACATATCATTCTTAGGGGTTCTCTTTAATAATAAGAATTGTTTTCTACCTGAATGAACCCTTTTGGCAAGATTAGGATAATGAAAGACTGGGCAAAAGAAACCTATAGCTCTAACATATACCTTGCAGTGTGCATGCAGCTCTTTGATGACAGTTAATAAATGTTCTATATTTGGATTTTGACTTATAAACGACAAGTAACAAAAGGAGCTCTCTTACAGAAGCAGTAAACCACTGACCTATTTCCATTATATGCACTTTGTTATTTGCATGGTACACGTTCTTAGCAGCAGCCATTTTAACCCTCTGCACTACCTTAGGATGAGTCAAATCTTCCAGTAGGCAAACCTCCGGTCTCTTTCCAGGAAGACGATTAATCACGGGAGTTATCTTGACATTTTAATTGATGCCTGATAATTGCTGAAGGCCAGGAAGCGGCAGCAGGTGCTTTTAAAATGAGAATTTACTTGCAAAAATGACGCCCCTACCCCAAGTCAGCGCCCGGTGCGGTGGCACCGATCGCACCGCCCTAGAGCCGGCCCTGCACAGCGCAACAGGACAGCGCGCAAGCCTCACAAACTCAATAGGCTGTCCCGCCCCCACTCTAAGCTGACGTAGCTCCTCCACAATGCCTCATGCCAGAACTCCAGAACTACTCCTGCCAACAACCACACCAAAGACACCTGCGGATACTGTGGGTTCTCATCCCACCCTCTCCAAATCACTTTGCCACGCTCTGGTGGGGCGGGCGCAGAACATCCGTACACTGAGGACAAGGTACACTACAGCACCAAGGAGTATGCGCTATGGCGCATATTCCCTCAAGAGATCCAGAGGGTGACGCTACCTTCACACCCGAAGGTGGTACTCCTATCAAAGACGATGAGGATGAGATCTTCCATCTCTCCTGCGCCCTAGCACCTGGTTGACCACCGCCACGCGCCCATTCTATTTGCAAGGTAGTCATCAGACGCGCGCCAGTCACATCTCTCATAGACACTGTCTCTTCAGTCAATATCACCAGCCTGGTGCAGTTTCAAACACTAGAACCCGATCTACAGCCTACCACCTCCAAAAGGTTCAACTATGGAAGCCCATCACATTAGTGGGCATGGTTGTCTCTTCCGTCACCCATGGTGCACAGTCCTGTACAACGAAGTTCTTTGTCACTTCAGCTAGCTCTGAAACACTCCTCAGCTGCGACACCGTAGAGCCTCTCCAGCTTATCCACTTTGCCATGGCATTTCGTTGACCACTAGTTTGCCTACTTTCCGCATCTTGTCAAAGGCCTAGGACATCTGAAAGGGCCCCCTGTGTCCTTGCACATCAACCCCACACTGTGCTGTGACCCGTCACCCTATGACACTGCAGGATCCCATGCCACCTTCGCTCTGTTGTGGAAGCTGAACTGCAAAAACGTGAGGACACTGGGGTCATAAAGAAAGTGTTTGGGCCCACCCAGGGGTGTCACCCAAGGGTGTCGCCAACAAGCCTGAGCAACCAGAATGCATCTGCATGTGTATTGATATGTGTATGCCCAATAAGGACATCAAGAGAAAATACCAGATCTCTCCCACAATTGATGACCTCATTGCTGACATGAACAGCTCTGGGTGGTTTTTAAAAGTGGATCTGAACTCTGGATACCACCAGCTTGAGCTACATGAAGATAGCAGGTACATCACAACATTTTCCACTCATGTTACTGAAGACTGAACTTCGGAATCTCAGCAGTGGAGGTATTCCAAAGCAAGATAAGGGAAGTCCTCACTGGCCTCGACAGTGTCATCAATGTCAGTGATGACATCCTCATCCATGCTACCACCATCGAGAACTACGACTGCCATCTGCGAGCTGCCATTGAGAGAATTAGGGCAGCAGGACTCACCCTCAAATGGAACAAGTGCCAATTCTTCTGCTAGGAAACGGAATTCCTTGACTACCTCTTTTCAAACACCGGCATCAAAGTCGGCCCAGCCAAGTGCGTAGATATCAAAGATGCTGCCACGCCAACAAGTGCCGAAATCCAGAGCTTCCTAGGTCTTGAAATCCCACAGTAGGAAATTCATTCCCAACCTAGTGACATTAGCAGGTGCCCTGAGGCACCTCACAAGAGCTTCCACTCCCTGAACTTGAAGTAAAACCGAAGACTTAGCATTTCAAGCTATCAAGTGCACCCTTCTCGAGGTCAACGTAATGGCCTACAGTGACCCCGCCAAGGAGTCCAAGCTGGTAGTAGACACCAGCCTCATCGGCCTCGGAGCCGTTCTGATGGAACACACAGATGGCGATCGTTGGGCACCCGTTGCATTCGCCAGCAGAGTCCTCATTAATACAGAAAAGCGCTATGCCCATATCGGAAAAAAAACCACTTGCCATCACACACTGTCGCTTCTCTCGCCCTCCTGTGCCGATTCTGTCTCTCCTCTTTCGCGCACACCATTGGCCATCCCAGGATGAGGATGGTGGGGGAGTATCCTGAATGACAACTAGCACGCTAGTTGAGTTCTGCGTGGTGCCCCCGGGGTCCTCACCAGAGGCTATTAAAACAGGGCTTCTGATGTCCGCATCACAGTGAGGTTGAGAGACTAATGTGTGCGCTCAACAAGGCAATTTGCATCGGGCTTGAACAACGGGCAGATGTGGAAGAGGTCATCCACAAGGCCCTGGTGCCTACAGATATATCCCACATAGCACAACTCAAAGAGCACCAGCCGATGTCCTGTTTGGAAGGGCCGTGAGGGATAACGTTCTTCATGTCAACTTGTGTTCCCCATAACCCATAAATAGGGAGGCCACCCAATGCAGGCGGACCAAGAACAACAAAAATGCCAGCGTAATCCGGAGAGCCTGAGATTCTGACATTCACAATGGGGATTGGGTTCTAGAATGCAACCGGCACCCCGGAAGAAAGTTTTGACTCCCCTTCAGACACGCCCTCTCCGAGTCGTCAACAAGAACGGAACAATGGTGATCACAAAGAACATGACTGTGTCACAAGAAATGTGTCAGTATTCACAAAGTTGCACCAGCAGTCACCTGGTGAGTTGGAAGCACATCCTCAGAATCCATCTGCAGAGGAGTGGGAGAATGAGAATGCTCTTGACCAGTGGTACCACAGTGAGGTACCTAAAGCTCCCCAGCTGAGTGTGCTTTAACCCGGTCAGGAAGAGACTGCACCATGATGAACACCAGGAACAATCGTCAAACCTCCAGTAAGCCGAGGGAACCCATACCAGTTAATAGTCTATGAAAATAGACCCAAGAGACTTGAGAATGTCTGTGAGTGACCCATAAGAGCCAAGGAACTGCCATAGCAGGGACTCTTAGTATGTTCATGGTTTAATTGTTGTTGAAGGTTTGGGAGGAATATAGTACGCTGCTAGGTCACGGCCAGTGATGTCATCCCCGTGTACACGCGTTCTGATTCCAGACGCCAGGTGAGACGCGTGTTAATAAAAGAGGAGAGACTCTGCCGGCACACACATGTGGACAGTCAGTAAGCCAACACCTTTGTGCCTTATTATTAGTGCCGCTACCATGCGGGAAATACTACACCTCTCTGGGTTGTATTTTTTCAGGCCTAGTGAAGGCATGTTGTGTTGTGCTGGCGTGTGCTGGTGTCACCGCTGATTCAAAGTAGTAAAGTTTGCTTCTCTCACCACACAGCTTTAGTCAGAAAAGTGAGAAAGTTCACAATATTCATAGTGCCTTCATGGCTTTAGAGTTTTTCTGTGCATGCATCTTCACCATAACAACAGGCGACAAGTTACAAGGTTTTGATGCTTCGTCATGGAGTGTACCAGACTTGAACTGGTAGATGAAAATGGATGGGGTGTTTATGCCCCAGTACTATAATACAGTAGCTCTCCTCTGTTGACCTCAGAACTGTTCCCTATGGCTCCTTTCAATTTTCATGAGGCATTCCTTATCCTGGACAGTCAATAGACATCTGGAGAGCCTTGAGAGTTTCTTCATTTCTGATACGGAAAATGACCCTGCGCTGAGGAGGTTACTGTTGCTGCACTTTGTCATCAAAGACAGGGACATTGCTTTTAATAGTGCAGCAGGTGCAGTGGCCCAGGGGCCAACTGCAGCCCAATTCTGACTATCCTTCTCTACCTAATCAGAGGCAGGACAGTCAATTTCCTTCTTTGCATCAGAGCCCATGACAAGATTGCTATGCTACTGATTGAAGAGTCATATTGAAATATCTGCTGTTAAATGGTCTTGCAATGATTACTGGGCCGCAACTCTAGCAGTGACCACCTAGGTGACCACTGATTTCACACTCAGAAGCATTAGAACAAATGCACAGATCTCTTACGTTCAGCTTGCTAGGACATTCACTCTATCGGACATAGAGGACAAGATCCACTATATGAACAAGTAGATCCTACAGGGCTGTTTCAATCACCTTGTTCTTGGAATGTGCTTCATCAGGCCGGAGCGCAGGGCTAATGTTTTGTCCGTCATGCACGTTTCTTTGGAAAGCAGTAGAATATCTGGTGACCGGATCCTGGTGTGAGGCAAAACAGGATCATTCACAAAGGGATTTAAGAGGGAAATTATGCGTCCATCTAGATAAACACTCCTAATACATAAATTCAAAACAAGTTACCTAGTATTGACCACCAGTATATATTCAATCAGTAATAATATTCAAGGCGTCTACCATATATATCTTATAAATGTCGTGTAACACTATCTAAAATATTATAATTCTTAATCATCAATTGGCATATAAGTAATGCAAGGGCAATGAAACAAACAGCAAATAAACAGAGGCACAAAGGATATTAGATCAAAAATACCAACACCAAATGGGCATTAGTTGTATAATCTCATCACCGATATTTATCATTGCAAGTGCTCAATAAAGGGAACAAAGGGAAAGAAAAATAGTCAGGAGAAAACTCCTACATTTCCAACTCAGTTTGGTGTTGCTATTCTTGCCCTGTAGTCAGAACTACCTGGAGCAGTTCAACAATCTCCCTTGGACTTAGGATCGCCTTTGCGCCTCAGACTTGCTCCTTCTGTGGCTCAATTAAGGTCTCAAAAACAACATTTTGATAAACTCCCTACCCTTCCTACATTCTCTCCTCCTCACCCCACCGCGTCCATGTGTTTCTTCTCTATTGTACACATTTATTGTCCTGAGCCCTCACTGTGAATGTCTATGCATGTCTGTCTGTTCTCACATGCTGGTTACGTATTCTGTTCCTATGTACAGCGCTCTGCTGCCTGCCGAGGCTAGGTTGGCACTTTCTAAATGTCCCTGTTGGAAAACTAGGCAGCATCTGTGAGGCCTGCACAAATAACATGACTACATTTGTCCTTCACTGGGAACCAAACACCCAATTGTAGTGCCTGACTCTCAGAGGGTAGCGTTGCAGAGCAGTCTGAGGCTTACTCAAGGGAGGTGGTGTGGGCTAGTAACCACCATTACAGGTGCGCAGAAATAACACTCAATAATTGATTGTCCAGTCTGTACTTTGCTTTATAAAAGTAAGAGTACATTTATTAAACACACACACTACTCAATACTATGCACCAATTTACAAATATACATAAGCTGTTGGAATTACTTTGTGACATTGCATAACATCTCCACCCCTCCCGCAGAAGGGGTGGGGTCTAGTACCACCACTCCCATGTATGCACATCATCTTGCCCCCCCAATGCAGTTAGTTGAACATAACCTGGAGCGAGGGCCTTGCGCACTGGCACCATCCCAGTGGCGACCCACCCCATTACCTCAACACGCATTAAAAATAGGTTCACCTGCCCTAGTGACACATAACTGTTGGAAATGGCCCTTTTTGCAGGGTCACCCCTAAACTTTTTGCCTGCCTCCTGTATTTTTGCTGACCTGTTTCTGTTGGTTTTAGGACTCTGGGCACTTTACCACTGCTGTTCAGTGCTAAAGTGCATATGCTCTCCCTTTGTAAATATGTCTATGTGAATTGGTATATCCCTGATTGGCTTATTTGGTTTACCGGTTAGTCCCTAGTAGTGTGGCCTATGTGTGCCCAGGGCTGGTAAACCAAATGCTGCTGGTGGGCCTGCAGCACTGATGTGTGCCACCCACAGAAGCAGCTTGTAAAGTGTGTCTCAGACCTGCCACTGCAGTGTCTGTGTGCAGTCCAGAACTGCCATCTTGGCTGGGAAGTGCACCCACGTCCCAGCCCCTGAACCTTCCCTTGGCATCTTGTAAGTCACCCCTATGGTAGGGTGCATTGTATGTGTAAGGTAGGACATGCCTTGGTGTGTGTAGCATGTCCTGGTAGTGAATTATGCCCCATTTCGTTTTCACTACTGTAAGGCTACCTGTTCCTCATAGGCTAGAATGGGCAGTTTGGCTATTACATTCTGTAGTCCTAACTGACCCCAGGAACATGGTAGAAAAACGAATTTAGTATGCCTGAGCTCAGAATATTAAAATACATCTTTTAGTGAAGTTTATTTTTATATTCTGTGTTTGAAAATACCACTTTTAGAAAGTAGGTATTTTCTTGCCTAAGCCTTCCAGTGTGCTCTGCTGTTATGTGTATTGGCTGTCTGGTTTTAGAGGGGCAGGGCAGGCTGAGTCAGACCTGGGTTGAATAGAGAGTCTGCATTTAGAGTGTGGGGAGGGGTGGCTCCTTGACCTGAATAGGGCTGTGCCTGGCAAGGTGAATGCTGGCTCCACCTCCTACTGTGTGTCTGCTAGCAGACCCCTCTTTCTGAAAGGAAGGATGCAGCCTGGTAAACAAAGTGCTCCAGGCCTGAGCAGAACTGGTTCTGGCTAGGTTCAGTGACTGGTAGCTTCTAAGAACAAAGACTTTTGGGGTATAAATATCTGTGCTCAAACCCCTACATTTTCGTATTGCTTTTGGATCTGGAGAGGAAACTCTGTCCGTGCCACTGGAGGAATCTGCAGGAAGTGACTGGCCTTGTGCTTGTGTGTTGTTTCTTGCACTGGCCTGCAGCAGTGACCACTGGACCTTGAAGAAGAGGAAAAGGAACTTTTGAGAGAACTTTTATTTTTGTTACAGCAATTACCCGAGGGCTAGGAAAAGAGCTAGCCTCCTGCTGGAGTCTCAGGCACATCTGACTCCACCACCAACCTCCTGCTTCCTCCCTGCGAGGATTGCTATCTGCTGATGAGGCTCCTGTGAGTTCCAGGGCCTCTAGTTTTGCTTCAGAGAAAAGAGTGCTGGAAATCGTCGCTAACGCACGTTTGTGAGCCGCTGCAGCTGAGACGCGCTGGAAAAATCATCGCGCTGCTGTCGCCGAGCGCTCGCAACCCCTAAAGAAATCATCGCTTCAAGACATCGCTTTGCGGACGCCGTGCGTCCGCCATTTTCATCACATCGCACCGGATTTCGTCGCTCCCTCGCGGAGCGTCATCTCTTCGCATCACAATCGCACAGCGCAACAGGATCGTCGCATCGACTTCTCCCTCGCGGCAAGAAAGTCATTGCATCGGCGGCCTAGCGTGCAGAAGTTGGTCGCAGTGTCTCCGCACGCATCACGCAGATCGGCGCATCATCCTCCCTTGCGGCAAGGATTTTAACGCATCGCCGGCCTCGCGTGCCGAGAATCATCGCTACCACTTCTTTGCGACATTTTGTTGGTTTTGCTACTAAACCCAGGTACTTTGTGAGAGAAAGGGGCGCAGAGACCCCTGCCTTGAATTTGAACCTTATTCTTGCAACCTTTGAACTATCTTTGACAGCCCTTCAACAGCTATCCTATTTTTGACAGTATTGTGGCTTTTACAGTTATTGGTCTTGTGATAAATCTGCCTTTATATAAAGATACTTATTTTTTATAACTACTTGTGTGGTGTCCCTCTGTAGTGTTCCTCACTGTGTTACTGTGTATGGTCATAAATGCTTCACACCCTGCCTCTGAGATAAGCCTACCTGCTCGTGCTACGTTACCACAGGGTTGAGCAGGGGTATCAAGGAGGGTAGCCCTCTTACTCTGACTTAGGAAGAAGGGTCCCTACTTGGACAGTAGCCAGCCCTTGCCAACTAGAGACCCCCATTTCTAACAATAACCCTGACTGAGCATCTTATATTGACCATACAGTATGCACCCCTACATATTCAGGGCTAACAGTCTGGATTGTTCCTCACTTAAGCGCAGCAGCAAGAATACATGTTTAAGCACACTTTAGAATGACAGTACTCAGCACATTTGTGGATCATTAGAATGCATTGCAATTACAGCCCCATAAGGCATCACAGATGAAATCACAGGATTACGCATATACAGCCAGACACCCTAGCAGGAATGTTTGGCAACATAACCCCACTTTGCTTATGACATCACCTTACAGAGGTACTTCACATTGCACATGTGACCTTCAGTCCCTCTAAAAGAAATAACCTTAGTAAATGCACTACGGGTGCAATTACACCTCTTCACCTCCAGGGGGTGCCCTTCTCCAGACATCCCCAACTCAGCCCTTCACTCCTTGTCGCACTTCTCCATACACCCTCAGCTGTAGAACATAAGTTCCAGCCCAGAAGGTGTTAAAATGCTGGCTGAGCCCTTGAGGGGTTATTCCTTTCAAATCCCCAGGAAACTTGTGGGGGGGGACGTCTCTTCGTGCTGGGGGGGGGGAGACTGCGCTTCTCCAGCAGCTCCCCCCAGCACCTTTTCACAATTGAGGGTGACCCCCCTCATCTGGGGGCCACCAGGCACCAAAAACGTTGACTTCCCCATGCCTTGCAAGGCATTATGGGGAGCTCCAGGCTCCTTCTTGTGAATAAAAGATGAGCGGCTCTCCCGCTGTGCCGGGGAGAGCCGCGTTCGCGCTGGTGGCCTCCGCCGCATCCCGCTTGTCGGTGGGGGGCCCAGTCCCACCCGGACCCCCAGGGGATTCATCGCAGCTCGGGGAGCCCAACCCCGGCTGCTCCTTCCGGTGAGTGCTCCTCTTCGCTTTTCGGGGTCCCGGCCCCACCCGGGACCCCCACATGCCTCCGTGTTGGAGGGCAGCCTGGGGAGCCCACCCCCGGCAGCCCCCGCCGGCTCCCTGCCCGGCCAGCACCCTCGCGTGCTGCCGCGGGAGCCGGCACTTCTCTTCTGGTCCGCCCGCTCCAGCGGGCGGACACGGAGACTGCTGCCGGCCCAGCGAGGCCGCGGGGGAGTGCGACGGCACTCCCCGCCTCCTCCCTGCACTCGGGGCCCGGGGATGGGATCCCGGGCCCCCGACCCTCTTCGGGGGGGCGCAACGGCGCTCCCCCTGCATCCAGCGTCGGGTGGGCTCCTGGCGCTCCGCTGCGGGGCATCTTCACAGGGAGCGCGATGGCGCTCCCCGACTTTGCTTCGGGGCCCGGGGATGGGGTCCCGGGCCCCTCCCAACCTTTCGCGGGGCGCGACGGCGCTCCCCGTCTTCACTTCTTCGGGGCCCGGGGATGGGGTCCCGGGCCCCTGGGCACCTCTTCGCGGGGCGCGATGGCGCTCCCCGCCTCCATCTTCGGTGGGGGCCAGGGTGGGCTCCTGGCCCCCATGCAGGGCACCTTCACGGGAGCGCGATGGCGCTCCCGTCTTCACTTCTCCTTGGGGGCAGCCCGGGACCTGACCCACCCCGGGGGCATCTTGGAGACCGGCGGCGGAGCCCCACGCGCTTCGTCGTCGGTCTGCTTAGGGGTCAAAGGTCGCCTACCTTCCGGGAGCCATATCTCAGCCCCTGGGGGTCCGATCTGCCCCATTTTCGCGTCTTCTTGCTCCTGGTGGTGCCTCCGGGTCTCTGAGAGGGGGGGATTCAGCAGGGAGCTGTCTTCACTGGCTCCCTGCGCCAGCCTTTCACCTGGCTCTCCTCCTGGGCCTCTCTTCTCCCTGCTCAGAGGCCCCTGCTTCTGCGCACCGGTCCTGGTCTCTTCTTCTGGCGCTGTTAGGGCCCTGGGGGGCAGTCAGGGGGTTCCTCCTTCCAACTGCCCATTGCCAGGCTCCAGCACCTTCCGCCTCAGCAGACCACACCCAGAGAGAGCTTCTCTTCCTGTGCAAGCACTTTTTAAAAGTTGAGTAGGGGGCTGGCAGGAAGTCTCTGTTGGTCCTATCAAACAGTGACACATCACTTCCCTGCCCCTGCTCCCTCCTTCTTGTCCAGCCTCTGGGCTGGTTCAAATGGCGTCGTCCAGGGTCTCTGGCCACATGGTCTCTGAAACAAGAGTCCTTCCCTCCTTGGTGCAGCCTGGTGCCTGGCACCAGTGATAGCTGCTGATGGATGGGCCTGTAGCCCCACCCATCTTCTCTTCGTGGAGAGGAGGCCTTAGCTTGTGGAAAAAAAGGTTATCAATCCAGCTAGCTGAGGTCAGCCCTCAGCCTGGCCCTGGTTATGACTGACTCAGAGAAATGTGACATTTCTGGATGACCCAAAAGCAGTACAAATATGACTTTGGACTCTGCAGAATACTTCTTCTCACACCTGTTACAGTGGACTTTAGTGCGTGTCTGGAATCTGTAGGCCTTAGGAAAGTGACACTAGCCCATGGGCTCCACTTCCCCATAGGGGAATAATGAAGTGAAAAACACAGTCAAACACACTGACTTTCCCTGGCATGTTTCTTCCCAGTGTATAAAGCCTATTCCATGTCACCACCCAATTCTGCATAAGTCCTGCCACACCATTCACTTTGTAGCTGCTCCTGGACTGCGCACGCCAGGAATCTCCCCTGCGCAGCCCCTACACGTGTGCACACGCATGTACACAGGTGTCTGCATGCAACCATCCCGGTGCCCCTTACTCCAGCTGCTGCGCAGCAGCTAGTCAAGCTAGGGGACACCAGTAAAATCCACATGCAGTCTCTTTCATCATGAGTTCCCTGTGGGTGAGTCCCAACTTATGAGGCTCTCCCACAGTAAAAGCTCAACAAATAGGTGCTCAAAAGCGAA
Source organism: Calotriton arnoldi (assembly GCA_963921515.1). NCBI lineage: Eukaryota > Metazoa > Chordata > Amphibia > Caudata > Salamandridae > Calotriton > Calotriton arnoldi. Next base: position 1,915,315 of record CAWUFW010003000.1, on the reverse strand, counting down.
AAATCCGGGCTGCCCATAGTGTCAGAACCACCTTCTAACACACGCCGCGCCCAGCTGATTCCTACAGGGAAGAAGTAGCCACTCTACATGGGTACACTTCCCGTAGTCAGCGATAACTAGTTATAAGGGGTTCTGACCAGACCCCCCTTACTCACCAGTTATCTGCTCAGACCACCTACTCCTCCCATCCATGAAATCTCCACCCATGACAGGGATCCCAGACTACCCTAAGAACCCTCCAGGCTAGATACCTCTAGGTCACTCATGGTCTACATGGACTCAGCCTAACTAGGCCCACCTTTGCCCTTGGGCATGCAACACTATGCCTACCACTTCTCTGGACAAGGGTACAGTGCCTCAGCACCAATGCGGTCTTTTGGGATAGGTCTACATCCCATCCCCTGGGTCACTAGCTGGTCTCCCTTCTGGAGTTTGTTCCAACCAGTACCCTCTCTCCGTTTGGTCCTTGCACCCCAAAGATGCAACCTCTCTGGACCCTCACCCTGCCGCTGAGGTCATTCTGCTGCCACCACCCTTTCGGGATGACTGGCTTCCCTAAAGAAAGCACAGCCACTTGTGCTTTCCCCACACAGAAAAGCACCCTTTGGCCACTGGCCTGGCTCCCTGATAGGACCTCAGACCGGCCTCACCACCACACTGGCAGTGCCAGGGAGGAACACTGAGGGTGCCTCGTCAGACATCCTACAGCTCATTCCCCCAGTCAGTAGCTCCACACGGAAACTACCCCGGAAACCTAGACCCCTTCTTTGTTCTCCGCTGCGAGAACAGGGCCTATGCACCCTTCCCTCAGTTACCTAGCCCACCTAGGGTACCTAGGGGCTACCACTACACACCATCACTCAAGAACTACCCTCCTTTGGGGCCACCCACTACCAGGGACCACCCCTGGGTCGCTCACCTCCCCACCAGTTAACCTGGGGCCTGCCGGACACCCAACTCTACCACACCCTCCTCCCACCGTGGGAAAAGTTCCTTGGGGTCCCCCACCATGGGAACCCCTGGGGCGTTACTACCTGGGGTAAAGAAACCTACTGCCCCACCCTTCCAGTGGTTTTGGCCTGCACCAATGGCAAGTAAACTTTCAGCGGGGGGAAGGATACCTGGGGCCCCTTCTGTGAAAACCCTCCCTGCCCTTAAAAAGCGCGGGAATCTCCCAGGACCCCCTCTCTCTCTCCGGTCCCCCACAATGGTCAATCTACACCCCCACCTGTGATGTCATATCAGTTGCTGTCCCTATCTCTTGAGGAGACACCCTCCTCATGTAGGTGTAGTGCGTGTAGTCTTAGGGTTCAAAGTTGTACAATATGGCTTAGAACATTTGTATTGAACCATTTCCTGGAAAGCACCATCCCGCTAGCACATGATAATCAACTTAACTCAGTCATATCAATACAGTTTACATTTAAACCATAATATCTTCACATGACATATGTGTGCGCGGGGCTTTCCTTTCCCATACCTTTAGTTCACATAACCAAAACTTTGAACCCTTCTCAGAGCCTTGCGCTCTTCCATTTGCTCATTGCTGTATAGGTAATGTGTGGCAAAACTGGACTTATCAAATGCTATAAATGCGCACCAGAATGGGATACTATGTTTCCCGCCGCTAGACACCAATGTTGGAAAACGAGGCAGCATCTGTAAGGCCTGCACAAATAACATGACTACATTTGTCCTTCACTGGGAACAAAACACCCAATTGTAGCGCCTGACTCTCAGAGGGTAGCGTTGCAGAGCAGTCTGATGCTTTACTCAAGGGAGGTGGTGTGGGCTAGTAATCGCCATTTGCAGGTGCGCGGAAATAACACTCAATAATTGATTGTCCAGTCTGTACTTTGCTTTATAAAAGTAAGAGTACTTTTATTAAACACACACACTACTCAATACTATGCACCAATTTACAAATATACATAAGCTGTTGGAATTACTTTGTGACATTGCATATCATCTCCACCCCTCCCGCAGGGGGGGTGGGGTCTAGTACCACCACTCCCATGTATGCACATCATCTTGCCCCCCAATGCAGTTAGTTGAACATAACCTGGAGCGAGGGCCTTGCGCACTGGCACCATCCCAGTGGCGACCCACCCCATTACCTCAACACGCATTAAAAATAGGTTCACCTGCCCTAGTGACACATAACCCTGACTGAGCATCTTATATTGACCATACAGTATGCACCCCTACATATTCAGGGCTAACAGTCTGGGTTGTTCCTCACTTAAGCGCAGCAGCAAGTATACATGTTTAAGCACACTTTAGAATGACAGTACTCAGCACATTTGTGGATCATTAGAATGCATTGCAATTACAGCCCCTAATGGCATCACAGATGAAATCACAGGATTACGCATATACAGCCAGACACCCTAGCAGGAATGTTTGGCAACATAACCCCACTTTGCTTATGACATCACCTTACACAGGTACTTCACATTGCACATGTGACCTTCAGTCCCTCTAAAAGAAATAACCTTAGTAAATACACTACGGGTGCAATTACACCTCTTCACCTCCAGGGGATGCCCTTCTCCAGACATCCCCAACTCAGCCCTTCACTCCTTGTCGCACTTCTCCATACACCCTCAGCTGTAGAACATAAGTTCCAGCCCAGAAGGTGTTAAAATGCTGGCTGAGCCCTTGAGGGGTTGTTCCTTTCAAATCCCCAGGAAACTTGGGGGGGGACGTCTCTTCGTGCTGGGGGACACTGCGCTTCTCCAGCAGCTCCCCCCAGCACCTTTTCACAATTGAGGGTGACCCCCTCATCTGGGGGCCACCAGGCACCAAAAACGTTGACTTCCCCATGCCTTGCAAGGCATTATGGGGCGCTTCAGGCTCCTTCTTGTGAATAAAAGATGAGCGGCTCTCCCGCTGTGCCGGGGAGAGCCGCGTTCGCGCTGGTGGCCTCCGCCGCATCCCGCTTGTCGGTGGGGGGCCCGGTCCCACCCGGACCCCCAGGGGATTCATCGCAGCTCGGGGAGCCCACCCCCGGCTGCTCCTTCCGGTGAGTGCTCCTCTTCGCTTTCGGGGTGCCGGCCCCACCCGGGACCCCACATGCCTCCGTGTTGGAGGGCAGCCTGGGAGCCCACCCCGGCTGCCCCCGCCGGCTCCCTGCCCGGCCAGCACCCTTGCGTGCTGCCGCGGGAGCCGGCACTTCTCTTCTGGTCCGCCCGCTCCAGCGGGCGGCCACGGAGACTGCTGCCGGCCCAGCGAGGCCGCAGGGGAGTGCGACGGCACTCCCCCCTCCTCCTACCTGCACTCGGGGCCCGGGGATGGGATCCCGGGCCCCCGACCCTCTTCAGGGGGGCGCGACGGCGCTGCCCCTGCATCCAGCGTCGGCGGGGGCCAGGGTGGGCTCCTGATGCTCCGCTGCGGGGCATCTTCACGGGGAGCGCGACGGCGCTCCCCGACTTTGCTTCGGGGCCCGGGGATGGGGTCCCGGGCCCCTCCCGACCTTTTCGCGGGGGGGGCGCGACGGCGCTCCCCCCGTCTTCACTTCTTCGGGGCCCGGGGATGGGGTCCCGGGCCCCTGGGCACCTCTTCGCGGGGCGCGCAATGGCGCTCCCCTGCCTCCATCTTCGGTGGGGGCCAGGGTGGGCTCCTGGCCCCCATGCAGGGCACCTTCACGGGGAGCGCGACGGCGCTCCCCGTCTTTACTTCTCCTTGGGGGCAGCCCCCGGGACCTGACCCACCCCGGGGGCATCTTGGAGACCGGCGACGGAGCCCCACGCGCTTCGTCGTCGGTCTGCTTAGGGGTCAAAGGTCACCTACCTTTCGGGGGCCATATCTCAGCCCCTGGGGGTCCGATCTGCCCCATTTTCACGTCTTCTTGCTCCTGGTGGTGCCCCCCAGACACTGGGAGCACTCTCCTTCGCCCTCCGGGTCTCTGAGAGGGGGTGATTCAGCAGGGAGCGGTCTTCGCTGGCTCCCTGCGCCAGCCTTTCACCTGGCTCTCCTCCTGGGCCTCTATTCTCCCTGCGCAGAGGCCCCTGCTTCTGCGCACCGGTCCTGGGCTCTTCTTCTGGCGCTGTTAGGGCCCTGGGGGGCAGTCAGGGGGTTCCTCCTTCCAACTGCCCATTGCCAAGCTCCAGCACCTTCCGCCTCAGCAGACCACACCCCAGAGAGAGCTTCTCTTCCTGTGCAAGCACTTTTTAAAAGTTGAGTAGGGGGCTGGCAGGAAGTCTCTGTTGGTCCTATCAAACAGCGACACATCACTTCCCTGCCCCTGCTCCCTCCTTGTCCAGCCTCTGGGCTGGTTCAAAATGGCGTCGTCCAGGGTCTCTGGCCACATGGTCTCTGAAACAAGAGTCCTTCCCTCCTTGGTGCAGCCTGGTGCCTGGCACCAGTGATAGCTGCTGATGGATGGGCCTGTAGCCCCACCCATCTTCTCTTCGTGGAGAGGAGGCCTTAGCTTGTGGAAATAAAAGGTTATCAATCCAGCTAGCTGAGGTCAGCCCTCAGCCTGGCCCTGGTTATGACTGACTCAGAGAAATGTGACATTTCTGGATGACCCAAAAGCAGTACAAATATGACTTTGGACTCTGCAGAATACTTCTTCTCACACCCGTTACAGTGGACTTTAGTGCGTGTCTGGAATCTGTAGGCCTTAGGAAAGTGACACTAGCCCATGGGCTCCACTTCCCCATAGGGGAATAATGAAGTGAAAAACACAGTCAAACACACTGACTTTCCCTGGCATGTTTCTTCCCAGTGTATAAAGCCTATTCCATGTCACCACCCAATTCTGCATAAGTCCTGCCACACCATTCACTTTGTAGCTGCTCCTGGACTGCGCACGCCAGGAATCTCCCCTGCGCAGCCCCTACACGTGTACACACGCATGTACACAGGTGTCTGCATGTAACCAGCCCGTGCCCCTTACTCCAGCTGCTGCGCAGCAGCCTAGTCAAGCTAGGGGGACACCAGTAAAATCCACATGCAGTCTCTTTCATCATGAGTTCCCTGTGGGTGAGTCCCAACTTATGAGGCTCTCCAACAGTAAAAGCTCAACAAATAGGTGCTCAAAAAGCGAAAAATCCGGGCGGCCCATAGTGTCAGAACCACCTTCTAACAGTCCCCAATAAAATAAAATTACAGGAATGACTTCCTAAGTGTATCTGCATTTCACGAAACGGGGTCATTTTGTGTAAGGTAAAAAGAAGAATTAGTTACTCCTTTAGAACGTCAGCAAATCATGGAATGTTTATAAAAAAATAAACAACTCTTTTTATAGTAACTTTGTCTAAACTACAGTAGAAGCACCTTCGGCACATCAACAAACATCCACTTTCCTGGACATGAACACGGCGCTTATTATTGCCAAACTGTCACGAGCTTTGTTGCTGGTAAAGCTGAGGCAGGAGCAGAATTCTCCACTTCCCTGATGGTGACTGTGGGTACCACCTGTCTGCAAGTTTATAAAACTTCACTCCTTCATTTTTCATCCCTTGGTCCAATTTCTATGCTATTTATTTAATGAGTCCTAGAGTTTAAAGCAATCCCTGCTCTGCAAGGCATCGGTTGGCTTTACAAATGGCGGCCACAGTAGAAGAAGCTACATTCACCGGCATCGGAAAGGCACGCGCAGCTCAAGAACTCAAGAAATATCCGCCACCATTGTTTCCACGTCACCTCCCCACTCCTCCTTTGCTCCCATTCACCTGAGGTCCTTGAAACAAATGCTTTCATTTAATTTGACTTTTTTTGAAGCTGCCATTTGCTGCAGGATGCCCTGCATTCTAGCGCTTTTAAACACCTCTATTGCTCTGTCGCTCCCCTCTTACTCTTCTGTTGCTTCGCTTCCCCCTACACCTCCAACAACTCCTTCATTCCTCCCCCATCCCTCATGATTAATTACTTTTTGCTTTTTTTATTTAAATATTTCTGGAAGGCCCAAGACCTGCCATTTGCTGTGGGGTCGTGCTGCTATTTAAAAAGCTTGTTTGCACTAATTAAACTTCTTTTATTTTGCAATCATACTGGTGTCCAACACATCATTGCTTTTGCCGGTTGTTTCCCCACATCTATTTTTCTTTTTTTTTGCCAATGCTGCACGGCAGTGGCAAAAGGCATTGGCAAAGCCAACAGAGCAACTAGGAGAGACCTATTGGCAGGGCCAGTAAAATTATGCTGCAGAGGAGGGCTAACTTATGCAGCAGGGTAGGACTACATTATGCGGCAACAAAAGCCAAATTATGTGGCAAAATGTGCCACATTTTGTGATAGAATTACTTCATTATTTTTAGGGGTCTGGAAATTCGCGTAATTTGCTTTCACACGAGTTAGTAAAATTACGTGAAATTACACATTTACATGAAATGCAAATTTCATGCTATAATTTAGCATGAAATGCACCCTTGTGTCAACTTTTGAAGCGAGAATGCATTTAAACAAGACCACAGTGAACAATGGCCACTCACGTTGTGTTATTCCTGTGCGAATGGTACAATTTGCTTTAAAAAAATGCACTGTGTATTACTGCAAATTGCACCATTAGCTGTCAATTCTTACCGCAAATGGCACATAATTATGCAAAGAGGTGTAATTGCATAATTTTGGAAATTTCACAAAACAAGTCTAATGCAAATTTCCCAAAATTACGTGAATTATGCTGGCGTAATTTAAATTGCACCATAGCCTAATTATTTTGTCATATTAATACATATTAACACTATCTCTGCATTAGTACCAGTTTGGCACCCAAATACAGCATTAAGCAACGGAAAGGTGACCAGTCAACCTTTGAGAAGGGCCTTCTACTATGTGGAAACGAGTGTTGCAGCGTTTTGTTTTAGTAACCTTTAATCCATTTGAGCTGGAAACCTTTTTGTTGTTGGTAAAATTGGCAGATTATGCTGCAGATCACGGAGTATGTGGCAAATCTATATTTATGCGGAAAACGCAGCAGCTGCAAAATCGCATAATTTCAGTGGCCCTGCCTATTGGCTATGCCTGTGCTTGTTTCAATTTGTCAATATATGTGTTGATCAAGAAGTTTGTGAAATTAAAAAGAAAAAATAAACCAATAGCAAATTTAAGGTGATGGTAAATTTGCAGGTAAAATATCTTCCAAAATGTACTCTCATATCATTTTTTGGGCTGCAAAGTTACACCTGCAACTAAGTCGGCATCTTCACAAAATTTGTGAAATATGAAGTTTGTCAACTTAGAGCACAAAGGCAGAAACTGTGCACGCCCTTAGTCATGACCTTTGTTGAACGCCTGCAGAATTAAAATATGTCCGTTCTGGCTTGACTGCTCAGCTGTCTGTTAGAGCTTTTGCCAGTCATATATATATATATTTACTAACTGTGGCCTGCACAGGAGTAAATATCGCTCACCTAATGCTACTGGCTGACTGATGTATCATTCTGCCATCTGAGGTTGCTGCTGCAAAGCATGAAGGACAATTTATTTTGTTAAAAATGTAATTCATCACAATTTTTGTCACATGCAACCCTTTATATAGCAAAATGATTGTAAACACAAAGCAATCGTTTTCTTTCCCTAAAACACAGGCACCCAAGATATTCTCTAAATATTTATCAGGTTTCAGTGTGAGCTTGATCTCCTAATTGCTTTTTATCTATCACAGCAGGACGGCCTGACCCCAAGATGGCTGTTCCAAAGTCTTGCAAAATGTACAAATGCCACAAAACAAATACAAGTCCACAGAACTCAATTCAAACCCCCATTGAGCAGTACCACCTTTTACAAGCATCACACAGTAAAATGTGGGCACCTGATCAGAGTATATTGCATTTACAGAGAGATATGTGTGGAATGTGTAAATAGTATGTTATTCCCCTGTGAACGAAGCTTGGAGAAAATGTCTGCTGACATAACATGCAACTCACGTATGATTTTAAATCCCAATTATTGGAATTATCAGCCCACTTTATCCAACACATATCAGTATATCTATCCAAGAGGGACTTGTATAGAGGAAGCGTTCTGATGTTGTTGAAAAACAGACCACACTGTGTTTTTCTTGTCGAGACAAAAGCAACTACGTACAATTAGCATGAAACAGTATCTGAACCTCGTAGCCACAACTCACATCTTTTCAGTCTGATCATTGCTTCTTATGGATGCAGAAAAGGACTCTAGAAAAGATTAAATGAGAGAGGGCACAAAGGGGAGCCCTGAAGCCTACTGCTTTGTAAACAGAATGTTCCCAAAAGTAGCCCATTATTACAAGAAGATATAGCCATTCGATCAAGAGCACTAATAGGGAGGAAAAGTTCCTTGTACCGTGGACAGCCACACTTGAGGCCAGAGGGTTCACAGATCTTTAAAACTCTTCACTGCCTGTGGACTGGAGAGCTCGACCTGAAGTGGTAATTTACATATCAGACACCAAGCAAGGTCAGAGGTTCCAGAAAGCCCAAAACAAGCTTCATTCGGGTGAGCAATAAATAACACTTTTGGTGTTTAAGAAGCTCGCCAATTCTTTTTTACTCATAAATATATTGGAGTTCAGATTAGCTGAATTGTCCATTTAGAGGCATCTCAACAGATCCTGCATGTGGACATGGATAAAGACTGTAATATTAATCTTGCTTTTCTCGTATAATGATCCTTGGATACAAAAGGTAATCGCCCTCAGCAATAAATGCAGATTAAACACTGTAAACCTAGTAGATAAAACTTAGATAAGCTCCACTGTGGACAGTTATCGACGAATAATACTCTTGTAAATGCAGAGAAAATGCTGTTTATTATCGTAGTTTTCTCCAGTGTGCTTTAAAATAAAAGTCTCTGGAATGCAAACCGTATCTAAAAGAGTTCTACCTTATTGAATTTAGTAGGAAGATTTTTAAGTAATGAATGGATGAAAATAAAACACAAAATAAAACATACACTTATTTTTAGTTCTCTATGGAGGAGCTCTTTCTCCCTGATGAAGAAGAGTTGTGGGTTTGGAATGATCACGCCAAGAGACAAGAGAGCTAATAAATATTCTTACCTTACATTCAAGTTATCAGAAACTAAGGGATGTCAGCATCTGTGAGATAATTTCTGCTTGTTCTTGTTGAGCAACCATTTGGTAAAACGCAGATTAGCTACAATGGCGTAACGAAACTTGAGCCCCTCCCCCCACCCCCCCCCTGGAAAGTACATCAGGAGTTCTCAGGCTAAGGACCTGCCAGTGCCGGAGGGGGCCTCCGGAGCATGGCCCCCCCCACCCCCCCCAGCACCGCGGGGGCTGCTGGGGCTTTTGTTACGCCACTGGTTAGGTATGGAAGTACAAAATCATATGTATTAAGTGACAATGTTGAGTTACATTTTCAGCAACAAAGTACAATTAAGTCTTTTACTAAGCTAAGTTCACTTAACTCTGGCTGATTCACATTTTTGTCAGTTTTCTGATGGTTACATACAGCGGGGTAGCTGGAGGGGTAAGGTTGTGGGAGTGGGAGCTTCGGATTTTCCGACAATCAAGCTGGCATTGCAAATAATGTTAAAGTGCACTATACGACAAGCAGGGCACGAGAGGGGTTGAAGGGGCAGGGGAAAGTGACAGAAATCAATATTTTGTTAAATAACCAACATTTTTGAAGACTTTCAAAACAGAGAGGGAGTGTGAGTGTGCATTTTTGTCTGCGTGTATGTAAAAATTCTGGGCGAAATCCGACAGATACCTCACCATACCCGACTGAAAGCACCGGTACCCAACTATTTATCAGAAAATACATTTATTAGGGGGGGGTGTAACAACCCAGGCACCCCCCTAAAGCTGCGCTCCTGGTTACACCCTGTTTTGAAGTCAGTGGGGCACGCCAAGCATGTGTACAGAAAAAGAATTACGACTGGGATAGGCCCGGGGAAGGTTCCAGCATTTCAAGTTATACAATTTAAAATGGTTGACTAACAACCCAAAAATGCACCTCTGACTCATTTGAAGCATTCCTCCTCCCTGCCCATATGAACACTATGCTGGTGGTGGAAGTGTTTCGAAAAAACTGACTGGCGCGACTGCACTTTACTTCTCTTCTCTTCCAAGGAGAGACTCTATAAGGGTGCCACTTCCTGTATCCTTAGAGTGAAGGATTGCCTGCCCTGGGAAATCATAGTGGTGGTGTGGAGAGGGGGGAGTCGAGGAACTGACATGGCTTACCCTTGTTGGCTCAGTTAGTTATTCCTCAAGAGAAGTGGCAAGAATCGTTCTCTTTAGCATAAAGTGCACAAACTACAGGTAATTATTGTTTGGTCATTTGGTTGTGTGGGCATGAGACATGAGTGCCTAATCTTAAAGGGGTACGATACCTGAAAACAAAAGCAATGGCTGCAACTAAATTAACAAGCATTGGAAATGCAATAGGTCTCACATTTGCTTGAGTTAGAGCTATTGGTCTTTTACCTGTGTTATGGAGTGTATGTATGTGGTGTGTAGTGCAATTATGTGGGTTGGATTGGAATTGTTAGTTCTGGAATTGCGTGGCGTGGAATTCTGTGGTTTGGAGTGGATTTGTGTAGTGGAATTATGTGGCATGTTGTGCAGTGAAATTATGTGGTTAGTAATTATGTGGTATTGAGTGTACTGGAATTATGTGGAGTGGGATTGTGTGTTATGGAGTGTAATTATGTGGAATAGTATTTTGTGTTGTGGAGCGGTATCCAGTGGAGTTTAATTATGTGGTGTGCTGTTCAATTTTGTGGCATGATGTGGAATTCTGTGGTGTGGATTGGATGCATGTGGTGTGTTGTGTAATTGTGTTGTGGAATTGAATTATGTAGTTTGGTGTCAAATTATGTGTAGTGGATTGGAAATGTGTGGAGCTGAATTGTGTGGCATGGAACAGTGTGGATAGATTTGCCTGTTTGGTGACAAAAAAAAAAACAAATAGGTAGGAGCTAAGCTCCTGATCTGTCTCTTTGGGTGTTTAAATAATAAAAAGAAAAACTGATGTCAGGACACATAACTGGAGTCTTTATGGGGCTCCTGTCATCATGTTCATGGGCAGGATGGAGAAGCGACAGAGGCAAAAGGTGCCACCTACCAGAGGAGAGAAGATATTGCAAGAGTTACCACAGAAAGAAAAAGGCAGATGGTCCCACCTACCAGAGGAGAGAAGCTATTGCAAGAGGGCCGCAACAGAAAGGCTGGTGCCTGCAGAAATTCACAATCAAAATCACTAAAAGCCAAAATTAAAGACTGCAGCAAAATGATATCATGTGCAAATCACACAGCATCTACATGGTGCCCTCTGAATACCAAATTACACAGTAAAGACTCGTGGGGGTGGGGGGCTGCGGTACAACATGTGTCAAAAGGGGTTGCTACATAATCCAATAGCAGTTTCATGATTCAGCTCATTATAGAGTGTAATAACGCAGCAATGGAGAGAGGAGTAAAGTGTCATTGAAGGACAATGATGTTGCATATTTGTGGCAATCTTGTATAGCAATTTTTACAAATTTTACAACATTCATAGAAAAGAGAGCCTAAGGCCGTGCAAAACAGATTTTTAAAAATGCTGTCTGATGAAAACATAAATAGTAAAATAAAGCATTTTCATGAAAGAGAAAACATATTTATTTCCACTCTGAATAATATTTAAAAGTGCACAACTTTTTTTTCCTTCTACAGACAAAAGCCATTTCCCAATCCATCAACTGGAGATGTTAACACTCTTGAGAACTCTTTACTCCCTGAATACACAATAAACAACTCAAAGTGATGATTTTACTTTTGTAATGTGTTTGGTGCTGTGTTGCACTCCATGCATTTTGTTTTTTAAGTACCGTTTGATATGTTTTAGCTAAAAACAATCTTTTGTTCAAATCTGCAAATGGAATAAAGGATAAAGCATGCAGCTCCGCCGTGCCGTTGTGAATGCTTTCTACACTTGTCTTGGTATACGCAAACACAACCCTAACATGCCATTGTTGTCAAACATCCAGTGCCCCAATTGCCCTTATTTTCAGGAAATTGCATCAACCAAGCAGCTTGTCAAGGATGTCAGCCCTGCCAAGTACCACACAACAGGGGTTAGACTAACGCATTTTAGTGCTGATGTCCTCAACTTCCAACAAGGCACTGCAGGGTATAATTAAACACGTGGTGTTACGGCCAGTGCTACAGACATTGGAGCTGGGGAACCAGGTTCCAGTGTGGGAGTCTGCTCAACATCCCGTGATTTTGAGTAAATCACTTAATCTCACAAAAAAGAATATATATACCCAGAAGGCCATGAGAATGGTCACGCCCACTGGGGCGGGTTCTTGGAATTTAAATGTGCACGGAAAACGCTGTCTTTCATTCAGCAGTATATGCCACTGAAGAAAGGAAGTGATTCCTGAAACGCGTCTGGCTTGGCTTTGAAATGAAGATGCTTGTATCCTTGCTGTTGCCTGTTTGCAAGTTGCCACCACTAAAAGATGAACTACTTACCTGCCGGAGGCCTCTTTTCATTGGGGCTACCTTTTCTTTGGATGTTAGCGGCTGAGCCCATCCGCGGAAAGAAGCCCACCGCTTGTGTGCGGGCCCGTGTTGGCGCCACAATGGTGTCAACGTGGTTGCGGGAGGTAGTATTCAAAGGTGACAGCTGGAAAGCGTGGCAGGCATTTCAGCGGAACCTTGCACCAACCCACATGGGTAAAAACTGTGCCCTTATTTTTGCTGATTTTAAAACGGACTCACAGTAGGTTATTTTTCCGGCACTACAGGACCCAGAAGGCCATGAGAATGGTCACGCTCACTGGGGCGGGTTCTTGGAATTTAAATGTGCACGGAAAACGCTGTCTTTCTTTCAGCAGTGTATGCCACTGAAGAAAGGAAGTGATTCCTGAAACGCGTCTGGCTTGGCTTTGAAACCTGCTCTCGCTTCCAAGAAGCAAAGCAGAATTGCTTTTGGACAAGGGGAGCTGCATGTTAGAAATCCAGCTGTGTGGGGCTTACTGGAGGTACATGGTGGGCTAGTTGGCCTCCAGGGACCCTCAGGAGGCAAGGGGACTTCATCCCCCAACCAAGAGCGCGCCAGGAGGCACGTTTGCAGAGTGGTGGACAAAGGGGGCGTGGCCTGTGTCCACCTCTCAGCAATCCTACTATCTGGGGCATACTGGAGGTATCAGGAAGGCTAGTTGGCCCCTAAGGATCCCCAGCTGCAAAGTGGACTTTAATCCCTATCCAAGAGCGCGCCAGGGAGCGTGTTTGCAGAGTGGTGGGGAAAGGGGGCATGGCCTGCTATGAGAACTTAGCAATGCTGCTGTGTGGGACTTACTGGAGGTAATAGGAGGGGTAGTTGGCCCCCAAGGATGTCCTTGGAGGCCAACTACCCCTCCTGTTACCGCCACTAAGTCCCACACAGTGGGATTGCTAAGAGGTCTTCGAGGGCCACACCCCCCTTTTCTCCACCACTCTGCAATCACGCCTCCTGGCACAGTACAGGTTGGGGGATGAAGTCCACTTTACTCCTGAGGGACTTTGGGGGCCAAGAAGCCCTCCTGGCACCTCCTGTAAGTCCTACGCAGAGGAATTCCTGAGCGCTGGTTGGAGGCCCAGCCCCCTTTCTCCACCACTCTGCAAACGTGACTACCAGTTAAAGAAGCATTTGTAATATAATAGGTTTCGCATTTGCAAGAGTTAGAGCTATTGGCGTTGTAAATAAAAAAGTTTTTTACTAATGTTTTTTGGAGTGGCGTGGATGTACGTTGTGTGCAGTGGAATCATGTGGTATGTTGTGCAGTGAAATTATGTGGATAGAAAGTATGTGGTATTTAGTGTATAGGAATTATGTAGAGTGGGATTATGTGTCATGGAGAGCAATTATGTGGTATGGTAGTCTGTGTTGTAATGTAATGTAACTTGAACTTATATAGCGCAAAACTGTCACCCCATGGGTATCCTGGCGCTGAGACTTACCCTGTTGTCAGTGTGCATAAAATGACCTGTTCGCAGATATTGAGTAGCTCGTATTACTCTTCCCTCGGGAATAGCCATGTCTTTAAGCTCTTCCTAAATGGAAGCAGAGTTTTGATTTGTCTGATATTCAAGGGGAGATCATTCCAGAGTCGTGAGGCTGCTACACCAAATGCTCTACCACCCGTCCTAGTCTTCTTGAATCTTGTGGTGGTTACCAAATTTGCGCTTGATGAACGGAGGTTTCTCCCGGGAGCATACCAAGTGAGTTTATCCTGCATGGATGTCGGACCCAATCCATGTACTGCTCTGAACACAATACAGAGGGATTTGAAATGTATACTCTGATTAATTGGTAGCCAGTGAAGGCCCTTTAAAGCTAGAGTCGTTGAGGATCTGCGCTGCCTATTTAAAGCCAATTTGGCTGCTATAGACTGGATCCTCTGTAGCTTCAGTAGCACTGAGTTAGGTGCTCCCAGATACAATGAGTTACAATAGTCCAGCCTGCTCAATATTATGCTCCTCACTACTTGAGATCTAGTAGTAGCAGGCAGCAGCGGAAGGATCTGACGTAGTGCTCTTATCAAGGAGAAACAAATACCAACTGTTTTATTAACTTGTGACTCCAATTGAAGGTTATCATCCATCAAGACCCCCAGGTTACGCACTGTTCTAGCTGGAGTCAGTGGTTTATCCGTAGGGGTGAGTCTGAATTCGGAGGGGAAGGGCCGCGCAATTTTGGTTGTGGAGCAGTATACTATCTCCGTTTTGTCTCCATTGAATTGTAGGGAGTTATTTCTGAGCCATTTTGTGGTGTTGTGCATGCACTCCTGGAATTTATCTAGGGAAACTGCCTGGTTTCCTTCTAAAGAGAACACCAGTTGTGTGTCATCCGCATAGTTGACTAAATCAATGTCAAAGGACTTGATGATAGGGATCAGAGGACGCAAATAGATATTAAATAACATTGGGCTTATTGCTGATCCCTGTGGTATCCCGTGGTGCACAGGGGTCTTAGGTGATGCGAAAGGTGGAATAGTCACCGCCTGTTGCCTGCCCGTCAAATATGATTGCAGCCACTTCAGTGCCAGTCCTTTCACTCCGATGTTCTCTAGTCTTTTCAGCAAAATACTATGATTCACTGTGTCGAATGCGGCCGACATGTCCAATAGTACTAATATGGTCGGATTGCCATTGTCGGCTCGCATTCTTAGGTTATCAAGTACTGTCACTAGGGCTGTTTCCGTTCCGTGCCCTGGCCGAAAGCCAAATTGAGCCTTATCTAACAGATGGTTTTCTTCTAAATAGAGGGACAGGGATTTACTAACTGCCCGCTCCAGAATTTTTACTGGGTACGGCAGAAGGGAGATAGGTCTGAAGCTAGATGGACACTGAGGGTCAAGTGAGGGTTTCTTAAGCAGCGGAGACACCATTGCCTGCTTCCAGGCTTCTGGAACAGTTCCCTCTTCTAATGATTGGCAGCAGATCTGCCGCAACCGAGGGAATAATTCTGACTGAAATTCTTTCCATATCCCCTGCGGAAGAGGATCCAACGGTGAACCAGAGGATACACTTTGAGCTAAGTTATTAAATATTTCCTCAGTGGGTATTTGAAAGCACTCTAAAGTTGGTGGCTGATTACTGTTAAATGCCTCTTCCTGTTGCTCTGTTGCTATTATCATTGGTGGATCCTTTTCCGCATCCAAGCTGCTATTATTGTTTGAATTGAGGCCACCAACAATCTTATTGATCTTTTCATCAAAATAGACAGCGATATCATCGCAAAGCTTTTGTGTCGCTCTAACCTTATTGCCCACACATGCTGGGTTGGATAGGTCCTTTATAATGGTAAATAGAGTTTTCGTACTATTAGGTGCCTGCAGGATGGTTTTGGCATAGTATTCAGCTTTTGACCTAGCAATTACTTCCTTATATGAGGCCTGTAACAATTTCAGCGCTTTTTTGTCTAATTCATCATAGGACCTTCTCCATTTTCTTTCAGCCTGTTTGCGTTTTTTCCGCATCAGTTTCAGCTCTTCACTGTACCAAGGGGCTGAGGGTTTCTTTCTATTCTTTAGCCTTTTTACTGGAACAATCTGATCTAAAGTATAGTTTATTTGGTCACAGAAGATTTGGTAGTTTTCTTCCACCGATTTACTGGGTACAAATATGTTCTGTTCTGAGAGTAGCGGTGACTGCCTATTTTTTAGTAGCTTAGCCCATTCTCTTCCCTTACGGAAGGTTACTGATTGATACATGTTGTTAGTTAAACTGGGCAACGTTATCATAAAGTGAATTAGAAAATGATCGGTCCAGCATTGAGGTAATACTTCAATCACCTCTGTCTCCCTATGGTTGGCAAATATTAGGTCTAGGATGTGACCTCCTAGATGAGTCGGCTGGAGTACCAATTTGTGCAGATTGAGGCTCTCACATGCTTGCACCAGATCTCTGAGTGGTGGGCCAGGATTCCCATTATCCCAGAGATTGAAATCGCCCACTATAATCATCCTTGAGTGTGTTAGAGACATATTAGCAAAGGTGTCAATTAAAGCTTGATATTGAGGGTTTTGTCCGGGAGGCCTATAACACACTATTCCTAACAACACTTGTCCTCTCGCCTCTTTCAATGTGAAGCCTAATAATTCTATGCCCTCGACATCGTCAATGTGTAAGGGGGTGAAATCCCACTTTTCTTTAAAAATCACTCCAACCCCCCCGCCTCTCCCCAACGGCCTAGGTTTGTGGAAGATTTTATAACCTACTGGGCTTGCAAATCCTAGCTCTACGACAGAGTCGGCTCGGGTCCAAGTTTCAGTTAAAAACAAAACGTCTAAATCGAGATACTCCAGCATAGTTGATACCTCTTGGTGGTGTTTAACTAAAGATCTACTGTTAATCAGGCCACATTTCAGTCTAGCAGAAGTGTGGCCAACTGTGACGGCCACCTCTGTTCGCCATATCTTCGCGTATCCCCCTGGTATCCCTCTCACCTATGTGTAGGAGTTGTTCCCATGAATAACAGAGTCTGGCGTGCCCAGAGGGAAAACTGGCAGAATGGCTGGCGCTGAGCGTGGCCGGAGCGCGGACGGGCGCAGACGGGCTTGCCTCTGGCGCGCCATCGGCGCTCCCGCTGCGCGCTCGCATCACCCTTCCTAAATAGGGAGGCGCGTGCTGAGCAGGGAACAACTAGAGCGCTGACCAAGATGGCGTCGTCCCGGTGACCCGCTCTAACAGGCGGAAGTACACCAGCACATCTTGGTCAGTAAAGTGCGAGTGCAAGAGAGAGAATGTTTTTCAGCAGCAAGTAAGTTTAAAAACACAGTTTCCCAATTTCCCAGTTCCCAAATAGCAGCAGAATAAACAATTTAAAATAAATGTGCTTTAAAACAAAGACAAGCGTTTAGCAGGTAGCGTTGTGGAGTGGTAACCTCAGGTTTAGTCTTCCTCGTTTCCATAGAAGCTAAACTATGAACTCTATGAGACAAAAAAAAGAAGGAATCACTGAGGAGCACTTCTGGACCTAGTCAGAGGTATGAGCAGGGCCACTGGAATTATGCGACTGTTTGGCTGCACCAACTTTCGCACAATTATACATTTTCCGCATTAGACACATAATCCATCATCTGCTGCCTAATCTGCAGATTTGAACAAAAAAAGTCTTGTTTCTAGCTGAAACGGCTCAAATGTTACCAAAAATGCAGCGACAAGTGTTACAGCGTGGTGGAAGGTCCTTTGTAAACCTAGAATGGTCACCTGTTACTTATTGCTAAATGTGGGTGTTAAATTGGTGCTAATGGTGTGCAAGCCACTCTTGCTTCTTTCTGCGCCTCTCTTGCCTCTTTCTACATTTCTGTTGCTTCTTTCTGCACCTTTCTTTCTTTTTCGGCACTTTTCTTGCCTCTTTCTGCACATCTCTTCTACTTTCTGCACCTCTTTTGCCTCTTTCTGCACCTCACTTGCTTCTTTGTATACCCCTCTTGCCTCTTTCTGCACCTCTCTTGCCTCTTTCTGCACCCCTCTTGCATCTTTCTGCACCCCTCTTGCCTCTTTCTGCACCCCTTGCGCCTCTTTCTGCACTCCTCTTCTCTCTTTCTGCACTCCTCTTCTCTCTTTCTGCACTCCTCTTGCCTCTTTCTGCACATCTGTTCCTTGTTTCTGCACTTCGTTTCTTTCTGCACCTCTCTTGTTTATTTCTGTATCCCTCTTGCCTCTTTCTCCACCCCACCTCCCCCTTTCTGCATTTCTGTTGCTTTTTTATGCATTTCTCTCGCTTCTTTCTGCATCTCTCTTGCTTCTTTCTGCACCCTTCTTCCCTCTTTCTTCACCCCTGTTGCCTCTTTCTGCATCTCTGTTCCTTCTTTCTTCACTTCTTTTGTTCCTTTCTGTACATCTCTTGCTTCTTTCTGCACCCCTCTTGCCTCTTTCTCCACCCCGCTTCCCCCTTTCCGCATCTCTGTTGCTTCTTTCTGCACTTCTGTTGCCTCTTTCTCCACCCCTCTTCCCTCGTTTTGCACCTCAGTTGCTTCTTTCTGCACTTTTCTTACTTCTTTCTGCATCCCTTGTGCCTCTTTCTGCACCCCTTGTGCCTCTTTCTGTACTCTTCTTCTCTCTTTCTGCACTCCTCTTGCCTCTTTCTGCACATCTGTTCATTGTTTCTGCACTTCTTTTGTTTCTTTCTGCACCTCTCTTGCTTCTCTCTGCTTCCCTCTTCCCTCTTTCTCCACCCCTCTTCCCTCTTTCTGCATCTGTAACTTCTTTCTGCACTTCTCTTGCCCTTTCTGCACCCCTCTTCCCTCTTTCCGCACTTCTCTTGCTTCTTTCTGCACCGCTCGTACCTCTTTCTGCACCCCTTTTCCCTCTTTCTGTACCTTTCTTGCCTCTTTTTGCACCTCTGTTCCTTCTTTCTGCACTTCTCATTTCTTTCTACAGCTCTTACTTCTTTCTGCACCCCTGTTGCCTCTTTCTGCACCCCTCTTCCCTCTTTTTGCACCTCTGTTCCTTCTTTCTGCACTTCTCTTGTTTCTTTCTGCACCCTTCTTCCCTTTTTTGCATCCCTCTTCCCTCTTTCTGCAGTTCTCTTGTCATTTTCTGCACCTCTTGCCTCTTTCTGCACCTCACTTGCCTCTTTCTGCACTTCTCTTGCCTCTTTCTGCACTTCTCTTGCCTCTTTCTGCACTTCTCTTGCTTATTTCTCCACCCCTCTTGCCTCTTTTTTGCACCTCTGTTGGTTCTTTCTGCACTGCTCTTGCTTCTTTCTGCACCTCTTTTGTAAATTTCTGCATCCCTCTTGCCTCTTTCTACACCCTTCTTCCCTATTTCTCCACCTCTCTTGCTTCTTTCTGCACTTCTCTTGCTCCTTTCTGCACTGCTCTTGCTTCTTTCTACACCTCTCTTGCTTCTTTCTGCACCCCTCGTGCCTCTTTCTGCACCCTTCTTCCCTTTTCCTGCACGTCTCTTGGTTCTTTCTGCACTGCTCTTGCCTCTTTCTGCACCCCTCTTGCCTCTTTCTGCACCTCTCTTGCTTCTTTCTGCACGCCTCTTGCCTCTTTCTGCACGCCTCTTGCCTCTTTCTGCACGCCTCTTGCCTCTTTCTGCACGCCTCTTTCTGCACGCCTCTTGCCTCTTTCTGCACCTCTGTTGGTTCTTTCTGCACTGCTCTTGCTTCTTTCTGCACTTCTCTTGCTTCTTTCTGCACCGCTCTTGCTTCTTTCTGCACCTCTCTTGCTTCTTTCTGCACCTCTCGTGCCTCTTTCTGCACACACAGGGCTACTTTTAAACTGCCCTCAGGCTCAGCAGTGCACACATGCAAGTGCAGAAAAGGGCTGCTGGCCTCTAAACTGCCATGCCCTATTATATGGTAGGGATTTAGAGGTAGTTTTAATCCCCCTGCCCTATTATGCACTAGGGCCTTACAGGGGAGGTCATGCCAATCACAATGGTACCCCAACCCATAGTGTACCCTAGTGTATGTAGGTGTTTTCACTGTATTCTAAGTGTCTTTCAGCATAGCACTGGCTCCGGGCCTGGTTAGGTAGAGCCCAGGGTCAGTCAGAGTCAGTTACCACCAGTACCAGTCAGCAACAAGCATTTGCAATACAATAGGTCTCGCATTACGGAAAGTTTGAGCTTTTGACTTTGCATTATTATTTGCAACACCAATAGCTTAAACTTTCAGTAATGCAGGACCTATTGCATCGTAAATGCTTGTTTTTAAATGTATCTATTTGCAGGGACATGACGGCTTTGCTCCACTCACAACAGTGTCACTCAAAGTGTCATGAGTAATGATTTGACATGTCACACAAATCAGACCGAAACGTGTAAATGTCACACATAAGCACAATGAAAACATGGCACCTATGACCAGGAGTTATATAGTCTCCATGATTGAGCTTGTTTCTTAGCCTCTTTATTAGAGTCTTTAATAATAGACATAAAAGCCCTATCGGTAGCACCCCCAATGATTTTAAGGACCAGTCATCAGTGTTCTAAAAAAAACTACTAAATAGTACCAAAAGATACCAGAAATCTGTCAAAGGCAATGGTGGAATAAAATAAAAAGTAAAAGATTTCAGAGCGTGCTATAAAAAAAAGTTATTGGGGTAGAAAAGAAACTAAAAGCAACAATGGATCAAATTATTTGAAGACACAAAAGCAAAGAATTCCAGGAATTTATGGAACCTTGTTACCCAAATTTCATCACAGAAAACCCAACTGATCAGCTGAAATATATCAAATGTGACCTGGGCAAGTTACACTGGAAAGCTATAGGCTGGAAACAATAAACTGAAATATGAACTGGACGCATTTGGAATGCAATTAAAGACTGCACTACCAAGTAATGATGCCCTACCCAAACACAAGACGAGGTAGAGAATACCATTAAAGAAATTTGTAGCAATGGGACTTCCACTACAAATGGTATCTTAGGGTTCGTTTTTAAGATTGCTCAGTTACAATGGGCTTCAATCCTCTTTCCACTATTCAAGTCTTGCGGGACTCCAATACCATCCGAGATAGTTGGAGAGGTTGATTCTGGTGTGAATACATAAAAGGATTCTTTAAATGCACCAGAGAACTTTCACATTATCACCCTTCTTGATATAGAGGGAAATGCTTCACTAAGATCTCAAATAATGAGTTAGAACTGTGCGCAAGAAAGAAGCAACTGATCCCAATACATGAAACAGGATTCCAGAAGGATTGTAGTATAGAGGACAACCTGCTAGGTTTAGCCATCCTGGTTGAACAAGCAATTTAGGAAAGGGAGCACCCTCTTTATGCGGCCTTTATAGACTTTGCCAAACCATTCGACAATGTAGATAGAACTAAATTGTGGTCAAAACTTGCCAAATGGCGCATCCCATCCATTCTTTTGAAGGGCGTTATCAGCTTATCCACGCATCAATACTGACAAAGGCCTAAAGCACAGCTGTATACTAGCTACTTTACTCTGTAATCTCTATTTGGCAGACATGATTCCAGCAATCGGCTCAGTAAGGTCCTTTCCGCAGAGCATCCCAAGAACAAAGATCAGAGCATTACAATAAGTAGATGATACTATTTTACTGGATCAGACCACAATCGGACTTCAAAGGCCCTTGGATGCTTATTGCGCATTGTGACTTAAACAACAGCAAAATAATCATCCCTAATTCTAAGGTCTTAATATTTGGTAGCAAATTAAATACAATTGAAAGCTGGTTTATGGATAAGGTAAAAATAGCAACATCCTGTACATATCTTGGCATTAGGTTTGAAGAAAGAGGTCGCTCCAAGGCACAGCTTCAATCACTCCAAAGCTAGGCGACTCCCGTGCCTTCTCTGTGCGCAGTGTAACACAGAAGCTGCCGAAAGGCCTGCCATGTTTTAAAAGGTATATTTCACTGTAGGGCTGTGAAAAACACTAAAGCCAAAATCAAAAGGCAATCGATAAAACCGCTCAAGTGAATTATAGCCTTACATTACAGTGCAGGCCTGCAATGATCGTTATATTCTATGAAGAAAACACATATTTGGGATCAAATTTTTAAGTTTTCGAACTTACGTTTTTCTCATGGCACATGAGGCTGCAGTGCAAAATGTGAACTGTCTCAATGCCCAAGGGAAAACTAGGTGAAAATAGCGGAGCATTTCACTTAAGAGCGTGGGATTTTTATTGGCTGTTCAGCTGTCACTACATTTTAAAAGAGAGAGATGGAGGAATGTTTGGACTGTGGGAAATCATTCACACAGACAGCGGCACCCTCAATAGCTGAGCACGGGAAGGTAAAAATTATGAATTACAAGGGCACAAGACAGACTAAATTACTAAAGTGAGATTCGAGCTCAAGATTTATGTGGAGCAGAAGGGGAAGTAAGACTCCGCAGCCTTGCAGGACACGTTGGTGCTCATTAAATGCACTGCCCTTCTCTGTACCAGCATCAGCTATTGATCAACTTTACTGCAAAAATAAAGGTGTCAAATCGATCCTCAGAGATAAACATGTCGTGACAGACAAGATCGAGCTAACCTCACAAACTAGTCGGCTCTCATGCTGGTTGTGCACTAGGATCATTGTTACGATAGCTAAAGTAGAGGGAGATAGAATAGACTAGTTTGCCCAGGATAACACAATGCGTGCAAGTAGGTAATTCATAGGCACTAGAGTGCTGGACACATAACACGTAAGCCATTTCAAAATGTTTCCAGTCGCTTCCTCAAAACAATTTGACCATTTCGTTTAAAAGCGTGGGATTTTTATTGACTGTTAAGCTGTCACTACTCTCCTCTGCCCGAAAACTGCATCAGCTAAACACGCGATGTGTGGCGCTTTAGCACAAATATATAAAAATGCTATTAGCTAAACACAGAGCTGCATGAAGCTCAACAAACAAGCATTGTTAACATCGTACATGAAGCGCAGCGTCAGAAAAACGGGTGCCCTGCTAATATATGAAGTGAGGAAAAGTTAAAACGAGCGCGGCAGCCTGCAAAGCAGTCCCAAAAACGCTCGTGCGTCGTGGCTGGCCTTTGGATGAGTACGCGTGGCAGACATGTGTTTCCACTTATCGCGCCCGCGTCTGGGCACGATAATTGGAAACACATGTTTGCCGCGCGTACCCATCTCAAAAGGCCAGCCACGACGCACGAGCGTTCTTGGACTGCTTTGAAAACTCACTTACATTAAGTCTTCGCCTCTAAGCAGCGCTTGCGCGCTACTCGAGGCTCGACCTAAAAAGCTGGGGGGTGCCCAGGGCACAGGATGACTTTGCAACAAGGCCTCTTTCTGCACCTCTGTTGGTTCTTTCTGCACATCTCTTGCTTCTTTCTGCACATCTCTTGCTTCTTTCTGCACCTTTCTTCCTCTTTCTGGACTTCTGTTGCCTCTTTCTGCATTTCTCTTGCTTCTTTCTGCGCCTTTCTTCCTCTTTCTGCACATGTCCTACCTATGTAGGCATAGTTAGAAATTAGCATTTAAAAAACCTTAGAAATTCACTGAAAAAACCATATGTTTCAGGGACGCTATAGTTAGAAATTAGCATTTAAAAAACCTTTGAAATTCACTGAAAAACCGTAAGTTTCAGGGACGTTACAGTTAGAAATTAGCATTTAAAAAACCTTTGAAATTCACTGAAAAAAACAGATTTCAGGGAAGTTATAGTTAGAAATTAGCATTTAAAAAACCATAGAAATTCACTGAAAAAACCACAGGTTTCAGGGACGTTATAGTTAGTTGGACATTTCACTCGTCCAAAACCAGAGAAATTTGGCCGTTATAGTTAGTTGAGCTAACTATAACTCGCGCCCCGCAATGCACTTCTGATGACATCACATATTACATCACTCATGACATGGTCAGTGACATCACTGATGACATCATCCACTTAATCTCTGATGCACCTCGTCACACCCTAATATAACATTTCATACAGCCACTCTAAAATACAGACTACCAAGCTCAATACCATTGACACACCAATACTAGTTAGTACATACCCACTTACTGATTCATAGGTCTTAAACTATTTAGAAACACTCCGTCACTGGATGATGTCATCAGTGATGTCATTTGAGATGTCATCAGTGATGTCACGGACCATGTCATGAGTGATGTAATATGTGATGTCATCAGCAGTGCATTACGGGGCGCAAGTTATAGTTAGCTCAACTAACTATAACGGCCGAATTTCTCTGGTTTTGTACGAGTGAAATGTCCAACTAACTAGAACGTCCCTGAAACCTGTGGTTTTTTCAGTGAATATGTGTATATATATATATATATATATATCGCGGCTCCGTTGTACACAAAGTACAGCACTCGCGGGGGACTTTCTGACCAAGTTTATTGGCACAGGACACACACAAAGACGCGTTTCGGCGACTACCTTCCTCAATAAAAAGCGGCAGCCGGAGACCACGCCATTAAATACAATCACTAATTCATTGGTGGTTGCGAGGTAACAAAATCAATAAAGGACTAATCAACCTTATGAAAACCATTTCGGCCATCTTGGAACATGCAATACCATACTCATTATTGCAGTCCCACAACGCAAATTCATAGATTTCATTGATTCAAAATTCAAAATTTAAATTTAAAGATCATCTTGCCCTGAATGGGCTTGTGTCACTGTACAAGTATATCTACATTTTATCAAAATAAACACAAAATTGTAATTTATAATCATTGCGAGCAATTCAATCACGATCACAAAATACTGTCACGCCCTGGATGGGCATATAACTATGTACATATCATCACAACTTATAATTGACTTGCGAATCGAGGACACTTTCGTTATTCTGCCAGTAATCAGCTTATCCTCACTTGATCAAGGTTGATAATGGTTCTAAATTCAATTACTGCCTCATCCACCATACTAATTAATGTACACATAAACAAAAGAAAAGAAAAGTCCAGGTGACCAATATTTCATTACCTGACTTTCTATATACATATTTACAAAGGTACCATTCTATTTCAGATTGCTGACATCTACGGTCCTCCTCAACTAGGAGTCAGAGATGTACTGCCAGCTCCTCTCCGCTGTTCAGCCCGTGGGGCATTTTCGATTGTAGGTCTAGGATATATCTCGACTCTAGTCTCCTGAGCCTTAACTCTCTATCTCCCCCTCTTATGCCATTGGGGACGTGGTCCAGACAAAAATAACGTAACAGTTCCCTGTCACTTGCATGATGAATCTCAAAATGTCTGGCCACTGGATAATTTTTATCCTTGGAGGCAATAGCTCGGAGATGCTCAAGAATCCGTATTTTGGTCGGATGAATAGTACTACCGACGTACCGAAGTCCACACGGACATACAAGACAGTATACAGTGTGACTGGTGTTACAGTTCATAAATTTCTCTATCACTTTCGGATTCTTGAGCCCTGGTACAGTGTAAGTTGATACTTTACGGCTGAATCTGCAGGCCTTACATTTCCCGCATGGGAAAAAGCCTTTTGCAGAATAGAAGCATGATTGTCTCTTGTCTTGTACAAAGTGGCTCTGTACCAGATGGTCCTTAACCGACGTGTTTCTCCTGAAGGTAAGTAGGGGAACTTTAGAAAGTTATATATATATATATATATATATATATATATATATATCCTTATGTAACGTAACTGGTGCTCATGTAAGGAGCTCCAATACCTTTTGGTTGAATCCGCGCTACATAAAACTGCAAGAAAAAAGAAATCCAGGGAAATTCATCTTACTCTGCTTTGCTGCTCCAGGAGATTATCAGGCCAAACCCCATCAGCACTGCCTACAATAAGCACGGCCCGCAGCCCGGCCCAAAGACGCTCTCTGGCTCAACCTAGCAATCAATGGGTAGGCACTTCTAGTTGGCAAAGGTGAATTCAGCAGAGCACTGAACTCACTCTGTGTGCAGCGTGGTCAGGTTCAAAGACGTGGCTAAAAGGACAAAATATTCAGTAACTATTTTGTTGGTCTTTCAGCTTCAGGGAACTGCATGAACAGTAACTGACACAAATTAAAATAAGGATAAACTCAAGTTACAGTAATCAGTGAGAAAGGCACTCTTTTAGGTTATGAAACATAAATTGTTTAATGCAATCATTGCAGATGTTGGAATGTGCGTAATTATAGAGTAACAAAACTGAATCCTGGTTGGTGCAGTGACTTGTGCATTTACAGTCCCACAAGGTACCAGGCAAAGCACTGTGTAGATGTAAGTTATTACTTTAAGGGGCACACATTTGCCAGTGGAATGTCACTCATAGGTACACTGAAACAATGAAATAGCCCACTAAGCAATCTGAAAACTTGGAAGCTATTGGACCGCTACTGCTGTCCTTTTGTTGCATATACTAAGCCCAATGCCAGTGGCATAACAAAAGGTGAGGGGGCTGCCCTGCAAAGTATATTGCACCCCCCCCTCCAGACTCACTCAAGAGCTCTCAGGCCAGGTTACTGTGCTGAGGGGGCCCCCAGGAGCTCAGGCCCCCCACACCGCAGGGGCTGCGGGGGTCTTTGCTATGCCACTGCCCAAAGCCTTGAGATATGATGTCTGTCTTCCTAAAGAGAAATCTCTTTGGAGATTTATATAATGTCTCAAGCTGGACAGTTTGTCACCATATCAGTGAAACCAAAACACAATATTAAAATATAACCAGGTGGCCACTCCTGTGCGAGGAAGGACGAGGGGCTCTTTAGTCTTTAGTCCTGGTGAGGCTGTTGTCAACCTGCTGGTTGAACCCAGGTCACCCTGCTGCTGCCCCTAGTATCCTTGTAGAGCAATAACAAACGCTGCTTGCGGGCAGCCGGGCGCGGCACTCCTCGCCAAACCACGAACAGCATCATATCTGCTGGTCATGTGCACATGACCAGCAGAAACGGAATGGGTTCTCTGGTTAGTGCTTACAAACCAGCACCTCTACCGCTGAACCGTGAAAACGGAGCATACTGTAAGCCATGAACAAGTACATCGATGGCGGTAGCCAGGCACTGCCGGGCTGCATCCGCTGCACGATACGCTTGCCACCATTATAAACTGCTCAATTTCCATATTGGGTTTAAAGACCGCTCTTGAAGTAAAATACTTGGTTGATATTTAAGTGGAAAAACACATGGTTTTCTACATTTTGCCTGGTTTATGCAGTGTTCAACGTGCCTCCATTTACAGTTTTTTAACATTTAAAACTACTGTTACAGGCAGAGCAGTATGATGCGTGGTCTTCAACGGCAACGTAAAAGAAGACTTGACACGCTTCAAAACGAACATTTGCTGTCTTTTTTATTAACTGGTTGAGTATATTAATGGTACAGCAATTCATTATCAAAACTTCAACATACACCAGAGGTTTTTTTTTTTTGGGCGAACCTGAGGGGCAGGTTCATAAAGTCCAGCAACCAATGGATATAGCCAGGGGTGCAGCGAACAAACAGCGCAGAACTGTATATCCAGCGAGAGACGAGTGTAATCTCCACCCTGACCTCCCCCTACAGGCTAAATGGTATCATGTGACGATTTGACAACCACAGGATAGCTTTTAGCGTACTTAATAGAGATAGCAGGCTATATGTAGGTCCCCGACTGATTACTCTAGTCGTCATCGAATTAAAGTGGTTTCACAAGGCACAAAAGATGGCCACCGCAACCAGCCGTGTGTTTAAGCAGATAAACAATCTGTTTGAAATGCACGTTTATGCTTACATGCGAACATTGCATACTTTTGTAAGTTAGCCAACATCAGAGGTTTTTAATTGGGTCCTTCTACAAGTCTACAATAGTTAACGTTGCATCGGATAGACCCTGACGCAGTGGGTAAAGAAGGTTTGTCATGGCTGTGCCGCTCAAACCAGCCAGCCCTCGATCTTCTGGCATACAGTGTTTAACTAGGTTTACGGATGGGCAGTTGGAAGTAAACGCCAGCTCCTTGTCACCAACCCAATTTTCTTCGCCTTATAATGTGCAACGGCTCTACCTAATCATCTCTCCTCCACAGGGGGAGCGATACTGCAGACCGCAGGACGGTCACGTTGTTCTAGAGATGAAATATATCAGATGGGTGAGCAATTTGCCTGAACTTAAGATGGCCGCCACCCAGGACTTCGCACATCCATGCTCCACCTTTCACTGCAGCATAAAAATAAATAGTCCTAAACTATTCACTGATGATAACCTGGCGTGAAGAAGCGCACAATCACACACATATCTTGCAGGAATTTGTGTGTAATCTTTGGTTGAAGGAGAAAATCTACAACAAGTTGCATTGTGGGAGGGGTTTGCGGAGACGGGTGGAAGGAAGCAACAATAAAGACAGGTTTACACAAACAAGACCCGGAACCCAAGAAGAAAATAGTTCGGAAAAAGACCAGATACACAGCAAAGTGTAAGGTTAGTGGTAATTGGCCAGTGCTCCATCGGATGAAAAAAAAAAAGGAGGGACAAAGACGATGTATTATCCAATAGCAAACAAGCTTTTTTGAATGACAAAGAAGAGAGCCAATAAAAAGGCAGTGGGCGTGCTGTAAGTCCACATAGAGAATACAGCATGTCTCGAAAGACAGCGAATGCGCTGCCTAGGCTCGACCTAAAAAGCAAGTCTGCTGTAGGAAATAATTAAATGTTAAAATATGTAAAAATTATAAGCTGAGGCGACTTCTTCAGGGACCAGCATTCTAATATTATAGAAGTAAAAATCAGTACAGTGATAGATAACCTAGACCGGGATGGTCCCCAAGAATTTTCTTTCCAATCAAGATACCAACAAAAGACTGAGGGGGAATAAGGGACTGTCTCCTAAAATTCTGATACAAAATGGATTGAAACAGGGTTGTATTTTAGCTCCACTTTAGTTTTTAAGTTATCTTTGTGATCTATCTGCTTACTTCATTAACAATAAGAATTTTCATCCCCAAATCACACATCAAAATTTGTATGTTTTATTGTATGCCAACGATGTTGTCATCTTTGACCTTACTCCCATCGGTCTTCAGTGAAACCTCAGTGCTTTATTTAAATATGCGGGGTAAAACTTTCTGAAAATAAATAAATATCGTTAAGACCATGGTGTTGCCATTCAGAGAAAAGAAACAGTACCACCCCTTTAACTGGAGTCTAGGTGGAATCCCCATGGATATAGTGAAAACACATACACACCTAGGTAGAGTTTTTTCCCAGTCTCTAGAAAATATGTTGCATTTTTTGCACATAGGTACCAAGGCATTAGCCCACATTGGTGCTTTAATTTTTTTTATAATAGTTCTTACGATAGGCGACACTTTAAAGCTTTCTTGGATATTCACCGAGTAACGATTCCTTCTATTTCATGTGCTCTTGAGTATATCCCCCTATGTAAAATGGTCAGCTTTAAATTTTCACAAAGGAAAGTTCCTTCAGAAGATAATTTCTTTAATTCATGCAATTCCTGTCCAAATTTTACGTCTAGAATTTGCTCTTACTAGCGTCTATGCACTATCGCTGGTAAATGTAATTAGATGGGCTTATAATTTATAATATGTATCTGAAGGCGCCTTAAGAGACTACTTAAAGCAGGAAACCCTTAATGGAAAAGCAAACAATTATACTTTTAATAATAATCTTAGGGTGGCCCTTGCATAATTGAGTGAACTATCTACCACTTACAGATGTGAATGCCTGCACAACTCAAGTTGTTTTAAAAAAATAATGACGTCAGAATAAGCTATACTAATGATTTCCCATAGTTCGACTTACAAATGTATACGTCTTACATTGATAGTCTATCCTTTAAGAAGATCCAAGGATATTTAATGTTTGCTCTGGAACATACTCATTTTAAGTCTAGGTATTTTACCTCTAAATGATTAGATAAAAGAAACAAGAAGGGAATGTGTGATCTTTGTAATGGTGGCAATCAAGATACTACGCATGTATTCTTTTTTTGTCCGAATGCAACAGTCATGGAAGCTAGAAATCGATTTATAAAACCCTTGTGCTTTAAATATAAAATGTTTAAATTGATGAATTGATTGCTTTGACAAAGTCACCTCCCAATGAGTTAGTTTGTTATCTTTATAAATTATTTTAATTGTTTTTAGTAATGTATTTATTGCACAGGGCATGCACTGAGATTGTTGGTTTTTAAAAGATCTTCTCATTGAAATAATTTATTATTGTAAATATTGTTGATCTCTGACGAGATCGTAATCTTTTTTTCTTCAAATTGTTCTTTATTAGCTTTTATGCATGAATTGTACAGGAATGCTCTCTATGCAGCCGTTCAATGCAAATGCTTTATAAATGAATGACAGTAGGGTAGGAAACACTGTAAGCTCTGCTCCCTGGTTACAGCATGATGTGAGTATTCTCTCCATGGGGTGGCAGGTAATACAATCATGCATTTCCCTTGATAACTGTGCTTCTTGTTAACGAAACACAAGATTCCACTATGCCAATAAGTACAGTAAACAATACTATAGACCCCATGCCCAGTACAAACATCTCAGCTTTAACAACTCATGTCCTTATTACTGCGGCACTGAGTGCAACAGTAGGGAAAGTGGTGGGTAGCGAAGGGGTAAAAATTACTATTCCCACTCCAGTGAGTGCAACAGTAGGGAAAGTGTTGGATAGCAAAGGGATTAAAATTACTATTCTAACTACAGTGAGTGCAACAGTACGGAAAGTGTTGGATAGTGGAGGGGTAAAATTAACTATTCCCACTCCAGTGAGTGCAACAGTAGGGAAAGTGCTTGATAGCGGAGGGTTAAAATTACTATTCCCACTCCAGTGAGTGCAACAGTAGGGAAAGTGTTGGGTAGCGGAGGGGTAAAAATTACTATTTGCAGTCCAGTGAGTGCAACAGTAGGGAAAGTGCTGGATAGCGGAGAGGTAAAAATTACTATTCCCACTCCAGTGAGTGCAACATTAAGGAAAGTGTTGGATAGCGGAGAGGCAAAAATTACTATTCACACTCAAACAGTTGAAAATATATATATATTAAAAATGTCAAATCATAAAAATAAACAATATTAAAAATCAAAAATTGAATATATTAAATATATAAAAAGAAAACATATTATAATATTAATTACAAATAACAAAAACCTACAAATACAATATAAAATAAAATAATAAAAAAAAAAATTAAACTAGAAAATATTTACAAACAAAAATGTAATACATAAATGTATTTATTTTATTTCCTACCCTTAACACCACACCAAAAACAAACACTTCAACATTTTAAATTAAATTTACTTCCATAATTAAAATAATTATTAATCAATTAGAATAATATTAATAAAAAAAACTAATAAGCATAAATTGACTACACACACTTTTCCCGTTAACACTATAATATCCACAACACACACCTAAATTAAAATATAAAATAATAAAGCACTATTAAAACTTATTTTTAAATTAAAAACTATTACTATTAACAACTAATAATAAAGTAATTAAAATGTATTTAATACCTACCCGTTACCCCTTTAAAAGTAAAAACAGCACACAAAAAATAAATTACCCCAAATAAATATCAAATAATTAACATTAAACAACTATATTAATTAAACACAAATTACTTTCCACCCTTTACTCCTATAAACACCACAACACACAACTAAAATTAATTACACAATTACCATAATATTTTTTAATTAATAGTCAGTTAACAAAAAATAATTTAAAAAAATTAACTACTGAACACCCTTTACCCCATAAACCCCAAAACACACACCTAAAATTAATTACACAATTACCATAATTAATTACCAATTAATTAAAATTACTTACAACCAATTATTAATGAATTCATAATAAATTACTTTACACATTTAAAACTATAAAATCTCAATCAAACAAATATTAATAAATAAAAAGTAATCAATTAATTTAATATAATTAAATTACTTCCCACCCTATTCCCCTAAAAACCCACAACCCGCTATGGAACTAAAAACGCAAAATTCAAATTAAAAAAAATTAATAACTACTAAAAATTTAACATATATTAAAAATACAAACAATTCTTATACAAAAAAACATACATCACATACATATAAAATATATACTAAAATACATAACATTAATTAAAAAAATATATTTTTAACTATATTTTTGCAAACGATATTAAACACTTCGATATTTTTACAAACGATATTACTTACCTTAAGTCGATATTCTTGACCACGATATTCTTGCTGTCGATATTTCTGAACCACAATATTTATTACTCAATATTTGTGCGACTCGATATTTTTTACTCTATATTCTGTCTGCACACCATAGCTGTTATTGTTGGCTTGTCACCATAACTAAGGCCTACTGTACTGACCATAATCTTTCCCACAAGGCAATTTTCAGACATACAGTCATAAAAGTATAAATGACAGTTGGCAAAGCAATATACTATCTTTCCTAAGAGGGTTGAACAAGGATTCTCAAGGCGCAAATCTAGTACGCCCACGTTTTGTCAAGGGTGTAACCAACACCAAATCCATTGCCTGCTACGGGAATCTGTGAGATTCCATATAACAAAATACCTGTTTGGAGATTTAATACTGTGTAAAAACAATCCACTGTTATTTACCTATTGACTTTAACATCTGTTTTTCACAGTAAGTTAGGCCTGCTGCCTTTATCGTAACTTATCATATCATACAAGCAGGCCTATAACCTTTATCACTGGTTTATCACATAACCAACTCAGATCGACATTGTTAGACGTAAGCTTTCCCACAAGGCAACCATCAGGAATATAATAATAAAATGACTTATATGTGCAAAATTACAGTTGTCAAAACAATATAAAATCCCTTCTGAGAGAGCATAATAAGGATTATCATAGCACAAATGTTCTACTCCCACTGTTTTGTTGGTGTGGGTAACCGACACCAAAGCACTTGCCTACTATGGTAATCTGTGATATTCCATGTAAAGCACTGCAGACAGGTTCTTAGCACAGAGTAATAACAATCCATGCTTAAAAGCTTATTGCCTTTAACACTTGCTTTTCACAATAGGTACGTTTGGCCGACTAACTTTGTCATAACGTTTTATAACGAACAGATCAGACTTATGGAATATAACTTTTCACAGTGAATCGATAAGGGCTATTTCCTCTACCACTGGCTTGACGTCATACCCAAAGTAGGCCTACGCAAGGGCATATAACCTGGCAACCATCATGCATACAGTTACCATATTACAAATATGTAGAAAAATACCATTTGCAAAATATACAACTCTCCCAACAGGGCCTAGCAAAAATCAGCACAGTGAAAACCCACGGGGTTTGTCAAAATGGGTAGCCGACACCAAAATCCTTGCCTACTACCATAATCTGTGTGATAACAAAATACCTGTCCATAGCCTAAGGGCTACTGCTTATGCTTGTGCAGCCTTCTCAGCTCTTAATCAGCATTTGCCGGGAGACGATCTAGCTGCCCTGATGGCTATGATGGCTCTCCAGTGCCAGGTACTACACATTAATCATGGGACCGTTCACATATCTTCACATTATAAGAGGTCATATGACAGCGATGTTGTATGGGCCGATCTCTGGATATACTGACATATTGCCTATGAACATTGCTATTAAGCTCCCTAACTTCACATATGTTAGGGCATAGTATGCTGCCCATGATGTCAATAACATTGAGGAGCACTATGCGATCTGATGTAGTCCCTTACAATTTTTGTTTTATTAAACAAAGGAGCAGAGGAAGGTTTACAGGTTATCACATTCTCTACTGAATGTAGTTTGGGCTCAACTACAGGATGTTTGTGAGTCTTTTGTCGCGCTCTCCAGAGGAATAAAAAATGTGTAACTCCTTGAGGTTCAGGCTTTGTTAACTTCATGAACTTTCTTTGTAGAAGGGTCCACAAATGTTTTCACTATCTTATTATCTGTGTTTTGGGCTTCAGGAAATGTATCCCCCCTCAAACATCGATTCATCTGCAATATGGATATCAGGTTTATTGGCAATGCAAGAAAGGGTCTTGCCATCCGGTAACTGTGGCAGGGGCGTAACAGAGGCCCATGCAGCCCCCGCGGTGCAAGAGGGCCCCAGGGTTTCTTGTTTTGAAGGAGGGACCCCATACTCTCTAAACCATGCCACTGCATGCCTTTCAGAATGCCTGGATGGCATGGAATAAGACATAGTTAAACACTCGGGTAAGCCATTCTGCTTTTCCAAGCAGGACCATGCAGCATAGGGTGGCCCATCTGTTCAGGGGACACCCATTGAGCCCAAGACCAATGAATATCTGTGCGATCTGGGAGATGCCAGGGCCCCTCATCACATTCTGCAAAGGGGCCCCATCATTTTACCTCACACACTGAAGTTACTGTGGAATATATCAGCTAGAGCATTTAATCACTGTGAAATCAGCTGCCTGGTCTCAGGAGACGGATACTGGTGCAAGTCAAAATCCAACTTGAGGGAGGAGGGCTTTCTTGTGCAGGATGCAAGAGCAATATATAGCTTTGTGCATAGAAATGGGAGTGAACCCTCTAACTTTAAATCCTTTCACTCTGTTTTGATGCAGCATTCATCACAATGGGTGCTTCTTTGCTAATACTGTCAGGAGCAGGGTAGATTTTCTGTTGGTGGTGTTCACAATGGCAGATGCACCTGGGTACTTTAGAAGTGAATTGGCCAACCCAACCACTGCAGTACACTTATGATAAAGAACTACATCTAATGTTAAGTTCTCTTTGTGTGCCATTAGTTCCTGTAGTTTTTTCTTTCAGCGACAGAGTCCATAGGCTTGGCTTACGCACTTTTTACATCTCTTATATCTGATGTTCCTTTGCACCCAGTATGATTCCGGCTAGGGGTTGAGAGACTCAATTTAACTAAGTTTTCTTTCAATAATGAATTTTAAAGTCGGTGAGACCAGTTCTCATTTGCAGCAAACTCCAGTGTATCCATCTTCTCCTGATTGGATTTAGTGTTCAATGCTTGGAAATGTGCGGAACTTAACCTCCCCGATCTGGAAGCTTTCTCAAACATTTTCCCATAAATGTAAGTGGTCCTAGTGCAGTCATTTGAGCTTCAATTCCAAAGCCTGCTTGTGCTCTAACATTTGCTTTTGCATAGTTCTAGGTCTGATGCCAGCTCTGGATCTGGATTGAAGACAGGGTCCTAAGACTGAACGTTGCCCTTGCTTGGGATCTGTCAGATAGTGGCAGTGTGTAATGAAATCCCGCAGGGAGGAGCAGCAAAATCTTTATTTGCAAGCATTCATGTGTCTTGAGTGGAAGGCCCCTGGTGGCCAACTCATAACTCACCCCACCGACTTAACTTTTCCTCAGAATCAAGATAAAACTTATGACCTGAGTGGCTACATCACACCCTTGAGTACACGAGGGTACTCAACTTGCTGTAATTGAACAGAGTCTGGTCAGAAAGTCTATTTGTGTGTGCTTTGAGCGATGTGACAAAAGCCCCATAACACAGCAACATACAATACTTTCTAGGGTCAGGAATATCGGCAATGTGGTCACCTTTGGATGAAAGAATTACCCAAAGCACTAAGTATAAATGGCCCAGAGGACAAACTTTCTTGTCTTATTAACTTGACAGTTTCTCTTGCTTGCCCCCAGTCTAATGTGCAGTGTGAAATCTACACCCATTCCTTGCCTCAGCCTATGAACTCATCTACTGAGTATGAACATCTCCAGTAAAATGCCTCGTAGTCATATGCCCCCATCCGCAAATTCATTCTTGATGAGCTAAAGACCCTCTCTAATTGAGGAAACGGCTTGCTTAAGGTGGCTTAGGAATTCTTACTGACTTATGCAGTCATGCTGCTCGCCATTTGGTTTTTTATTCATTAGTCTTTCGTCTACCACACCAAGCTTCGGGCTGCTGCTACTGCCATAAAATGAATGTCTCACTAGAATTCTATCAGACCTCTACTACATTTTTTCTCTCACAGCCTCTCTAAAACTGGCCAGAACAGTATCACAAAATGGCTGTCGCAACAACCCCATACCTTATCATGTTTTTGGGGGTAGCCTCTTGCCTCATATATTGTTTTTTCTTGGTGTGCACACCAGTCAGCCCCCTTCCTCCAGACCGTCAGAGAAGGGAGCTCTGGTCACTTCCACGTTCGGGCAATGTCCCTCTTAGCCACTAAGGAGGCTACTCCTCTGAAGATCCTCTTGGCCCCCAGCTTCCTCCAGGAGACCCAGCAGGGCCGTCCGGGGACCCAAGTCTATGTGGTGGCCCAGCACCTCAGAGATCTCGTGTCCCACCCCATTCTAGAAAGATGACAAGGTCGGGCAAGACCAGACCACATGGCTGTCAAGTGTTTTTTTTTTTTTGTTTTTTTTTTACAGGGTTTTATATAGCGCGAACTTGACCCAAATCGGGTATCAGAGCGCTTTACATAGCACCAGTTGCATTACATGAGGACACATTAATTAATTAATTTAATGTCATATAGAGGCAGTTGTCAGCTGATTGACACACAGAAGAAAGTGCACTTTGCTTGGGAAAATGTGCAGGCAGATGTGATATAGGAACCATATCTTGATGGTCACATACATATGTTGCATATTTGATTGCAAGAGGCAGGTTCCAGTATAGGTAGGTAGGGGGTGCTGCAGAAGGGCTGACTGTTAATAAAAAAGAACTTCAATTTCTGGAGGAAAATTGATAGAGAATCCACTGGTAGAATTGCCTCTACCAAAGGTATATAATGGTGGACAAAGATGCCCTGGTGGATTGACCACAGGATTTACGACTTCCGTCAGTAAGAAGAGGATTATCCTTTACCATATACCTGTACGTCAGACCCAGGTCTTATTGGTGCTTCATTGGTTGGTCACATGGGTGGGTGCAGCTCTGTGTGTTTGATGCGAGTGCGTTTGGCTAATGTCTGAGGGGGATGCATCACAAGGATCTCCTGGGTGCTTGATTTTGGCTCAGTCACCCTGGAAAGGAGGGGCTGTGATTGTTTGGCAAGGTAAGAAGAATAAGATGTCCTGCTGGAGTTTCCAAATCTGGGATGGGCAGTCATGTTATAAAGGAACAGGAGGCTCTGCAATGCAAAGGTTGGATAAGTCAGTAGTAGACTGGACCTGAGATAACAGTGTGCAGATTCCCCTAGGTGCAATTGAAGAGCTTGCATTTATCTGACTGCTTGCAAAGTAGTAAGTGGGCAACACTGGTCAGGTCAATCACTGGTTTAACAATCAGTGGTTGAGAAGCAGAATAGAAACCCAGGTCTTCAATCCAGGGGCAGATTACATCACTACCTTACACAAAGCGGTACATAAGCATAACCTTAAAAGATTCTAGGACATTGGAGGGTCATCCCTTTTACTGGTTCCAACTGTTCTATGACGGTCCACTTCAAATCCATGACTGGATGTCCTGACGTGATATAATGGTGGTTCATTTTGGTTGTAATTTTAGCACACCGCACATTACTCTGGTGCTCCATGATCCGTATCTGGACAGTAAGCATTGTTATCCCTATGTACTTCACACCACAGGAGCAAGTGATCATGTCTCTGCTAAAGTTACAGTTGGTATGGTTCCTCTGTTGCAATCTCTGTGGCAAACCCAGATCAAGCTCCATAGTGCCTTTTGTGAGATTACTAATAATGCATTTTCCGCAGGGATACTGTCCCTGGACTAGGGGAAGTCTCCACAAGGTATTCGTCCATGTAGGGCCCATGGATGCTGGCCCTCCCTGGTATACACTAGTACATCCCTGATGTTGGGGCTGTGGTGATGGGAGAATAGAGGTCTGTTCCAATCATTATGTTCCAGTATATGCCAATTTTTTGTGATCCTTTTTTCACCTGGCTAGACATGGGGTTATAAGTAGTTACACACAAAGTCCCTGGGTCCCGTGTTTTCCATTGCATATCTTCCAACAAGGCATCTCTGTTTTTGTTCCTCACTCTTTTTTTACACTTCTGAATCCTTTTACGTGGATACTGCTTGACACTTAGTTTCTCGACTAGGGTTTCAGCCTAAACCCTGTAATCTTTGGATTCACTGCAGTTTTGCCTTCGGTGCAAGAACTGACCATAAGGTACATTCTTCCGTATAACACTCTTAGGTGGAAGATATCAAACCTTAATAGGTTGTTCCGATCAGTTGGTTTTGTATGGGTCCCCCCTTCCGTTGTCATTTCCATGTCAAGAAAAACCATTACCGTGCTGCTCACGACAAAAGTGAATCTGTGGTTCTGGTCACATGCATTGAGCCAGTCAATAAAGGATGTGGCTGTGTGTGTGCAACACTAGCACTTCATCAATAAACCTTTACCATGTCACTCTCCTTGAACTAAAAGGATTAATCTAATTCAGTATAAACTTTGATTCAAAGTTGTGTATACATAGACCCGCCAGGTTCGGGGTAAAAGCGCTGCCCATAGAGGTCCCACGGGTCTGTAGGTACATCTGATCCTTAAACTGAAAGAAGTTCTTGCAGAGGGCCAATCAGACACATTCCAAGACAAAGGGGCCGATTCCGATCTCGGCCGGTAGTGCTCCGAATCGGATTCGGATTTACCGGATCCGATTCGGAGCCCTGTTTCCCGACCGAATCGTACGCGGGTCCGGCCGAGCGAGTACGATGCAGGCACCCGCGAAATCTCCGACCGACTCGAACGCGGCTTCAACACGCTCCGACCGACTCGCATGGACACGACTCGCACCGCGCTATGGAGACGTTTCCCGGCCGGGTAAGTACGATGCGCGCCGCGAACAGTCCGATCGACTCGCGCCGTCCGGCTCGAAAAAGCTGTCGGAGCCGGACTTTGGGGGTCCGCGTCGGACCCCCGTCGCGCGTAGGCGCGCGAGTCGCACACAGGGGGACCCACGGGTCCCCCTACCTGTGCATGTACGCCGCGATGCGCATGGACGCGTACACGCTGTAGGGGCGCCCTTGACCGCCTCGCACCCATTGAGTCAATGGGAGCCCGCGTACGCGTCGTACGCCAGGCTCCCATTGACTTCAATGGGAGTCCGACCGAATCGAGTCCGATGGCATGCGAACGCATCGTACTCGTTCGGTCGGACTGCTAGGGTCCGATTCGGTCGGAATTCTCTCCGGGTCCGGCTCGGTCGGAGAGAATTCCGGCCCGAATCGGAATCGGCCCCAAAGTGTCTAGGTGTGGCATATCTTCACTCTTATGAGAACAACGCCTCTTCCAAAACCTGTAACGTACGTTTTTTTAGGAGGCTCGTATAAAGACTTTCGATGTCTAAGCCAACCAGGAGTTAACTATTTGCACCAAAGTCCAAGTCCTCAATCAATCTCAGGAGATTTGTTGTGTCTTTAAGACAAGTCCGCATTTTCTGGACAATGGGTTTCAGATAAAAGTCACAGAAGCATGATAAGGGTTCTAAAACTGACCCTATCCCTGAGACTGTAGGTCTCCCTGGTTGGGGGGGGTAATATTCTTATGGCTATTTCGGCAGGGTATAGAAGTAGGGGGTAACTGGATGGTGTTTCACCATAAATTCTGCCTCGTTCTTAAAGATTTAACCTCCTGCTTCTGCCTCCTTGACCAAACATTTAATCTCATTGCAAAGGGCTTCTGTGGGGTCAGTTACAAGGGGTTGGAAGTTCTTACGCTCACTCAACGGTCTTAAACATTCTGTCCTATAATCTTCTTTTTTCAAAATGACCACTGCCCCACCATTATCTGCCGGTTTGATTATGAGATCTCTATCATTCTTGAGCTCCGTTAAGGCATCCCTTTCTATTTTCTGGAGATTATCAAAGGGTTTTATCTTGGGTTAGTCCTCAATCTCATTCAATACTGCCTTCTCAAAGGTAAGTAATACAGGAAGTATGCTCATAGCTGGTGGTCAGATCGTGGACTTTATCCTAAGGCTTGTGTCTCCCTGATTCTGTGTATATGATTTGTTCTTGAAAACACTTTTGAGCCTCATTGTTCGAAAAACTCATGCAACTCCTTATGCAGTTTGAACTGATCGACTGATGATGTGGGTACATATCCTAGCTCCTTGTTTAGAACCTCTTCTGAGCTTCCGTCAGTGATTTGCCGCTGAGGTTTACTACTGGTTTGCACTTATGCTCAGGTTGTTTTGGGTTTGTTTGGACATGCTCGAGGTGTGCACTCCGGGCTCCTCGTCTTCCCATGAGACCTACATCGACCTTCTCTGCCCTCTTCAGGCGCCGGGACTCTCCCTAAAAAAGGCCTGGTGTGGTGTGGATATCTCTGCTGACCAGCCTGATTGTAATAACCCTGCCAACCCATATACTTTGGTGGAGGTGGTAGTGGTAACGGGTAAAAAGGATGTACTTGGTTTGGGTGAGAACTGTTCCACGGTTGTTTCCATGGTCTGCCCCTGAGCTTGCCTTGCCTCCTATTCCCAGACCCCTTGCTCCAGTTGTCAGAATCCAAGAGAGATCACTCACTCGATTGATCATTAAGCATTTTATACTCAGCAGACGAGTAGGGGTATACCTTCTCAAACAAAAGTTTTTTTCCATCCTTTTTAAGTTTTTTCACCTTCTGGTCTGTAAGGTAACCTTTAAGCTCAGTCATTTCTTGGTTAATCTCCAATCGTTTTTTGAAAGAGATTAATGAAACTCTCATTTTGCTCATACTTGTTTGTATCTCAACTACGAGTGCTTAAGATAGTCTCTTTGCCATCTTTATGATCAGGACAAGCCAATCCTTTGTGCAATGCCAAGCGATGGCTGCCCAGTCCTTTCTAAATGTCATATCATTTAAGAAGATGTGGGGGGCGTTTGTTACTATGAGGCCCCTGGGTGCAATTGTCTCTCGCAGAAACTCCCTCATGATCAGCACTATATGCATGCTACCAATTATATATTTATTATATTGCATGTTTATTTGGGGGCAGTTATCTTGAAATAACTTTTATCCAAAGTGCAACTAACAAATGGCACTGACTGGAATTAGAATGTTTAACTTTTGTTTACCTCCATGAATAAATTGTTGCTGAAACAACTGGCAATGGTGAGGGTTAGTGAATTTATGCAATTCTGTGGCAGCAACATTTTCCGCATAATTATGGATTTTCTGCGTATTTGCTTAGTGATATAGGTTTTTAAACCAATGAAATTTCTGCATTGTAGAAAACATGCAATATATGTATACATGTGTGCATGTATATACACACACACATACATAAATGTATACATTTATATACATACACATACATACAAACAGATGTAAAAGATAAGTGCAAGAGCCCAGCGGCTTTGTTAGGAGCGCGTTGCCTGGGTTGGCGAACACCAAGATAGCCTAGTCTTTATTGTACAGCACGCCCTTTCTTTCACCACCTTACACTTCCTGTCTCTATCACATTTGTGAAGGTCCTTTATCATCTCTGCTTTCTCCCTTTGTTTCTGTTTTTTCTGTCTTATTCTTCTTCCTTCTCTTTCCTGATCTGAGTCAAAGGCGGATGGAAAAAACACATAAATCCAATCCCCACAAACCCCCCCCCCCCAACAAAATGCAGATGCTCTCCACCTGCACAAATTGAATATTGATACAGGAGAATATATAGGCAGACTTTGTCTATTGGGTGGGTGACTTCATGTTAGGGGACTTTTTTTCTACACTACTGAAATCTATTTTTTTTTTATAACAATGACAAACACAAAAAAGACTGCACTACAACACGGAGTTTGTATTGGACATGAGAACTCATAATAATGAAGAGCCAAGGAAGATGGTGCGATCACCCTTTCCAACTGTGCCCATCAGTCACAGGACCGATCAAATAATTGTTGAAATAGCTTGAGACAGGATCTGTGCTGAAAGTCCATTTGTTTGAAATGAGACATGGGCAGGAAGCCCAGTGTGGTGCACAGTACACACGAGGAGGTTCCAAACTGGAAGTATGTGACTCCCACTTATGGTTTTGTATGTACTTGTCAGTAGCTAGCTTCCGTTGTTATTTCAACAAATAGTTGTTAGACTTGGAACTGCCCCAGTTTAATGAATTGCTTACATTAGCAATAATAATTCGTATTAGGTTTAGAGGAAACATTCTGTCCAAGCCACAAGCCTCCATTCCCAGATATGCAAGTTATGAAAGCTCTCTGAGCATTGATGCAATAGTGTATCTACTGTACAAAGGTGCAGTAGCCAAGATACTTATTATAGTAACATGCCTCCTACGCGCCAGGAATTGCTCATTGTGTTATATATAACAAATAAATGCACATTGTCAGTTACCTTATTATCAGTGTTGCCTTATTCAACAAGAGTATCCCCAAACACACAAAGTTGCAGGTATAAGGTAATATTGCACACAAAATATATACATGAGGCCACTAACAACAGAAAATCATACTTACAAATGCCCAGTAAGAACAACAGAATGAAAGTAAGAATGAGGGACTATACTAGTGAGAGGATTACTTACTATAAGATTGAGGCAGAAAACACATTACAAAGGAGTCCTAACAGGTACAGTAGGTCAGAAAGGTCAACTTGTGTAAATGAATATTACAGCCTGTTGTTTCCACATACGACCTTGTTGGATCTGTGCAATTGAGAAGTGCAGGGCTACCAAGAAATTTAAGGTACCATAGGCAGGACAAAAACAAGGCAGAACTGAACGGTACATGTACTGTACTTATTCACACTTTTCCATAAAATCATCAACCATACAGTAATTCTTGCAATGGTGTAAACCCTAAAAGCCTGTGAGTAGGAAAATATCTAACAATACCCAACATTTGTTGAACTGGTAAATGTTTCTTCTTGACCACAAAATGCTAGGCATACCGTCAACCACCATGACTCAAATTCAGCTTTCTGGCCACCATCTTTATTGACCTCTTTCCATTGGTAACTTCAGGTTACAACCTATGGCATGCAGCATCACATACACATCTCCATAACATGCCATCAACGGGAGACAACATTTTGGATACCAACTGTATGCGCAACAAAGATTATAAGGTACACGCCTTTTCAGGGAAATTCTCAAAGCCACATCTGCACTTGGAATGTTGCGAGAGAGAAGGATGACAGCGGTGTATTGCGTAAGCAAACCAGTGAAGCGATGATACTGAGCTCCTAATTACTGCATCAGTTCAATTCAATCTTCTATACATCCAACATTACTTACTTGGCAGTGCCTCTACACAATTCAGACACATCACAATTTCCTTAGTTTTGCTTAAATTGATTGAATTCAGAACTGCCAACTCTCCATTATACTGGGAGGTGTATTCAGTAGTTACTTGTTTGCTCCTAACAATCTTACGGTAAGGCCATTAAAAACAATGCAAGCTACCTTCAATTTTGTGCCTACATGGTCTCATGTTTAGGGAGTGCTTTGGGTGAAACCACAAGTAATATGCACCTAGCTCATGGTCATTTCATTAACCTCATATTAAAATTCATAGGTTTTTTTTTTTTTTAGACAGTGGAATTTAATTGGCCTTTCATGTATTCTTTTTGATCACTATAAAGAGGGGTCTTTAAAGACAACATGAGATGTGCGCTTGTGGTAAAATACTATCTCCAGTCCTAAAGCTTTTCTTCCATGTATATATACAATCTTGAGCTATGACAGTGCCTCTTCCACACTGCAGCAGATTGTACATGTCTAGCTACAGCCAACTGGATATTTTTAGGTGCATCTTTTAGTCTGCGTCAGAACTTCAGAGCAGTAGCCATGGTAGCGCCCCATATGCAGTAAATTTTTGAGTGAAAGGAGGCTGACCTTTGCAGGGTATGATCTCCGCTGTGGACTGTACCTAGTGCCTCCATACTGAGGCTTCATACGAGTCAGAATTCGTTTTTAATTTCAGAACCAGACAGTTGCATCAAATATTAATAGTGGACCAACTCTGCTCGATACACTTTCTTGAATCCATCCATGGAGAGGCTTCCAAAAGTATGATAAATACAATGGAGAGCATTCTGGATGTTTTGCATCCATCCTACTTTGCCATCTTCTAGAAGGCGTCTAAAGAGATGCTCATCTAACACAAAACCTAATCAATGATATCTTGTTTCAATATGTATCCTCTCTCTGTTCTGGTGTCAATACAGACTGGTGCTTGCATTCTCAAAAGTTTTCATTTTATATTTTTTCAATGATAATAAGGTGACTCATTGGACATAGTAATAAAGTATGCCAAGTCTTCACTACAGGCCAATTCAGATTTGGACACAGATCACTACGCCATCTGCATAACACTGCATATGTAGTGATGTGACAATGCCGATTCAGCCTAATTTCATGTGCTCTGGGGTTGTCCTCTCATTATGGGATATGGACAAGAGATTATTGTAGAGCTCACATCGATACTGGAGGCGCCCATCCCGTCCACTCCACAATTTGTACTCCCATGGATTCTAAGACATGTGGACTCACCACGGAAGCAACTCCTCTTTTGCATACTGGGGTTCACATTGGCGAAGAGAGACACAGAAAAAAGGTGTGAAATCCATGTAGGTGACGGTATGACACATTGTTTGGAGACAGAACAAATTGTATATGAAGCCAGGGGATGCCCATGGAAGTTTGATAAAGTGTGGGGTGATTGGATATCCTACCATGGACTCAATAAAAACTTGATAGAAACAAGAGGGGACTCCCTGCCAAGCATGACGTACAAAGGTAAACATGGAAGGGTGGGGTGGAGGTTGCCCCCTCTGAAGGAACAGCGTACCCCTCAGGCCTGAGAACTTGTCAGGATCTCGACTCTTGGACCACCAGCACACACGCAGACACACACACACACACACACACACACACACACACACGTATCCGATTCTCAGTGGGTATGGCGGACTTCGTGGCACTACGCTTGTAGAAGAGTGAGCATTCAAAGGAGAAATGGGCGATGGTGGTTATGGTGTAAACATGTATAATCAAGAAGTCTGTCTTTAAGACCCCGTTGTAATATAAGAAATGTGCAGAATTGCTAAAGTGTGTTATGAACTCTTTTCTTGAAATCCATGTCTAATATGGAAGTGTGCACTCTAAGTGGGAATCACACAGGGGCGGCTCCTCCATGTGGGCGGAGGAGTGTCGCCCCACTGCTTTCTCGCA
This sequence comes from Calotriton arnoldi, assembly GCA_963921515.1. Lineage (NCBI taxonomy): Eukaryota > Metazoa > Chordata > Amphibia > Caudata > Salamandridae > Calotriton > Calotriton arnoldi. The sequence continues at coordinate 1,870,434 of CAWUFW010003000.1, read as the reverse complement.
GTGCGAGAAGCAGAAACCTAAAATGGTATTATAAATACCATTTTATGTTTCTGCTTCTCGCACTGCGAGAAAGCAGAAGGGTTTGGTTGGGGGCGGGCGGGCGGTCCTGCTGCAGGGCAGGGGAGGAGTGGCTTGCCCACTGTTGTGGGTGCTGAGTGTTTGGTCAGCCCCAGGGCCGACCAAACCAGTCATACGCACTCTCCGTTTTCTCCATGCAGGCTGCATGCAGCCTACATGGAGAAAACGGCCTTCCCATAGACGCCTGTGTGGTCGACGTCCCAGCCAATCACTGATTGGCTTAGGGGAGGAGAGAGAGGCTGCCTGCTTAAACCCTGCCGCCCCCCCCTACCACCACCACCACCACCCTTTACCTCACCTGGCTACTCCAATCCTCTGTGCCAAAAAAGCAATCAGAGTTGGTGGTGCATGGAGGTGTACCTCAAAGATCTTCGTGCAAGCCCAGAGGATAGGACATCGCTGACAGAACTTGAGGATCACTGTAGATGTGTTGGCAAACTACTGGAACTCGTCATGGACAATTTACTGTATCACTGTTGGCGTTACTCAACTAAAAAAATAATAAAAATAGTTTTAAACAAAAGACTCTAACATGTATGCATTCTTTGGCCTATTGATTCTACTAAAATTATATATATAATGTAATTAATTACAGGGCTTTTAGCCACCCCTCTTTATCTATTGTTCTGTTGTTGTTTCATTCACATTTTTCTTCCGCACACTACAGCATATGGTATAAGGCAATGGGTCAACCCATTACATCCACTGGTTAACTTTGCTATGAATGATGGCTTTCTGCTCTTTCAGAAGAAGCACATCTGTACAGAAATTAGCTTCCTTCGGTGTAAGGGACTACTACGGCAATGTGTGCTTTCAAGGACCAACACATTTAATTTTGCTTTTAGTATTATTTTAGTACTGGCGAGGCCTCACCAGCTCTTCTAGCAATAACGTTTTACAAAAAACAAGCAGTGATAAAGCCAAAAATCTGACATGACAGCCACTGCCGGACCTAGTGGCTTTGCCAATGATTATTTAGTTTGCAATGCAGTAATCCATTTTAAAATACTCTAGTACTACCTTCAACGCTTTTTCCAATTCTGTAAATAAATATCATACTGTAGATTAGAAAATGCTTTTGAAACCAACAAGAGTTGTATTATTTGACATTTCAGAATAGAGCACTGCAAATGAAGCTTAATATCAGTACTGCATTGACTTCAGCTTCTAATGTGAGAAAAACAATAATTGCTGAAGAATCCAAAAACGAATTGATGAGAAGGTCACAAAAAGATACAAGCTAAACGAAACAGAAGGCTTCTGTGCAGAATTATTTAGTGGCTAGAAGACAGAATCAATTTTCTGGCCTGACTAGATTAGCACACATGCTACAGGGCATTTATTGTATTACAAGGGCAACAAGTATAAATGGTGGACTGTGCTTCTTTTTAAAGCCACATTTCGTCTGTTGAATGAGGCTAAACAATTCAGCTAAGATTTGAACAAAGTAAAAGCAATAGAAAACAATATCCACTTACTGCAACACTCCACCAATAAAAGTTCACTTGGTTAATTTTTAAACAGGCTGCATAGATTTGCCGCATATGTTTGGACTCTGGCCAGTTTTATCTGCAACTACTGCAATGAAGCAAACAAAAGTGCTGCTGTGGGATATGTTATTGTGTAGTGCCCTCACTTATAAGTTTAGGCTCTTCTTTTACCTGAATAATGCAGAACCCCCCGCACAGTGACATCATTCATGTCCCGGGCACAGTTGATGGTTTTTAGGTCGCTATGGCAACGATCTCTTGTGTTTAAAAAAAAAACTCTACTAAAAAGGGGCTTCTAGCCCACCCTTTATTTACCATTCGTTGCCATCATGATCACTCTTTTTTGCTGCCTTCTAATTTAGCAGTGCTCGATACACGTCACTTCCTGCATCGCATCTTGCTCTATGTGCGAAGCATGGACCAAGTTCAAATTGATTAAATTATTAGTGTCCCTCCGCTGCTTGCGCTGTGATTGAGGTACTATTTCTTCTTCTTTTTTGACATTTTTATTTGCGAAAAATCGACCCAACCTCTGCTCTCTTGCTGCCTCCCTTGTGAGCTTCTCACTGCCCCCTGCTGCTCTTTCCCTCCTGCTTACACCAAACCCCTTCTCCATTATTTTCATCCATTCCCTATGTTTTTTTTTGCATTTTTATATAGATAGAACGCTACCCGAGTACTTTTACACAAAAGGGTGTGTACTTTTACACAAGGTCTCATTCATGTTTTTTAGGAACGGGAAATTAAAATGATTTGTCCAGAATCACAGAATGTTGGGGCGGCGCCAAGGCTCGCATGGCTAAAAACATTGACAAAGCCAATAGAGCTTGCATTGACGAGACCTATTGGCTTTGCCAATGCTTGTTCCTACTGGTGCTCCAGTTCCCATTTTCATGCTGGTACTTGAGCTATAACTGCAGTGTAGTTCTTGCAAATATCATGCTATTACCGAAAACCATGAGTTGAATGAGGTGCTGAACATTTTTAAAACAATGCCTAATGAATAGGTTTGAAGGTTTCTGCCATAAAGCAAAAGCCCACTAATGAGTGGGCACCATCTAGCAAGCTGCACCCTACTGATGAGTCCCAAATAAGTCAAAAGTGGTCTGAGGTTGCCCGTGTTCCTGTTCAGGGAAACTTGCCCTGGCAGCGTGGACTGGACTGTTTCTACTGGAGCAGGACCAAGCCTGATTTGCAGGTGGTTGGTTTCTATATGAAGCGACACAGTGGGTAAAAAATTATTACTGGCTTTCAGCCCAGAGTAATTACTAGTGGCTAAGATTAATTCAAGCATTCCACCTATCATTTTTTGTTTTCACCGTCTAGCAAGCAGCATTTGCCTACAGCCAGGAACTTACGTGCACTCAATGTTGCAACACATAATGGAATGGAACCCTTCCTTGCAGGACATTAACACAACCCAAATGAATCTCTTCAAGAATACCAGACTATGGAGATGTCCAAACTTGATTACAGACTAAGGGTACGGTTGACTTTTTTCCTAAGGCCTTTATTCTATTTATTTTGCCTGCGGTCAATATAGTATCATGTGCTGCTCGAGGCTGTTATAGTACAGTATGAACAATCTATCAAATGAGAAACATATATTAAGCAAAACATTTTAAAAAAACACAGCTAAGGTCTTAACTACAGAAGGGAAATGATATGTAGTGCCATAGAAATGTGAATCCAACATATGAGGTTACACACTGCTCAAACACAAAACACCAAGAGCTCTATAATGCATTGATCACTTTCACGCAAAAAAGGCTTTCTCCTTTGTCTACTCTCAATGGGTTTTAGTCTGAGTTTGAAACAGGAGCAACACTACAAGCTGAAGGTTGACCCTGTCCAAAGAAAGAAAGGTTAAGCTTGAATTGCATTGTGGGTGGTACAATGGAAAGGAACAACCAATGGCAGTGCAGACAAAGGCCCCCACAGGCTCCTCCCAGTAACTGGTTGAACTATTTCTGCCTTGGAAACATCTTGGAAGCACTCCATGCTTAACCAGCAGTCGGCATAAGGGCTTTAGTCTTCATAGGATCAAATCATCTCTGATCTGACAAAGGTCAAACCACCTGCCTCTGTTCCACTAACAGTAGCCTTATAACGCCTTTTAGTACTAATATTCACACCCAAATTTACTGTAGCCAAAATGATATCACTTGAGCTACAAAATAAAACTACAAATCCCAGAAGGCAGGGTGCTGCAGGCTGAAAACCCCAGAATGACTCAAGAGGTCACACATGGCACGAGGCAATCGGGCAGCTGAATCTATCATGTCAGCATTACTATTAGCAGACTGGCAGCAGTGAGGAACTGTCAGTCACACGTCAAGATCACCGGAAAAGGCTAGTAGCAACAGGTAAGGGTCAGCCAAATGACAGAGTTGCCTCTGTAAGGCAGATTAAGTCATGTCAGAACAGTAACTAAAATATTAGTAGTGTTGACCAGCCCAGGTCAAAATCAGATGTCAACTTGCATCTGAAAGAGCAATAGTAGTGGGCAATCAGTCACAACCCAAGCACCCTCATACACCTAAGTAACTCTGAATGGTAACTACTGCACTGCTTAATTAAATTTACATAAACATAGAAAGAAAAATCCGGGTTACTTCTAAGGGCACCAAGAGGTCTATTGGCGCGTGTGACAGATAACAGATGATTACTCAATGGTGCTAATTTTTATTAATCTCGAGGGGATAAAAAGCTGCATAAACCGGACAGGATTTGCTCAAGTGGCAGTGAGATCAAACACAGATCTGTGCAATGGTTGCACTGGTCCCTCTCTGTCGCTATCCTCAGCTTAGTGCAGTCATTCTGACAATCAAACAACGTGCACCTAAATATATATTTTACTCCTACATAAAGAAAACAAGATCAAGTGGAGACTCTGTGGGGTGAGTAACTTTATTGCTGCCTGGCCTCTTGTTCGAGTGGTAATCTGTTGAGTTTTCAAGCTCAGCACATGATAAAACTACCAGAAACTATTTAAGAAAGCCTTCAAGATACAAGATAGGTAAAGCCACCGTGTCTCAAACACAAAAGCGATAACAGCACAAATGACAGTGTTTTTTGGGAAAATTGGTGTAAAGCAATAGATTACAAAATGCATCTGCTTTGCTCTCCACAGCACAAACGCAAGTTTAATGAAGCCAGGCACTATATCTTCATTATATGCAACTCCTTTGCCTTGACATGCCAAACTATTCAGAAAATAAGCAATAAGTTGGCACAATGTGGCATGAGCTTGCCTTCAGCTTGCACACTTCTAGTGAGACAGACCGGTAAAACTCAGCTCTGCTAGTCTGCTGAGATGTTTACTTTCTTAATACGCGTTTATTTTTAAACTCCAATTTCAACATAAGACCAAAAATAGATTTTGGATTTTATATTCGCCTTTAATATACTAGGTCACAACATTGATGCTGCTTTTTATTTTATGTATTTATCTTTACAAAATTTCAATATGGAGGGTAGAGTGGGCTTTCCCTTTGCCTGGCTCTGGACAGTCATTCAAATGAGCACAGGGGTCCAAGAAACGTGAACTTAAGGCAACTCTGGATGGTTTTAAGTAGTTCAATAGGAAAAATGATGGGCTATTGATCATGCAGTGCTAAAGCACTCTCTGCTCTAACTTATGAGGCAGCCACACAGCTCATCCATGCCTAGTTCCGGTGCAATATACGAGTGTGGACACATGCTCCGGCACTGAAGAACGCCATTATCTTTGAGGAAATTATGTTTAAACAGTCCTTGAAATATAGTTCGAGTTTAGCACTGGCAAGTGCACGTGTAACACAATGGGTTGCGAGCTTATCCTGTCTTGTTGATAAAGGATGGAAGAGTTGGGGGTGGTATAAGGGCGGCTTATGCCATGCTGGGCTGACATGAATATTCCGGAAATGCAATATCTGGATCCGCATTTAAAGGGGCCATCTAGTGAATGATGCCACAGTAGGTCTGAAAACCCAAGCTGACGTCATCAAACAAGGGAACATTCTGCAATGCGGATTGTTAGCGATGCCGGACTGCGTAAAGAGAACTGTTTTTTCTTCCTTATGCTGGATGGTCCCTTTAAAGGTACATTTTATGCACAGGTCAGGAGGGTGTGCACTTGCTGCAGGTCTGTTCTGCCTAGAAACAACGCTAAACTCGCCTTTCTACTCTCAGCTGTACGAGCACAGACCTGCACACCCATATTTGGAAACTCTTTTTCAACCAGAGGGCAGAAGTCGCTTTATGTACTTTCACCTCAGTGTTTTCACACATTTGCACTCATTCAATGTTGAGGAAATCTCGATTTCCCATAAGGTTATTATAGTATATGCTTTGCAGTCTAGTCTTTTAAGAATACATCTTTCTGTGTGTTCCATGTCTTTGTTTAACTTGAGTGTTCTCTTCCAAGTCAGTTACTGTCTTGACTAGCTTGGAAGACTCCGCTCTCATCCTGCCTGTAACTGGATTAAAGAATTCAAACTTACCTGCGATTCAGTAATCTTTATTTACCACATTTTTGGCGACGATCTTCGGTGGACCCAGATTTTCCCTGTCTTCGTCGTTGAAGTCAGTGGTGGCCGATTTGCTGTGGTCTGAAGCATCATCCACTTGCTGTGGTGGGAGGCAGCGTCCAGGTGAGAGCGGACAGCGGAGACGAGCGGTGAGCGTGCGTTCCCTCGTTTCCACGGCTTTAGCATTTTGAGAAGTTTCTGCTACAATGGAGAATTGTGGAGTAAATGAATGACTTGATGACGTCATTCCAAAGCGGGTATTTTCTGCAAGGAAAAGAAGCTGTTTCCAAGCGAACCTACGTATGGAGTTTCCTGGCAACGCATTCTGTGAGCCAACAATCCCGACTCAGCAGCAACGCAAGTGGTGAGTGATGAGCGTCGCGCTGACGTCCTTCGCTGTTGGCCATCTGTTGTCACTTAGCAACGCCTTCGGAGTCATCACGCATCACGTTGCGTATCAACGTCGTCGGCCATCTTGGCATTTCAAGGTTTTCGTCGTGTATCCTAGCAACTACACGTCGGAGACTAATTAGATCATCTCCGTAATTATTGAGGGAATTTTCTTATTTCTTCGGTGATATACACACCTGCGGTATATCTTTTGGTGACAGTTCTCCTTCTATTTTTCCAACAGCACTCTACGGCGATTAAATAAAAGGTACTTTATGCATTGTTTAATGTTAACCTTTATGTGTCATACACCTGCGGCATAACATTTGATGGCAGCTGTTCTTTCTTATCATCTATACTGGTCTACTACGGTTAAAACAAGCATTGGCATAGCCAATAGGTCTCGCCTTTGGGACCTTATAAGTGTTTAGCCATGCAGCACATTATCACCCACCGGGCAGATTTCTGTAATGGAACTAGTACTTATGTAAAGTGCTTTGATACCTTCATTCGCGCAACATAATGCAAAAAATAAAAAGGAATGAAAGGAGAAGTGCTTGCAGATTTCTGAGGTGGGGGAGCGAAAAGATAAGTTAAGATTGCATTATATAATGCCAGTACCAAATCAGAAAGCGAGCACAGTAGAGAAAATCAGGAGCCGAATTGAAAGGAGACGAAAGTGAGTTATCCCAGTGTGCAAGTGAAGGCGGGGCTGGAGTATGCTGCATCTTGGTGCCAAGTAACAGATGTTTATTGCCAACCAAATGAATGTTAATTAGTTTGTCGGCCTCTAGTAGGATGAAAGGCTGAGCAGACGCGCTGGGGTTCGAACCTGCGGTTGTGAGGTGAAACATAAGATTAATAGGGTGCTTGCCTTAAAGTTAAGATTGCATTATATAATGCCAGTACCAAATCAGAAAGCGAGCACAGTAGAGAAAATCAGGAGCCGAATTGAAAGGAGACGAAAGTGAGTTATCCCAGTGTGCAAGTGAAGGCGGGGCTAGAGTATGCTGCATCTTGGTGCCGAGTAACAGATGTTTATTGCCAACCAAATGAATGTTAATTAGTTCGTCAGCCTCTAGTAGGATGAAAGGCTGAGCAGATGCGCTGGGGTTCGAACCTGCGGTTGTGAGGTCAAACAAAAGATTAATAGGGTAGAAGCGTCAGCCCACTGAGCCAACAGAATCGGCTTGGACCAGAGCGGACCGGGCAGGCTAACTGAGTCTGGCTTATTGTCTGTATTTTCGTGCTGCTAGTGTTTCTAGAGAAGCAGCGGCTGAAATGCACTGTTTTCACGTTCAACCGGACACTGCAGTCTGGAGTCATTTGAAAGTAGTGTGGATGGACATAATAAGCTTATTTGTAATTTCCCGTGAGGCTCTGGCCAAGACCCGCTCATTGAACGGTGCGGACGATTCCACTGAAAAGTAAGATGTCACTGTAATTGATTTCGTTTCTGTTCCTTTGTGTTTTAGAGAAAATGAAAGCGCACTCTTGTGGAGGTGGGATGGAGGGAACGCGCCTTCTAATGAAAGCGGCAAGGTCTGGAAATGAAACCTGACCCAAAACAGATGGCAGCCTGCGCGCCGCTGCTGCTGGCTCCCGAGAGCAAAACGCTCTGGGAGTAAACATTTCCCGAAAAGCAAAGAATGGCACGAGAGAGAAGCGAGGGCGAGTGAGCACGGCAGCGTGGCGAACGCGAACGCGCTAATTAAAAACAGATGGTGACATGACCCCGAACAGATGGCGCCCCTGCTCGTAACCGCAAGCCGTGGGCGGATACATTCCCTGGGAAAGGTGGGACATGCACCCCCCTTTGCCCAATTGCGTGCTGTCTTTTTATAAAGACACACGCAAAGCCCAATAGAAAAAATGCTATAAAAAAAAACACACGCACGAGCGTGTGAAAAGTCCAGAGTGATTCCAAGAGGCTCGACCTAAAAAAAAGAGAAAGAACATTCCCTATTGTTTTAATTTTCTTCTCTTTACTACATAGTGGAATTATAGTTATTTCAAACAGACTTTTTACTGTTAGAACACAGTATGGCTTCTGCACAAATTTCTGTTGTATTACCTCCTAATTTTTGGGCGCAAGCAGGACCTCCTAGCATTCCATGGGAGGATTGGATTCTCATGTTTGAGAATTACCTTGATGCACTTGATGGACAAGAGTTTTCTGCAAAAAGGAAGAAAGCACTTTTGCTCAGCACTTTAGGGAAAGAGGGGCAACGTGTTTTTCACTATTTACCTCAAGCTCTTCATTGGCTTGAAGCGGAGTACAATTTCCCATAAGGTTCCCATAAGATGAGTACAAAGAAGCCATTTGCAGATTGGAAGCTAGATATGCTAAAGAGGAGAATCTTGTTATGAATAGGTATACATTTTATACCCAACATCAGAGACAAGGAGAATTGATAGACGAATTCATAGCAATACTTAGGGAACTGTCTATTAAAAGCAAATTTGGAATGATGACTGATGAATTAATAAGGGATCAACTAATTGTTCAATGCAATAATAAAAAGATTCAGGAAAGACTTTGGGTGGCGAAAAATCCCTCTCTTAAAACAGCCATTGAGTTAGCTAAAATTGTGGAACAATCTGAAGGTTGCATGAGGGAATTGGAGAAGCGAAATTTGAGCCATGATGTCTCTGAAGTGTCTGATCGCGACAATAGAGACAGTGACTGCGTTGAGGATGACCTAATTGTTGTAGCTGCCATTAAAGACAAAGGGAAGTTTGTCAAAATGCCTTTCATCTCTAAGAGTTTGGGTCCCAAAACATGTAATAGGTGTGGGAGTGTTGCACACTCTTCTGATTCAAAATTTAGTTTTGCAGCTAAACAAGAATGTTTGAAGTGTGGTCGAGTGGGTCACTACGCTAGGGTGTGTAAGAGTAAAGCTCGCCCTAGAATTGCTTATGTACAAGGTGAGGAAGAGGTGGATGTTTCTCAACTGAACAAAATCTTAGTGGTTGGGGGTGAAGATGTTTCTAATGATGAAGATAGAAGAAATAATAGGCCAAAAGCTATGTTTACTGTTGACGATTGTGAGATATGTTTGATGGTTGATACTGGATCCAAATATACTATTATTCCCAAGAAGTTATTTGAAGAAAGGTGGGTTGACAAATTGTTATTGCCAAAAGACATTGCTCCTGGTGGATATCAAGGTGAGTCCATCGATATTTTGGGATACTTTCTTGCACACATCAAATTTTCTCGCAGGCAAATCCAAGGTAAAGTGTATGTGGCAGAGCAAGGTCCACCCATTCTCGGGTGGGTGCACCAATACGATTTGAGGATTATAGTCAATCCCAGAGCACCTACACAGATTATGGTGGTTGAAGATGAAAGTGTTGAATGCATTCTTGAAGGGGCAGGGGCCGTATTTAGAGAAGAGCTTGGTCTACTAAAAGGTTATGTGCATCGCATAATGTTAAAAAAAGATGCATTGCTGATACAACATAAGGTCAGCCGTGTTCCTATTGTGGTGAGAGAGGATGCTAAGAATCTCATCAAAGAAATGCTTGATTCGGGTGTGATTGAATCAGTGGAGGCTTCCCCAAGGATTTCTCCTGTGGTTATTACGAAGAAGGCCGATGGCAAGTTAAGATTCTGTGTGGACTTAAGATCTGTCAATCGGTGTGTTGTTGCGGATACATTTCCACTCCCAAATATCACAGAATTGGTGTCTACTCTTAAAGGTGCTAAATTCTTTTTAAAACTCGATCTCAAGAGCGCCTACCACCAGATTAAACTGCATAATGACTCTAAACATCTCACAGCGTTCATTACCCCTGAAGGTACTTATCAATTCACAAGGTTGCCTTTTGGCTTAATTTCAGCTGCTAGTGTTTTCCAACGCATGGTCACAGACATTTTTAAAGGAATCAACAACACAATTTATTTCCAGGATGACATTCTGGTGTATGGGAAATCTGTGGAGGAGCACAATGCAATCCTGAAAATGGTTTTGGAGAAACTGGCTAATGTGGGTCTCACGCTTCGCAAAGAGAAATGTAAATTTCTAGTTGAGCAGATTGAGTATTTAGGGTACATCATTAGTGAGACTAGCGTTAAACCTAAAAAAAAGTCTTAGTAGTGCAATTGATTTGGCTCCACCTCCCTTAGACAAAGATCAATTAAGGTCCTTTATGGGCTTAATTGAATACTATGCGAAGTTTGTAAAGAATTTTTCAGACAAAACTGCTTGTTTGAGGGGCTTACTAAAGAAGGGGGTGAGTTTTGTGTGGGGGGTACAACACCAGGAATGTTTTGACTATATCAAAAAGGAGATTTGTGAAGCAAATGTTTTAGTTCCTTTCGATGTGAACCGTAAGTCTATCCTCACGGTTGACGCCAGTGCCACGGGTTTAGGCGCCATGTTATCTCAATATTACCTATTTTGGACCATCAAGATGTCACCATGGAACTTTATGATATTTCTTTACAAGCACTGTTATTGTTGTGACTATATTCGTGGTCACGTGTGTTGGTTAAGTATCTGCTTTGTTTGGTGTACCTTCTGCTTCTATAACCAAAAAAAAGAGGTTACAAAGAAATGTTGCTCAGAGGGATAATTCATTTGTTAGCGACCAATAGTTTGTTCTCTTGTCTTTACACTTTGGATAAGTTTACTTGTCATAGATGAAGTCTGTTTCCTAGCGGGTGAAAGAAGAATTCTTAATATATTGTGAGTCAGAGGCATAGAGCACTTCCCCAAGAGTAGTATGTGTGGTGTCAATGGAAGGAAGGTGTTTAAGGGGGTGTGGTTTCTGTTTTTGGATGATTCTTTGAATGGTCACAAACACCGCTACTCAGTACCACCTACCAACCGTGGACTTTCATAGCTCTAAGAATTTATTGCCTTATTCTTGGATTCCTCCCCAGCCAGAGTAATCTAGTGTATGCCTAATTCAGCTTCATTAGGTTAGTGTTGTTTATGTATTGTAAAACGGAGTAATTTGGAGAAGGCTGTAAAGCTGTGGGAGGATAATCCTTTTCCATGAAGATACTTTTCTGGGTAGAGAAAGGAGGAACACAGGTAACTATTATTGACAGCGAGAATGTTAGCTCTTATCGTGTTAAATGGGTTTAGTCCATAATGTTTATAGGGGATTGAAATCCTAATTTGTTATGTATTTTATGAGACCTCGAAGCCTCGAAGCCTGTGCTTTGTTTATTAGTGCATCCCTGGTTGTTATAACTATAGATTTCGGAATATTATTTTATACCCAGAGACATTCCAATACTCATCAAGCCAGGTCATCAGTGTTGGAACTCTTCTAAAAAAAAAAAGAGGTACCTAGCACTATGTTGTTTGCCTGCGATTCTCTTAATTTTCTCCACTCTCCTTTACCATCACTAGTAACTAAGACATAAAACAAAGGGTAATACATAGTCATGTCTAGTCTCACAGAGACAAAATACGGATTGGTGACTTCACACATTTTGGAGACAATGTATAACAAGCATTTGCAATGCAATAGGTCTTGCATTTACGCGAGTTTAAGCTATTGGCATTGTAAATGACAATGCCTTTTATTTATGTTTCAAAAACTAAAACATAAATAAAAGGCATTGTCATTTACAATGCCAATCACTCAAACTCGCGTAAATGCGAGACCTGTTGCATTGCAAATGCTTGTTTGCTTGTGCTACACTGAACTGATGCGGACCACGCTGCAAATTAATTAAATAAAGCAGCACGGCCACTAATGTAAAAGTGGACCGCGCTGGAATAAGGAAAGACCATTAAAGTAAATAGTGCTCACCCACTAAATAACAGAGCCAAGTAAAAGTCCAGTCGTTATGGGAGGTAACAAATGGAGACAAGGCCGTATCCAGGAGGGACTAACAAACCTCATAATGAATCGGAACTCAGCTTTTACGAAGGAAAATGACACCAGCCAATTAAAAATATGGTTGGGGAGTGGGCGGGGCTTCCACTGCTCACTCTATTACAGCATGCCTCGCAGAGCGAGCAGCGCATGCGCGCTGCCGCTAGGCTCGACCTAAAAAGTCTTAATTATCACCCAGGCCTGACTTTCAATCCCAAACATCTGTAGAGTAGACTGCAACTATGGTCTCTGTCTGGATTTAGGCTACTGAATGAAAAATTTCCTAGCTAACGTAACAGAAAGTTTCAATTCTATTAAGGACTCGGAGGCGAGGATTATGCCTTCTTTCTTCACTTTATTCTCATTAGCAGCGTTGAGATTAACAAAGACTACGTTTCCCATGAACCACAGGGAAAGGTAGCAAAGAAAACAACATAGCAACAACCAATCACAAACAGGTATCAGTGTCCAATCAGGGGCCATTGAGCCCAACATAGTCCTTTGCTAGTGTCCCCTCTTCCTCTTTCGGAGCGCGAAGTCAGCCATCTTGTATTCTTCAGACATCTTGTTTTTGAGCATCAGAACCTGAGAATGACAGGGACACATTACCCAAAGGAAATAAACTGCTAGAGCCTGTAAAAAGAGCATGGTGCAGTTACTTAAAACTCAGCATAGTAATCCATACAATCAAACGCAAAGCCAACTACTTACTGCAGTACGGGGAGAGTCCTTAGTAGAATTGAAACTTTCCGTTACGTTAGCTAGGAAATTTTTCATTCTATGTCAGGACTGGAGGCCAGGATTATGCTTGTTTAAAGCTTGCCCACAACCAGCTGAGCCATATTAAGCACTGGCTTAAAGTAGAACCTTTTAAAGGTGGAGTCCGAAGACCAATCAGCCGCGTTGAGGATATCCTCTAACCGAGCACCCAAGCCAAACGCTTTAGAGGCCATAGCCCCACGAGCTGAATGCGCCCCAAAGTGACGAAGGCTTATGCCAGCCTCATGCATCACCCAACTAACCCATCTAGCCATGGTCGGCGAGGAAACCACTTTAAAGGGGTTCCGGAGCGCAATAAGGAGTCAACGCTCTCCTGGGGGGCGGAACTCTTCCGTCATCTCCACATATGCCTTGAGACATCTGACAACACACAGTTTCGGGAAGTCAGGAAACTCCGGATATGAGATAACCCTGGTATGGCATTTTGTACGACGTAGTAGTGCGAAAGTCACTCCCTCGGGGGTAAACATCCTCCAGGAGATATCCAGGGCCCGGACATCCGAGACCCGTCTGCAAGAGATTAGGCAGAGGAGCATGGCCAGCTTCGCGGAAAGCTCCTTTCTGGAGAGGAACCTGTTAGGTTGCCAGGATAGAAAGAGGTTGAGAACCTGATTAACATCCCAAAGCGCGGAGTAGCGCGGCTCTGGAGGCAAAGAAAGTCCAAGCCCCGAAGCAACCTGCAAACCAAGGGGTGCTCGCCCATAGGCGCTCCATGACCAGATGAAATAGCCGACCCGAAGGTGTTGATGGACCTGTATGCTAGTCCGTCGGAAGCGAGTTGCGCCAGAAAATTCACAATGTGAACGACGTCTGCGACCAAGGGATCGGAACCCCGTCGCAGACACCAACGGGCCCATCTACCCCATGCGGACTTGTATGTCTTGACAGTACTGTCGCCCAAGCTTTGGAGATGAGCCTCTCAGCTTCCCGCGAAAGTCCTGGGGCTTCCCATCTACCCCTGAAATCCGCCACGCCATGAGAAACAGTGAGCCAGTCAACACTAGCGGATGAGGAGTCCCCTCGGGATTGGTGAGGAGGGTCGGAAAGTGGGGGAGTAGGATTGGAAAATCCCAAGAAAGTTCCAGAAGAACCGGAAACCAGACTTGCGACTTCCAAAGCAGAGTAACAAGTACCAGGCCCGCCGACTGCCTGCGGACTTGCGCCGTAGTCCGCGTGAACATCGCAAAGGGAGGGAACGCGTATCCCTGCTCCAAACTCCAGTCCTGGAGGAATGCATTCGTGGCCGCCGCCAAGGGATCCGGCCTCCAACTGAAGAACCGAGGGATCTGATGATCCAGTCTGGACGTGAACAGGTCCGCTGAGAAGGGACCCCAGTGGTCGTTCAGTATCACAAAAATGGACTGGTCCAATTTCCATAGACTGGAAACTCGGAAGTGGCGTGATTGAAAATCCGCTTCCAAGTTGTCTCGTCCCGGCAGGTACACTGCTGTGACCGAGATCTGGCTGTCCAGGCAATACCGCCAGAAACTCGCCGCCAAATCCGAGAGGGCTTTCGACCTGGTGCCTCCCAGGTGATTCGCATACCGGACCGCGGAGACGTTGTCCATTTTGAGAAGAACGCACGACTGCACCGAGTCTCTCATCCAGCAACGTACGGCAAAAGAGCCCGCCAAAAGTTCCAGACAATTTATATGTAATTTTTGTTTGTCGGGTGACCACAACCCTCCTGTAGACAGATCCCCGCACCTGGCACCCCAGCCAAGTCTGCTGGCGTCTGATTCGATCGCCAGATCTGGGGCTGAACCGAAGATCGCTCGGCCGTTCCAGGCCTCCATGTGGTCCAACCACCATTGAATCTCGGCCTTTGCTTCGGCCGACAGGGAGTCCTTGTGAGAGTATGGATACCCTTTGCGGAGGAAGTACGCCTGGAGGCGCTGAAGGGCCCTGTAGTGAAGTGGGCCCGGGAAGATGGCCTGAATTGAAGCTGACAGGAGGCCCACCACCCGGGCCAGCTGACGGAGAGAGACCTGCTGTTTGGAAAGGACGCGACGTAACTCGTGACGGATTTTGATGACCTTTCTGGAGGGAAGACTGAGAGTGGAGGTCGTGGAGTCGATTACGAACCCCAAGAAGGTAACTGACTGGGCCGGCTGCAATAGAGATTTGCTCTCGTTGATCACAAAGCCGAGGTCCTGAAGGAGAGACACGGCCATCCGAAGCTGAGCAGTCAGCTGACGGGGGCATGAAGCCATCAGGAGAAGATCGTCTAAATATACGATCATCCTGACCCCCCCGAGCTCTCAAAAACTCCACCACCGGCTTGAGCACCTTGGTGAAGGACCAGGGGGCCGAGGAGAGGCCGAACGGAAGAGCCGTAAACTCGTAAATGAGGTGACGCTAGGCAAACTGAAGAAATCGTCTGTGAGGGGGGAAAAATCGGGATCACCAAATAGGTGTCCTTGAGGTCTAAGCGGACCATCCAATCCTGAGGGCGAAGAACGTCCCGAAGGAGGTGAATTCCTTCCATTTTGAAATGGCGATAAACTAGCCATTCGTTGAATTCGCTTAAATTTATGACGGGCCTCTTGCCGCCATCTGTCTTGTCCACCAAGATAATATTGCTTAAAAAGCCCTTGGGGTGGAGAGAGGTAAGGGAGATAGCGCCCTTGCGGAGGAGGGATGCGACTTCCTCGTCCACTAGGGCCGCGTCTTGCGCGGAAAACTGAATGGGCCGGGGTTTGGATCTTTGAACTGGGTGTCCCACGAACTCTATGTGAAACCCTTGCACTGTTTGGAGAACCCATGCATCGTGCGTTAGAGACAACCAAGCCTGGTAACAACTTGCCAGTCACCCCCCTATTTTTAACGGGGAAGAAGAGTGAACACTCACCAGTGTTTGAGGCGGAGGATCCTCCTCTGAATCCTCTTCCTTTGCCGCGGCGTCCTCTAGTGGGGTAAAAGTTCTTGAAACGGGACTGGTCCTGGTACTGACCGGAGACTCTCTGGTTACCCTGATGGTGTTGTCGACCGGCCCCTGCCTCGGCCGGCCCCGCGAAAAACACGGAGAAAAACCTTTTTTATCGTGGACTGAGCCGTGTCCAGGGACGTGAAAGTATTCACGAATTTGCCGAGCTTCTTCACAAACGGCTCGCCAAACAAACCCCCTTGTGCAATGGCGCCCGCTTCCGAGTCCGCCAGGTCCCCTAGTTTTGGGTCGATTTTTATGAGGAGGGACCGGCGGCGCTCGGTGGAGAGGGCACAGTTTGCATTGCCCAAAAATATAACCACCCTCTGCGCCCAGCTGGATAGGGCTTCCGGGGAAATAATGGAGCCAGATTGTTTGGCCTCCTCGGCCATATCGAGGATTTTTGTAACGGGACCGAGGGCATCCAGGAGCTTGTCCTGGCAAGCCCTCCAGGACCTATCGATCCCTTTTTTGGGATCTCAAATAAACTTCTGGAGGAAGGTGGACATGAGGAGGGGCAATTTCTGGGGTAAGGGCCACCTTCCCCTCCAAAGAAGGGCGGGGACACTCAGCCCGTAGGCAGTTGCGGGCCTCCTTCTCTAGAGGACGACGGATGTGTTCCGCCACATACGCAGCGACCTTCTCCGCCGGGACCCACTCCGAGGAGCGAGGATGGATGATATCATTAGGGTCCAGCATATCAGACGTGATTTGGAAGGGACGTTAGGGTGGGAGGGGAGCCAAGGCCTCGAAGGACCAGGGTCGGAGTCAGGATCACCAGCCGCGTCCGGGTCGGTAGACGGGAGGGCCGGAGGGGGGGGGTGGAGGATTCCCTGCAGGCAGCACGGCTATCCAAAAAAGCCTGCCTCAAACGCTCAAAAGCGTCCGAATCTACCACAGGTACCCGGGGGCGTTTAGGTGGTGGGGAGCCAATGGTATCGGAGTCCGAAGGGACCGTGGTTGCAGGGGTCGCAGCCATCCACTGCTCAAGACGTGCAAATGCCTGATTGATCTGGCGTGAGAGCCTATCCTCCAAGGGGGTGACCGCCTGGTAGATAGAAGAATCTACTGCCTCGTAAAAGGCATCCCCCCAAGGCATCTCTGTGAGGGGGTCCTCCTCCTCTTGGAAGTCATCATAGTACTCCATGACACCAGCGAAATGGAGAAACTGATTGTCTAAGTGGAGACCCACCAGGCCGACAATAGGGCCTAAGATGTTAAGGGCTGGGTGTCAGCCTACACTTTGGGCGGATAAACTGCAAATTATACGGGGTTCTAGCCCCAGGGGACAAACTGCTGGCTGTATAGGCAAATACAAAGAACTTCAAAACCCCAATCTTGAGGGAATATAGCTGGTCTGTGCCGCGTCCCCTTTAAGGCCGTCACAGGCACATACAAGACCTCCACGAGGCGTTCACAAAACAAATACGGACTCTGAATCCCCTTTCTAAAAACGGTCTGGCAGGGAAACAGAGCGTAAATATGTAAACCGGCAGTCCGCTGGGTATTATATCCACCGCCGCCGTCTACCGACCCAAACCGGGCGTTGTCCTCAGACCAGGGCTCTGCTGCAAGCGCGCGCAGTGTTTGAATTCCTGAGAAGATCAAACACCGCAACGCGCTGGAAACGGCCTCCCGCGCCTCCTGGCGGCGGGAGGTCCGCAGAGCACAAGACAGCAAGGCGCCGCGTAGGGACGGTAAAACCCCGTTCCTGCGGCGCCACACAGATTGTAAGCGCAGATACGCGCTGTAAAGATAAACAGAAACAAAAGGAAACAGCGCGATCCTGAAAACAGGTCTAGAAAAAATCAAACAGATGACATCGCGGTCGCGCCTAATTGAACTCAACACAGCGGGTAAAAACCCAACAAGCGCGCACAAATGGCAATTAGGATAAACATAGACAAAGCATAAAACAGAGTCAAATCGCATACAAAGCACTAAACAGTAAAATAACTGAAGAGCACTTATCTAGCTGCGTAGCAGCGAAGAAAGAGGAAGAGGGGACACTAGCAAAGGACTATGTTGGGCTCAATGGCCCCTGATTGGAAACCGATACCTGTTTGTGATTGGTTGTTGCTATGTTGTTTTCTTTGCTACCTTTCCCTGTGGTTCATGGGAAACGTAGTCTTTGTTAATCTCAACGCTGCTAATGAGAAGAAAGTGAAGAAAGAAGGCATAATCCTTCGCCTCCAGTCCTGACATAGAATCTGAAGTCATTGTATTATGGCATGTGAGGGAGCGCACAAATAATCATAAGAAACCAAGGCCCAGTCTATCACAATCTCTTGGACATGCTGCCATATATCCTAGGAGACACTTTCTAAATGAAGAATCTTGCACAACATTAAAGACACAGTGGATACCTTGCAGGAACTCCATTCTGGGTCTTCACAAATCCAGGTTTTATCAACAGAGATTAACCAATGTACATTGTGTTAATTGATACTCTGACCCCCTGAAAGGCATGTCATGATTTGGGTGTTTTGTAATAGTCGTGTGTAGCTGTGAATTTAAGATGGACACCCAAACAGTCAAGTCAACAGGGCTACGGAACAATGTTACGGGAGAGGACCATGTAGAACATATATAAACTCTTGTTAGTACAAGAATTGAGGCAGATTGTCTTGTCTCATAGGAATTATTTTTAATCTTTTATGTCAACATCTTGTGTAATTTCACGAAGAAAAGCGAAAAAATAATGTGTGTTCTCAGAGAAAATATTTATTTGGTAACTTGTGCCAAGCAACAGCAAACTACAGAACTTAATTAGGGAATGTGAAGTATGTAAGCAATAAGTGAAACCAAATGTTCATCAAGAACGGCAGGGTTCAAATGAGACTCCGATGGTTGCCAGGTGGTTAAAAATATTTATTCCTGAAGCTTGGCACTGAAACGTTTGACGCCTGCATTGTGCATTCCGCTAAAACCCACAATGACAATACACATCCAGATTCTTCCCGATAAGGATCAGAACAGAAAATCAGTAATCCCCATGGCCCAACAGTATTTGAGGTCAGGATATTTGTTTCAAAAGGAAGTGTAGTGGAATGGAAATGTTCTCTGCAGTGGATGCCAGGACACATTCTGTTTGATAACTAGCAGGAGAAGACAGAGGATATTATCCAAGGACACACGTTTTATCATGACCCGGGCCACTGGAATTATGCGGCAGGGGAAGGACAAATTATGTAGTAGGGTTGACTAAATTACGCGAAAGAAAAGGCAAATTTTACAGCGTAATGGGGAACATTTTGTGATCATATTACTTAACAGTTTGTCATTTTTAGGTCTTGCCTAGGCAGCGTTTGCGCTGTCTCTTCAAGACATGCTGTATTCAGGATATGGGCATTCAACATGCCCAGCGCTTCTGGTTGGTTAGTTGGCCTGCCTTTCGTAATTCCTTTACTCTGGTTGGTTAATACTGTCCATATGTTCTGCCTGTGTGTGCTTGGTTCCCTCCCAGCAGATCACCAATTGTTTTTTGTTTGGTTCAGAAAGGGACTCAAGACGTGGCTGTTCAACTGATTCCACCTCCGGGCTGTATTCCAGTACATTGTTTTTTTTGCAAACTAGGACCAACCACATGCAAATCAAACTCGGTCCTGCTCTAGTAGGAAAAGTGCCAGCCACATTGCCTCCGAATGACAGCAAAAACACCACCAGGCAGGGACTGTCCAAATGACGGCAACTGACAGTAATTTTTAACATTGGGTGTGGGTTACCATTTAGGCTCAGGTCTTTAGGTTTCATCTTCATCCGCTTCCCTCCTTGCTGAAAGACCAAGGCTTCAGAAGCTCATAGCCCATCCCATAGCAAACACTACCCCTACTTGTGACTTTTTGGCAGTGCACAGCCATCCCTCAATGCTTCTTCCAAGCGGATGACTTGAGCTGCTCCCACAGCACCACCAGCAATAGTCTAGCTTCAGCATCTGTGCTTTGCCCAACAGCTATATAGAAGCAAGCAGGTTCAAGGCAGGAGAACAAAGGGTTGCCATTATGCCAAAAGGTACCAATATATTTTGCAAAATTTTATTTTTTGTAAAACATTTTGCAAGGTGTTTTGGTATGCCAAAAGGTACCAATATATTTTGCAAAATTTTATTTTTTGTAAAACATTTTGCAAGGTGTTTTCGACCTAGATACTTTGAGAGCAACAAATGAAACACAAATCCTAACATCTCAGCCAAGAGAAAGCAAAATATCGAGGTGCCAATAACAGAAATTAAATTGGTACTTCCCAGAAGAGCTTATCCTTTCTTAGAAGACGTTTTTTATTCCAGTAGATACATTCCTAATAGTTGCCAAAATTCCATAGAGTTTAGATCAAGCACCACTTCTAGTACACGTCTCCCTCTCCCCGCAGAAACTGGATGCCAAGTAGCTACTTCCAGAACCAACATATTACTACACAGATATTTTTACATTCTAGGATAGACTTGACTGCTATTACTCACTGCTCGTGGCATTAACAGTCGTTAACATTGCATTCACAAAATAAAAGTAAAAAGAGAAAAATGTCATTACAATTTGGCAGGCACGTGGTGCTTGCACTTACGGACAAGTAAAACAATCAGACACAGCACTGAGCATCCAGTTTATAATGATATTGTGTATAGTAATTAACTGCTGAACCAATCCAAGGTGGCGGCCATGGTACTTCTAAATGTGCTGGTCATCTTGAAATGGTAAAACAATTATACAATATCAACAGTATCCTTGAAGATGCCCACCTAATTTAGAAGCAGTGGCCATCCCAATACAGAGCACCACAGATGAAACGACCAGTAAACTAGCAGCTCAGTAACATGCTCTAGGAAACCGTCACATTCTAAAACAAAACACACACAAAAAAAGGAAAGTGAAAAGGGATCTATAAAAGGAGGAAATGCAAAACTAAAGTGATTGGTGCACAAGCTTTGGCACTGTAGCAGGCTTAATTTAAGTGGATGTGCAAGTGATAAGGCAAAATGCCATCACTTAGAGGGCAACAGAGCCAATGGCAGAAAGGGGTGGCCCATTACCCCATGCTATATGCAGTCATGGATGGAAACAGAATGTGAAAGACAATCCAACAGATCAATAGCTGAATATTGCTGTCTCAAAGTCCCTCTATATATGTATGCACATATATTTATCTTTTTTGTTATTACAGGAGCCTGGCCAACAACAGATAAAGCGATTAGGCCATATCTAAAAGGTATTTTAATGCACACATCACAAAATGCTACTCATAAAATTACAAGCATTTTGAAAATCAAAGTTGGCAAAACTATGTACAACCACTCATAAGATGTGTAAGAAGGATTCTCAAATGCAAATCTTCTAGCCTCCGGGTTTGTCAGAGGTGAGGTAACAAACACTTAAACCCTTGCTTTCTACACTAATCTGTCAGATTTAATGTAACAAAATTCCTGTCTACAGGTTTCAACACAGTTTAATACCAATGCATCCTTAATGACATTCTCTTCATCATATGTTTTTCACTATACTTATGTTAGCCCATTTACCTTTGTTGTAACTTTATGTAATAAACAAGACAGGTCTGTAGCCTTTATTATTGGCTTGTCACTGTAACTAACGCTGGCCTACTGTACTGAGCATACGCTTTGCTACAATGCAAACACTAGGCATGCATACATACAATTACAGTTGTCAAAGTAATACACAACCCCTCCTAAATGGGCCTAGTAAGGATTCTGACTGCAAATCTTCTATAATGAAGGTTTGTCAGCGGGAGTAACCAACACCAAAACCGTTGCTGCCAAAGCATATCTTGTGTACAGGCTTTACCACAGAATAATGCCAATCCACCCTAAAAGGCTTGTTGGCTGTAACGTATGCTTTTCGCAATAAATAAGTCAGTCCTATTGCCTTTGTTGTACATTTTCATAATAAACAGATAAGAAATGTTGTATCTGACAAATGCATCATTGGCTGGTCACTTTAGCTAATTCAGGCCTAATGCATTTAGCATAAACTTTCCAACAAGGCATAAAGTGTAATACAATCACCCTTGGTCAGCGTACGCACACAGCTTCAGCCCAATCCAATGCTGTGGTTACGGGTATCAACATGTAGAAGGAGCCAAAGCTCCTCTATATTTGTTGATCACATGAGGTATGACGACAGCTGCACTTTTAAGCCAAACCTACAAATACCAGGTGGAGGCGATGAGAAATCCTAATGACGGTGGCACAGCAACAATTGGCATAAAACATTCTTAAAACCTGTGATTAAAGCTGCCAAACACCATAATGTTTAAGACTGTATGTGCATAACCAGCAGTTTTGTGCTCTATGAGGTCACTCAAAATCCTTACTGACATCCAAGGGCCGTAAGGCTTATTTTATCCAATAAACTTTTATTTGAATTATCCACCATAACATGTGAATATATTTTAGAGGCAGATCCAGCAAGGTTTTCATACACTTCAGTCGAGGCACCTGAAACTTCTTGAGCAGTCACAGAGAGCAGCACATTTTTTAGGTTATCTTGGGGAAATGTCTGTAGCTAAAATAATTTTGTTGTCAAACATCTATTGTGAACAATACAATACATAGAGCGAGCTTTGGGTCAGTTCTTGATTTGTGATTTGATGGCTTTCCTCTGTTTTTTTTGTTTATCCCGCTCAAGGATTATTTTGGTTTCACAGTATTTTAATTGGATGGCATGTATTCCACAGCCGACATCTGACCTTGTATTGTAGTGTATATGGGGGTCTGTTTTCTCTCCATCTCTCTCTGCTCCCCCTCTCTTTATTAAGCCTCTTCAGCTTTCCCTTCCGGCTCTTCACACTTTGAGCACTCTCAGCCACTGAATCTGCAGTGACCATTACAGAATGCATTTTTAACCATTCCAAGATAGCTGCATGTGTATGTGTACACATGAACAATGTGAATCTTTTAACAAATGTTCTTATACTTTTAAGAAAACCCATTATAAAATAGCTGCCACAGATTCATAGAACTCTACGTTAGCCATCTTTGAACAGATTTTTTCAAAGCATAACAAAAATCGTTTAAAGCTGTCTGCCACCATACACATGTGCAGCAACCATCTAATGGGAAAAAAAACTATTTGGCAATGCCAATATGGTTTACAGGTGCGACCTTTTGGCCTTGCCAATGCTTATTTTTCTTTTGTCTTTTCAATACCACAGTACATAGTACTGAAATGCTCACAGGCCCGGGAACTCGTACACCAGTAACTGAATTACGACCAAGGAACCAGCCTGTTTTGTGTAAATGATACAAATCTCACTGCTGCCGCCTGACAAAAGGAAAGTAGCAATTTACTTAGCAAGGTGTTTGGCAAACTGCCATTTATTGCAAAAGCAGCTTTGGAGAACACTCATGTGTGGCGCCTTGCTCGCCTTTAGAATAATTAAAAACCCGCCTAAACAAATTTTGGAAGATGCTGACTGCAGTACTTTAAAAACTATTGTGGAACTTTTTTATGCAACAGGAAATTTGCTGTGAAACTGAAACAAAAAAGTGCCAGACCCATGTACACAACAACTTGCAAGATCTTGGAAGGAATTTGCCCAATGCTCATTTGGGAAACAATGTCATCTGAAATATAATTATAAAGACAAAAGCAATAAGAATAGCAATAACTGAAGACTAATATGGTGCAAAGAGTAAAATTTTGGTGTGAAGAATTGTTTTTAACAACTGTGAACAAGGTATGATAACGAATGTCTGAGTGTTGCTGCATACATACATACATTTGACTAGGTATAAGGGATTAGTGCATGATTCAACGATTCACAGATGAAAAAAGAGAAACTCATCTATTCTTCCCTGGAGCATGGCCACCTCCTAGTCATAGTGGATCTTAAGAGAATACGAGGATCTTTTTGAAATTCTCTTCCATTTTTACCATCATTTACACATAGTCTGCATTTTCTTCCACAAATTTTGGATTCTGCTTCTTGACGAATTCCAAACTGTGATTTCTCACTAATCCATATTCATGCCACCCCAACTCACCTGTCCCATCCTCCTAAAGACTTGCAGAGACAAGCCTTGCAATCCTTGGCCAGTCTTTTTTAGGTTCCCTCTGCCCCCTGCTGGGATGGGATGATGAAAACCCAAGTGTGAGTGAAGAGGCAGGTCGTACGCCCTTGTCTTGGAAATAAAATGCTAATTGGGTCTACATCTTACACACCCTGGATCGCTTACTATCTGTCATATTCACCCTACAATCACAAGGATTGTCTACCTTCAGGAGTGCTGCTAAGGGAAATGAAGTGGCAATGCTGCCAGTCCAATAGAAAATGAGAGGGGCCCCTCAAACCAAGGGGACAGAGCACTGTAAAACCAGTAGAATAAAAACTCCCCTTGGAGAAACTGTATCACACACCAATGATATTTCAATCAATCACCACAATCAACCAAAACGTTCCCATGTGCACTGTGGACCCCCTTGCCCTCAACAAGTACCACCAAGGTAAAAGTCACACAAAGCTTTAATGTTGTGTATACATACCAACATTTACATCATATCAACATGGAGCATGTTAAAATTTCATATATCATTGTCATTAAAAAAAATTACATCACATATATATATATATACACACAGCAAAACACTGCTTAACCCCCCCACAATTTACCTTGGTAGTACTTGTTGAGGGCAAGATGGGTTTGCCCTTATCTACAACACTGGTACCGGTACTGCATACCATTTTGTATACTGAAAATATGTTTGCAGGCTTGAGGAGAAACTTTACCAGATGTATGTTAGTGAAGATTGGTGAATACACTTTCCCCATCCAAAACAAAAAAAAGCAATCTGCCTTGCACTGGGGGTTAGTGCAGGAGGAGTGTGAGAGAGAGACCAGGGGGAGGAGAAAGGCACAATGCCCAAAGGACGTAGGAGCTGGAATTGAGTAGGATCTAAGTGGGCAGCACAGACTCGAAGGGACAGCTGATAAATGCACTTCTGCCGGGCCTGGCAAACCTGTAGGGCCCGACGTGATGAGAAACATGAATCGAAGCGACTGCTCTCTTTACCGCGGAGCCCAAAAGCAATGAACTAATTACCCTGAAGAAGATTAAGGGAAAATCTGATGAGCAAAACCAATGTTGGCTCTAATTTTCGATTAGCTGGAATTTTCCACTAAATGAAAATGTGTTACAACTAGAATAAAGTTATGCCTCATACAACAGATTTCCTTTTGACCTATAATGAAGCAGGAATAGGGAAGAAGTGCAGGACCCAGAGAAGCACAGCACAGTCCAAGAAGCTTGAGCAGTGCAAGGGCAGGGGACCTACGCAGGGGCTGTGGATAGGATGGACCGATGCCTGTTGGAGTTGTGTAGGACAACTCTACTATCCCAAAAGCCCTAATCTTGAAAACCTGCAGAGGCAGGAACAACACACAGCTTCCAGCTTTGATGTTACCTTCTTTTTAAAGCAATATTTACCAAGTTCAGAGCAGAGACCAACTTCTGCAGTAGTTGCAGCAGAACAAAGAGTGGTTTTATGCACCAGTCCATAAATGGATGCAGCAAGGCTAATCACAGACTAATATCCGACAAACCACAAACCAATAATGCCAGCTGCTTTGTGGCAGGGGAGCCGATGGAAGAGCACCCAAATCTATTCACTAGGCCTTGAAACATAAACATGAAGGTCAAGCACATTAGCAGGCCACACTTCCGACTCACAGAAATACACAAAGGGCTATTGTGCAATCAACAGCACATTGCGTGTCAAAAAATAGGACTGATGTGCGAACCAACGTCACACCATGTTAATTACCTTTCAATTCTAAACTATAGAAATCCAAATATAAGTAGCACACTACTACACACAAGCTCTGAGCAACTGACTTACTATCCCAAGACCAATCAACTGAGTCATTAGACATAGAAGGGCTGGCATGCCAGAGCCTGCCAGGCTGGATATCAGTGGTGGCTATCACCATTCCGAACCACGAAATAACAGACCGATTTCTCCCTGCACACCTATTTCCTTGCAAAAGAGAAGTCAGGTTAGCATTGCATTTTCCCATTTTTAGATCAGCCATGCTTGATAAGGGACCAAACAGATGCCAACATGAACCGATTAAGTGGCACTGTCAGTGCCAATCACAAGGCCATCTGTGAAGCCAAAGAGGAGATAATGACTAAAGTTGGTGTGTAATATACAAATGTGGGACAATGGGCTTTTGGCAAGGTCCAGCATATATGCCCAGAGTCAATAGAAGAATAAGTGATATGCTGTTCCTGGTTAGTTAAAACGGAGTCAGTTGAAGGGAATTTGAGATTGCTCGACCATGAATGGTTCAGAGGTGGGAATCCATTTTATTGGAATATAGGGCCCTCACACACCCGGCTGGGTGTCATGCTTCATCATCGGGCTGCTCCTCGTCGGGTCGGCGCTGCAATACCCGACGGGCTCCCAATGAGGGGCACTTTGGCAGAGATCTTTTTTCCAATAGCCGTTTGGTGCCGTGGGGGTGAGGGGCCTGGTGAGTGTAGATGACGAAATGTGTTAAATAAGTGAGTTAAAACAGGATTGGGAGTACCAGCATCAACAATTTTAATCAGTGGGTCTCCTACCCTGAGTAAAAGAAAAACAAGAGGTGCAAGGCTGAGATTATGTCTCAGATGAGGCACTCTTTTGTGTGAATGGTCAACATGTTTCTCGCCTAATCATTAGTCTGGGGGCGATTCGTCAGGACCTAAAAAGTTTTGTAATCTATCTTCAACAAGGGTAGTGATGTGGTGAAAACTCACACTACTAACCACCCAAACATCTAATGTGTGAAGTACCTGATAGTACTGGATCGATCTGTTGGAGAGAAATTAGCACAACTGTTAATTGAACAAAACATACAGTGTAGGCAAACTGACTCTCCTATCCCCTGTGCAACTGACTCACAACAGACAGTGGTGATGATTAAAAACAAACAAAATCAAGGTGCCACATGATGTGATTCTCACAGGCAATATCTCGTGGACACAGGCACCTGTGGTGAAAACGAAGTTGCAGAAAAACAATGGACTCACCCGAATTGGGTTGTTTTAAATGCTTCATCAATACCCGGCAGGTCATGCATAAGGGACTTCCTCATGTACTGGGGAGGGTATATAGGTGAAAGAGAAGCATATCATAAAAACTCAAAAATTTCAGTCAATGTACTTGAAAACTATAAAGTAGCAAGCGTTATCAGGCTATTGAAGGAATAATATATGGGTTCTAGAGAAGAAAGTGTTGAAATCAGCATTATTGTAAGCGTGATTAGGCCATATATTCAAAGTTAGTGTGTAGGTTTTTTTAATCCAAATCTCATTACTCGGATGACCAATGATATTACTGCTGGATAAGTAAGTTCCCTGCATGTTCGAAAAGTGCGGCATAGTATTTAACCACAAGCTCGATCCAACGAAAACGTGCAGGGGGCATTATCAAATATTCCATACATCCTTTAAAAACCATTGGCCCCAATTGCTAGTTTACAACAGAAGAGTTACTATCTGGTGCGAGTAAGACCACTCGGTTACAATGCCTGTGGCCTAAGCATATGTGAGGCTCAAATCGGGGGGATGGTACTCACGTTTGCGATGTCCGCAACATGACCGGTGACCTACCCGTCGCTGCCGGGACTGGAAGGTCTGGAGTTACGAGGTCGCGCTGCTTAAATGCGCATCAATTCGTGTGCATTGGAGCCCGGAAGAGCGAAGCGGCGTCATGTAGAACACTAGAACGCCTAAACTCTATGTGGTTCTGGTGGCGGCCATCTTAAAAGTATGGCTCTTAAACAAAAATAATGAGCGCCATCTTAACGTGGTAACCGTAGTCTATTCGATGCAAATAACTCATAGGGGTGAGGAGAGGCGCCATTTTGGTGTGATGGCAGGTATTCCTAATATTTAAAGAATCCAAACCCTTATAAAAGTGGCCAACCAAATTGTAAACCCCTTTAAAACAAGTCTAACTACAATTGTAATCGCAAGTAGAACTGCCTGTAGTAAAGCGTCTGGGTCCCACAGTGAGGAGTGATGGTAGTAATGTAGGTGAATACGGATAAAGTCTATCCCCTTAGGTGAAAGTGGGTGAAAATGGGTAAAGTCAACAGAGGAGAAACCCAAAATATCATATTCTCAACACACTCCACGGTATTTCCTCATTGAGCCCTCGAGTATGAGAGGACAACCGATGTACCCATCTCTGCTCTTTCAACAAGAGAGCCTCTTTTGTGATTTTGGCAAAAGCTTCAAGGACCACCAATCTCAACGAATCTGGTGAGTGCTGGAGTTGGAAAAAATGTGTACACATTTTAGTATTCACTTTATGGCAGCGGAAATTACTGCGGTGTTCGGTAATTCGAACTTTAACTGGACGGGTCGTCATCCCTACGTATCTCAGATTGCAGGGACAAGTAATCATGTAGATACAATTTGGCGTGTTACAATTTGTATGTGAACGCAATTCCCATGTGAAGGATTCAGTGAAGGTAATGGTTTTTTGCACTTCAGTGAAGGCACAGACTATGTAAGTGCCGCAGGGGTAATGGCCCTGGACTGGCGGGAGGTCCCACAGTTGTCGTTGTACGCCCTCAGTGCGGACCTTAAGCCTTGTGTGGATTAACATATCCTTAAGGTTTTTAGAGCGTTTGAATGCAAAGCGGGGTAGCTCTAGTTCCATGGACCCAGTATTCAATAAACCCCAGTGTTTTCTGATCACGTTCTTGATTTTGCTAGAGACTGGTGTATAGGTTGTAACACACGTAAGGATATCGGATGGAACCTTTTCTCTATGTTCCAAAAGAGCCTCCCGGTTATTGTTCCTTGCTCTCTTTTTTGAGAGTGCTATGCTGCGTGGGGGATATTCACGTTTGATCAAGTTTGTAGCTAGTACTTCAGCCTCCATTTTGTAGTCTTCAAGGTTGCTACAATTCCTTCACAACCTTAAAAATTGCCCAAAAGGGCGTGGATGATGGCTACTGAATAGCAGCAAACTGTTGCGATCTGTTGGCTTCCTAGAGATCGTGGTGCTCAAATTACCATTATCTAGTTTGATGGTGAGGTCAAGGAATGGTATCTGACTCTGTGAGATGGAGCTTGTGGACCTCAAATATGGATTTAGTGTATTTATCCAGGTGCAAAATTCATTACCTGTTCGTAAGTCCCCTGTCCAAAAGATGAGAATATCGTTTATGAATCTTTTCCAAAGACGCAGGTTGGAACGGTATGGGTTGCCGTCGTTGAAAATCAACTCACTCACAAAGGCTGCCATGTACAAACAGGCCACGCTAGGGGCAAAGGTACTCCCCATGGAAGTCCCTTGGGTCTGATGGTAAAGCTGGCCCTTGTACTCAAAGAAATTTTCAGTAAGTGCCAGAGTAGCACATTCCAAAACAAAACTATTCGGTGTGGGTGAGTCCCAATTGACTCTGTTGAAGACATCCTCTATCACCCCTAGGGTGGCCCTCTGAGGGATGTTAGTGTAGAGGGCCTCCACGTCTAGGGTGACTAACAGGTTGATGTCACATTTGTGTTGGAATTCTGTCATGAGACGTAGAACGTCAGCAGTATCCTGTATGAAGGATGGTGTTTGTTTAACAAGTGGCTGTAAAAAATGATCACAAAATTTTGACAGCGGTTCGAGTATTGAGTCAATGCCTGATACTATAGGTCGACCAGGGACTGGTGTAGTTCCCTTATGTATTTTCGGCAATATATAGAAATACGGTACCCTGGGATCTTTTTTAATCAGGAAGTCCGCTTCCTTCTTACTCAACCACCCCTCGCTTTCGGCGGCACCCCCCTTATCAGCTTGTTTTATGGTGATGGATGTGTCATTAGCCAGGGAGCTGACAGCCGCCAGTTCTCCTTTGGAGATATTGCAAAAATGTTTAGGGATAGTCTCCTTATCTAAGTCTTTGAGTACAGCCTGTTCAAAGGTCAGTACCTCGTTGGGCACCATACTGCTGTTGGGGGTGAATGTGGAAGGATTATGTAGACCTGAGTCATTCCTTTCTGGAGTAGGTGTATCGTTGAAAAAGGCCTTGAGGCGCACCTTGCGAAAGAACTGCTGTAGTTCACATTGTTCCAGGAACTTATCCATTGATAAACGCTCTGAAAACCTTCAGGATATGTTAATCCACACAAGGCCTAAGGTCCGCACTGAGGGCGTACAACGACAACTGTGGGACCTCCAGCCAGTCCAGGGCCATTACCCCTGCGGCACTTGCATAGTCTGTGCCTTCACTGAAGTGCAAAAAACCATTACCTTCACTGAATCCTTCACATGGGAATTGCGTTCACATACAAATTGTAACACGCCAAATTGTATCTACATGACTACTTGTCCCTGCAATCTGAGATACGTAGGGATGACGACCCGTCCAGTTAAAGTTCGAATTACCGAACACCGCAGTAATATCCGCTGCCATAAAGTGAATACTAAAATGTGTACACATTTTTCCAGCTCCAGCACTCACCAGATTCGTTGAGATTGGTGGTCCTTGAAGCTTTTGCCAAAATCACAAAAGAGGCTCTCTTGTTGAAAGAGCAGAGATGGGTACATCGGTTGTCCTCTCATACTCGAGGGCTCAATGAGGAAATACCGTGGAGTGTGTTGAGAATATGATATTTTGGGTTTCTCCTCTGTTGACTTTACCTATTTTCACCCACTTTCACCTAAGGGGATAGACTTTATCCGTATTCACCTACATTACTACCATCACTCCTCACTGTGGGACCCAGACGCTTTACTACAGGCAGTTCTACTTGCGATTACAATTGTAGTTAGACTTGTTTTAAAGGGGTTTACAATCTGGATGGCCACTTTTATAAGGGTTTGGATTCTTTAAATATTAGGAATATCTGCCATCACACCAAAATGGCGCCTCTCCTCACCCCTATGAGTTATTTGCATTGAATGGACTACTGTTACCACGTTAAGATGGCGCTCATTATTTTTGTTTAAGAGCCATACTTTTAAGATGGCCGCCACCAGAACCACATAGAGTTTAGGCGTTCTAGTGTTCTACATGACGCCGCTTCGCTCTTCCGGGCTCCAATGCACACGAATTGATGCGCATTTAAGCAGCGCGACATCGTAACTCCAGACCTTCCAGTCCCGGAAGCGACGGGGAGGTCACCGGTCGTGTTGCGGACATCGCAAACGTGAGTACCATCCCCCCCGATTTGAGCCTCACATATGCTTAGGCCACAGGCATTGTAACCGAGTGGTCTTACTCGCACCAGATAACTCTTCTGTTGTAAACTAGCAATTGGGGCCAATGGTTTTTAAACGATGTATGGAATATTTGATAATGCCCCCTGCACGTTTTCTTTGGATTGAGCTTGTGGTTAAATACTATGCTGCACTTTTCGAACATGCAGGGAACTTACTTATCCAGCAGTAATATCATTGGTCATCTGAGTAATGAACTTTGGATTAAAAAAACCCTACACACCAACTTTGAATATATGGCCTAATCACGCTTACAATAATGCTGATTTCAACACTTTCCTCTCTAGAACCCATATATTATTCCTTCAATAGCCTGATAACGCTTGCTACTTTATAGTTTAAGTACATTGACTGAAATTTTTGAGTTTTTATGATATGCTTCTCTCTCACCTATATACCCTCCCCAGTACATGAGGAAGTCCCTTATGCATGACCTGCCGGGTATTGATGAAGCATTTAAAACAACCCAATTATGGTGAGTCCATTGTTTTTCTGCAACTTCGTTTTCACCACAGGTGCCTGTGACCACGAGATATTGCCTGTGAGAATCACATCATGTGGCACCTTGATTTTGTTTGTTTTTAATCATCACCACTGTGTGTTGTGAGTCAGTTGTACAGGGGATAGGAGAGTCAGTTTGCCTACACTGTATATTTTGTTCAATTAACAGTTGTGCTAATTTCTCTCCAACAGATAGATCCAGTACTATCAGGTACTTCACACAATAGATGTTTGGGTGGTTAGTAGTGTGAGTTTTCACCACATCACTACCCTTGTTGTAGATAGATTACAAAACTTTTAGGTCCTGACGAATCGCCCCCAGACTAATGATTAGGCGAGAAACATGTTGACCATTCACACAAAAGAGCGCCTCATCTGAGACATAATCTCAGCCTTGCACCTCTTGTTTTTCTTTTACACAGGGTAGGAGACCCACTGATTAAAATTGTTGATGCTGGTACTCCCAATCCTGTTTTAACTCACTTATTTAACACATTTCGTCATCTACACTCACCAGGCCCCTCACCCCCACGGCACCAAACGGCTACTGGAAAAAAGATCTCCGCCAAAGTCCCCCTCATTGGGAGCCCGTCGGGTATTGCAGCGCCGACCCGACGAGGAGGAGCCCGATGATGAAGCATGACACTCAGCCGGGTGTGTGAGGGCCCTATATTCCAATAAAATGGATTCCCACCTCTGAACCATTCATGGTCGAGCAATCTCAAATTCCTTTCAACTGACTCCGTTTTAACTAACCAGGAACAGCATATCACTTATTCTTCTATGAACGTTGGTGTGTGCCATTCCCTGTAGACTGTAAAAGGAAGGAGCAGAAAAGTACAAGTAAGGAAAATGTATGGTTTATGATCTAGTGTCAGTGATGTTCACCACACACCTCCCCTTGAGGAACTTAACATTTCAGGTAGCGTACAGTTCCAGGAAGGAAACATCAAGACAGAAGTAGTAACCAATTAATTAAACACAAGAGCTTGACCTACATGTTCCTTAAGTTCTAGTAGCAACGAATTAGCAGTCAAAACCAAGAATACCAAATTGTAAAGGTACCACACCCTTGTTACAGATCTCCTTCTGTAAGCACCTTTGTAGAACTCCTGCTCTAAATTGCATCTCAGTGGTGGCCATCTGGGAACGATCACCCAGTAGCTTCAGAGCAGGGCATCTTATCAGATGTTGTCATCGAGAGAAGCCCAACAGCAGGTTTGGCACTATCAAGCTCTGACTGACTGACTAGTGGTTCCAGTGGTAGTCCTCATCACTACCTTATCAGGCACCAGAGAGAGTTGCTCTAATAGCACTAGGACTAGCCCTGTGGGTAGGGTATTTCTGCCAGTAGGAGAAACCTTTACCAGGCTCTAGTGCCAGGAGAAAAGAGAGTGTGGGCTCCAGCCGTAGCTCCGGAGCTTCAGTCACAAGGCTGGGTGATGGATTCAGAAAAAGGGTTAAGCAGGAGGGAAATGAAAGCAGCACACGACTACATCCTGGAAGCCAGACAGGTTTCAGCTGTCGACTGACCATGGATCTCAACAGGACGAGATACTTAACGGCTTAGCAAGTGCTTGCATTTAACAGTCACACCCTTGAAATCACTGAACAACATACAATAGATGTCATGGTAAAATGTAAAAACACTAGAAGGCCCACATCCATGAAGGATAAACAGAACCAAAGGTTTGGCAAGGAGATTTTAGAGTGTATGTTTGGTGAAACCATTACCAAATCCGTTGCTAAACAGAGTGCACTCACAGAGGTGATCCAGACTAGTGCAGGTAGGCGGAGTCTCAGTCCCGGTGAGCACTGGTGGTGCGGCTGATGTTTATGGGTGTGCGTCACAGGAGAGGGTTTGGATGACAGCGAATTTTGACTTGTCTGCTCCTTTCCCCCTTTGTTCAAATATTCGTGTACCACCTTGTTGCCATTGTAGGGCCCCCGGCTGACCGCGGCAGAGAAAGAACAGGACACTGGGTTACCTCTATTTAGGATAGAGGCTCAGGCGTCTATACCCATGACAAGATACAGGCTACCCTGCATTCCTTAGAATTTGGGTTACATATTCATTATATAAAACAATGGTTCCTATGGAAAAAATGTGAAATGACAATCTTTTTAAGTGCAAGAGCGTGAGATGGCCTCCTCCCACATCATGATACTTCTTCAAATAAACAACAAAAAGACCAATGCTTAAAAAGTAAATTGATTGTAATACAATTTAATGTTTATGGTATGTATGCACATATGCAAAATATATCACATTCACCGAAATAATCAGTGAAATAAGGGCATAGTTGAAGGAAGTGACCCGATTAGGGTCACCCGGGTCACTCGCGACCACCTCTCAGCCTTCCATACAAATGAAGAGTCGGTCAGCCAGTAGAGAATACAAACCAAGTATATGTTTATTCAGATACACTCGAGCGGAGCCCCGTCTGCCCAGTCACTTAGGGGTGCTGCAGAGAGGACTGACATCAGAAAACATGGTGATACATTATGTACGATTCAGAATCCCAGAAGACACGCCGAGACTGGGAATTTCCAGATGGAGGCAGCTACACAAAGGAGGGACAGAAGGATAAGTTTCGTTCCGGAGACCGGGCACACACTATCGCTATGCCAAGGCCATTCTGCCTGCGCCCATCGCTGGACTAGTGGGAGCAGGCCTCTATCTAGTGGGAAAGGTATGCGCTAATAAGAACAGTGTATTCATTAGTACAGCAGGGCCCAACCTTGGAGAGACACAGAGAGACACAGAGATCAATTTAGCTCATGGGTCAAAATGGCGGCTAAACATAAAATGGTGCAGCGAATGCTAACTTATGCAGAACAATATGTAACAACACAGGGAAGACATTTTTTATATTCTAACAGACCCTCCTTTTAGCATTCACTAACAATTTTAGATGGTGGGCGGAAAAGACATAACATTCATATAAGCAAAAGGACATCAATACTCGGAACAATCCATATACTCATTATCGGGAATAGAAGCTGCAAGGGATGATGTAGAAGCAAAGATGCCTTCGTCAATCTGCATCATGGCCTCAATGCTCTTCTGCAACATGATCGCAGCATTAGTATCATGAACTGAGATTTTCGGTTTTGGGGTGAAAACATTTACACAATAGGTGCAGCAAGCCGTGTACCGAAGGTCCCTTGCCCTACCGGTCCTAAGGGAGTAAACCCATGATAAAAATGGATATATTCTACTACAGTGCGAGAATCAGCAGGTGTCATAAGCAGAGCAGAGAGTTGGAAATGGTAGTGAACCATAACGAACATTTCAAACCAACCTTCACAGCTGACGATATATGATAATGGTAGGGACAACAGATTGTGGCTCTTATGAGTAACTGAAGGGAGCAATCCACAAACCCAACAATTAGTTGTATTAGACACATTATGAACTTGATGCAACATTTGTATAAAAACATTATTTGTGTAAGATGATCTATGCGCCGCTTTGGGTGGAGCCAGAGTGACAAAAACATGCTCAGGGGGGAATGGGCTTTGTACCAACCAAAGAGTGTACAGGATGCTTTTCCTCTAGAAACCAGGATATTCCAAGTATTATCATTAGCGAGATCACAACAATTGATATGAAAACCATTTTACTCTTTCTTGACCAACCCCACGCTAAACGCGGTGCTGCAAATGGTTGTTCCTCCTTCTCAATAGGTCGACCAAACGGATACATTATGGAGTAAGAAAAGGAATGCAATAAGACTGATAGCAAAGGCAACTGTTCCCAGTGTCCGTGTGAGCCTCACTGGTACAGGCTCCTATTGTTCATCAACGTTGGCGCTCTTGAGCACCGGCGGTGGAGCTTGCTCTGTCCTAAGCTCTCGATGAATCCCACGTCGCTCAGGATAATGTACCCCCCTCCTAGGGAGCACACTCGATTTATCCTGTCCAATGTCAGAACAGTGCACCAATCTCACAACACCCTGAACTAACACCGTTGGTACTATAGCAAAGTACGCCCTAACTTGCACAGTCCATCCCCAACTAATCTGACTTCTCCTTTGGTGCACTACTCCTCAGCCGAGGGTGCAAATTGTACCTGGTGACTCCAGCGACAGAGGGGTCATCAAAAAGCGGCTCTTAATGGCTCGGATTTCCGGAGGGACCGCTGCATTTAGCACATCGTCATTCTCTGCTTCCGTTTGGGTCCACGTTAATTTTGCTTCACTAAAGGGGATGAACTGAGGCACTTTTCCACACTCAGTATCCCCAACTCCATCTGCGACCCATTGGTCATAGGGTAACGGTAGGGGCACTCGTTTACAGTGAGTGCTGTGGATCCAGTTCTTTCGGCCGGCAACCTTCACGGCGGTGCGGGTGGCCAGAAGGACCTGCTCAGGTCCCTTCCAGCGGGGCTCCAAACTCTTTTTCCTCTGAAAATTTCTCACAAGGATCCAATCACCAGGCTGAATGTTATGTTCGGGGCCCTCTGGTATATCTGGGAGAGTGTCCCGGACCTGGTGGTGAATAGAACGAAAATTTTCAGTTAACTGGTAAAGATAGTCTGTCAACAAAGGATACTCAATGTCTGAAAACCGACGCAAGATGCCCCAGACATTTGCCGGGCGTCCGAACACGACCTCGTACGGTGACAATCCTGTCCTAGAATGTGCTGTTGTTCGTCGACAAAAGAGCTAATAGTAAAGCATCTGGCCACTGCAACCCTGTTGTCTCCTGAATCTTTGCCAATTTCAGTTTGAGAGTACCATTGTACTTCTCAACCAAACCTGCTGATTGGGGGTGATTTGCAGCAGGTTTGGTTGAGAATTCTGTTTTATGTGCAAACCATCACAAACTAACTGGATAACCTTGGCATTGAAATGACTTCCGTTATCACTCCAGATCAAACGGGCAAGCCAAAACAAGTAAAGAACTCCTTCAGGAGTACCTTTGCAGTAGTTATGACTGTATTATCTTTAGTGGGATAAGCCTCAATCCATTTACTGAATGCACAAACAACCACCAACATGTACTTCAAATTATCGACGCTGTCCAACTCAATGTAGTCTAACTGAAGGACCTCAAAAGGGAAAGTAGGGGGTGCAAAATTACCAGGTGGTGTAGGGGTACCCTTCCCAGGATTGTGCATCATGCACACCATGCAATACTTCACTAAATGTGCAGCAAATCTGGAGATGTTGTCATTCTGCCACACAGGGTCTAACAGCTTGCAAATACCTTTAGCACTGATATGGGCTGGGCCATGGGCCATTGTGACTACAGGAAGAACATATGCGTCTGGCAACATCCATTTTGCTTCCCTGACTTGTCAATCCAACATCCCTCGTCATTCAATTGTGCTGTACTTTCTTGCCACACTGCTAATTCCTCCACTGTGGCCTCACTTTGGATCTCCTTCACATTCTCAAGTGTATCCTCAAACATGGTGACCTCGGGCACCCACCTCGCGGGACCTGCTACGAACATTCTTTTCATCCTAGTCTGGGCTGTTTCCTTAGCTGTCTGATCTGCAAAAGCGTTCCCTTTACCCACATCGTCAGTAACTTTCCTATGGGCGCTGCACTTGACTATTGCCAATTTCTTAGGGGGTGTCAAAGCAGACAGAAGCCTATAGATAAGGTGACCATGCTGAATCTTGGTCCTATGAGAAGTAAGGAGCCCTCTCTCTGCCCAGAGTCGCCCGAAATTATGGGCGACTCCAAAGGCGTACTGGCTGTCAGTATAACTATTAACAACCAGTCCCTCACTCAACTCGCAGGCTTGAATAAGGGCAATGAGCTCTGCAGCTTGGGCCCACTGATAAGGAACTTGTGATCTCTCAACTACCGTACGCAGCGTAGTGATAGCGTATGCCGCAATTGTAGTGCCATCTGGTAATTTAAAGCAAGAGCCATCGACATATAGTTCCCCTTGGGGGTCAGATAAGGGAACATCAGTCAGGTCTACCCGTCCTTTCGTCTCTTCTTCCGTCCGGAAGATACAATCATGTATGTCAATCTCTTCATTCTCAGAAGGGAGGGGTAGTAATGTGGCTGGTTTCAGAGGGGCACATCGTTTGATCGTAATATGCTTAGCAAAGAGTGTCGATTCATAACCCGTCAGACGTGCACTGGTGAGGTGCTGTGTCTTTGTCTTATTCAAACGTTTATCCACACCATAGGGTACCATGACTGTGAGGTCAGTATCAAGTACGAGACCAGCCAATTGTCTTATCGAGACAGCCACAGCCGCGACCGCTCATAGACAGCTCGGGAGGGCTTGTACGACAGGGTCAAGCACAGCAGAGAAATAAGCACACAGCCGTTGCTTAGCTCCAAATGTTTGTGCTAAAAACAGAAAGTGCGCAACCAGCCGTCTCATGGACATATAATACAAATGGCTTGTTATAGCTAGGCGCGCCAAGCACTGGAGCCGAACAAAGCGCAGTTTTCAATTGCTCAAAAGACTGCTGACATTCGGCGTCCAAGGCAAAGGTTCATGCACATCTTTAGTAGTCAAAGCGAGCAGGGGTTTGGTTAGTAGGGAATAATTTGGAATCCATTGGTGACAGTAGGAAGTAATGCCAATAAAAGCATGCACATCTTTTTGAGTTTGAGGAATGGGCATTTTAACAACTGTACTGATGCACTCAGGGGTCAATCTCCGAACCTCCTTCAACAGTAGGTGACCTAAGTAGGTGAACTCCTGTCGACAATACTGACATTTGGAAAGGGATACTTTATGGCCATGTTGGGCTAAATGTAACAACAATTTAACCGTACTGTCTCTGCAACCTTGTTCAGTATCCGAGGCGATGAGCAAGTCATCGACATACTGAAACAATACATTACCTGTAGGGAGTGACAAGGAGTCCAGCTGACCTTTCAATGCCAGACTATAGCTACTCGGACTCTCTGTATAGCCTTGAGGAGCACGACAGAATCTAAAGCTTCTACCAGCTAGGGTGAACCCAAACAGATACCTGCTGTCAGGATGAATGGGAATACTGAAGAATGCATTTTTCAAGTCAATGACAGAAAAGTAGGTAGCAGAAGAAGGAATCATTGTTAAAAGAGTCGTAATGTCAGGGACCACCAGAAACTGGAGAATCACTATTTTATTAACTTCCCGCAAGTCAATCACAAAGCGATAAACATCTGCATGATCATCAGAGGAACCCGAAGGTGTCCTTTTAAGAATGGGAAGAATAGGGCTATTACAAACATTAGCAGTCGTCTCCTCAACCACTCCTTTCACAATAAAGTCCTGTATAATTTGCAATAAAGCTCGCTCACCTGCCTGCGAAATTTTATACTGAGGGATGCGAGGTAAAATGGCACTGTCTAACTCAAATCGAAACTGGCGGTATCTGTAACAGTCCCACATCTGTGTCACCTGTAGCCCAGAGAGTGGACGGCACATCTTTAAACTCCGCAGAAAAGGGCGCATCTTTGGCCAGGCACTGCGTAGCGCGCACGACGTCCGGACCCATGGTCATGTAAACACCTGCCGGAGAGCAGTAAATTGTGGCATGCAATTTTTTCAACAAGTCCAAACCCATCAAATTCTCTCCACAGTTAGACGTCAACAAGAATGGCGAATCCACAGTGAAAGGACCAATAGTCAACGTGAGAGGTTTCGAATTGGGGCTCACAACCGGTACACCAGAAAAACCTACCGAAACATTATTATGGCCAGACAGCGACCAAGGAATGAGAAATAGAACTGTTCGTCGCACCTGTATCCACCAAAAACTCCTTAGCTGAACCATGCACATCCACACTAACGTACAGACCGCGTTGATCTACAGTTATCGGAACTGGTCCCTCACTCTGTCCCTGGCTATCCTAGCTGTAAGACATCCCTGTCACCTCATCCGTATCATAATCATCATGATAATACTGTCCTCCCAGAGTGTCATCACAATAATTCTGATCAGAACGACCCTGCGGGCCACAGCATTCTTAGTCCTGTCCTGGTCACCAGCTCCACGACCCCGTCCACGGGAACCTCGCCCTCTCGGGACCGCCACCTTCTGCAAGAGCACAGGACACTTGCCACGCCAGTGTCCCTCCTCTTTACAATACGCGCACTGATTCGGCCCTACAGGCGTAGGAAGCTGCCGGGCCAAACCACCACGTCCTCTACCATTCCCTCTAGAAGCCTGCTGCAACAACACCTTTGTCTTCAAATCCTTGTGCTTTTTCTCCGTCTTCTCCTTATCCTCATTTTCCCTGTGCTCATAATACTGTGCCGTATTCACAATAACAGAAGGGGAAGAGGTGGACCAGGTGCTCTCGGAAGTCTGTAACCGAGTCGCAATCTCGGGAAGCAAATTTGAAACAAATCTACTAACAAACAATCGGACACCACCTTCGATCGACAAATCCTGTCCACTATAGCCTAGAAACACACCTTCAAACCGAGTGAAAAAAATCAGACACAAACTCATCTTTCTTTTGACGACAAGCCGATAACTTGTCCCAGTCAATTTTTCCTCAGAGGGATAAGAGAATGCATATACGTGATAATGAGGCCTGGCAAAGCAAGTATCTCTGCTTTAGGCTTCTCACCAGGCTTCCTCTCCAGATCCCATACTTTAATTTGATCCCAGGTACCACCCAATTCCGCAACATGATCCTGTGTGTGTACTTGTCTCCAAGTATCAACCGGAACCAGCAAACCAAAAAACATTTCAATATCTGCAAGCGTCATTACTGTTGAAGAGGCTGCTTCAGTCAACTCTTTATAATAAGCAGTAGGATTCTTCCTAGGATCAGGTAACTGAGTCTTAAGAGACAAGACTTCACTCCTTTTCCACAGAGTATAAACCCATTGTTCTTGGAAACGGGCCGCTACCCCTGGTCTAGTAACATTATCATGCTGATCCCTTAGCTCTGGTATTTCGGGACGATAGATAGGATCTCACAGACGTGTAGACCATTAGAGAGGTGCCACCATATCATTCCCCGAGAATTAGATGATACAAATTCAACACTCCGTATATTGACGTGGAATGTGGCTGGAATAAAATCTAAGATGCAACTCCCCCACTGAATTGAATATATTACCCAATTTGATGTATGTATTTTACAAGAACCCTGGGCCACTACTCCGACTTACATCCCTGGGTATGTTACTTTACATCGATCGGCTGTTACCGACAGACCAGGAAGACCAGCGGGAGGGTTATTGATCTGGATTAGGATTGATTTGTTATGTACAATAAGAGAGATTAAAATTAATGATCCCAATATACTCGCAACTAGCCTCAGGGGTAGAAATGGTAGGATGGTGGACATCTTTAATGTTTATGCCCGCGGGACCAAGGCAGGCACATGCTCACCAACTCTTCATGAATTAGAAAACACCCTTGAAGAGAGGGAGATATCAACACCCCTGATAGTTGCAGGAGATTTCAATTGTACGTACGAACCATTATGCATAATAGATGTATCTAATAGTGACCAGGTAGAGGCATATTGGCATGTTCCCCCTTGATTTACCCCCAATAAGAAAAATGGACACAAACTGCCCTGCAGCTTCAGGCCATATCCCTTGGTTATGGACTTAGGGCAGCTAATGGCCGTACAAACTCCGACAAGATGGGAGCCAATACCTTTAATAGAACATCTAACACGAGTCGTATTGACTATGTTTTGATAGATATCAGGTTATGGCCAGAAGTACTGGATATGGTGGTTGGAGAATCAATTGACAGTGACCATAATCCACTTGAGCTTTCCATGACCTCCTTTTGGAGTAAAACTAGTGATATCTCAGAGATAAAGCTCTCGTCTAAGGATTTATACCCCACAAATGACAATAGACGATTAAAATGGGCACGGGTAGCATTGGATACTGACAAGATTGAAGCTATAAATTTAACCTTACAAGAAAATATTGATAGGCTTTATAATAGAGCCGATCAGCAGGATGAGCTTAAAGTGGTCACAGATATACACTCGTCCTTTTTTTCACAGTTAGCTTCCCATTTTATTTGTTTGAGATCTCATCGTAAGAAGACGTCTGCTAACTCGCATTATTCCTGGTTTAACAAAAAATGTAAGGAGGCACGGTCACTTCTGGCAGCTGAGATTAGAGCCAAAAACTATACTAATATAAGTTCAGCTAGAAGAGAGTATAAGAAAGTTCAGAGGGAAGCCAAAAGGGATCATGTGGAGGATCGCTGGCAACAGATTAATGCCGCTTGTAAACTGAAAGATCAAAAGCAATTCTGGCTTCTTGTAACAAGGGGAGACGCTGAGAGACCGAGTTCTCCCACTAATAATATCACAGCGGCAGCCTGGTTTGACCACTTTTCCGGAATTTATTCTGGAACTGGAGTATCCACTCCTGGAGGCATTTCTTTAGACTTAATTAACTTACAGACTAACGGTAACTTTTTCTCTGAAGCAGATATTACTGAAAGTATAAGCTCTATACTCAAAAACAAAGCATCAGGCCCAGATGGAATACCTGGTGATGTTTTTCTAGCTGATATTCCTAAATGGTCTAATTATATGTGGTTACTAGCCAATGGTATAGCTGCTGGGGCTCCTATACCCCCTTCTTGGCAAGGAGCGGAGGTCATCCCGGTTTACAAGAAGGGGGATCGATCGCTGCCCTTAAACTATAGACCGATAAGTTTGATAGATGGGGCGCAGAAAGTTTTTTCTCGTGCCCTGCTTATTAAAATTACTGATTGGATGGAAGGGAATGGTATATTATCCCCCTTCCAAGCAGGGTTCAGGAAAAAAGTTAGCACTATCGATCAGGTTTTTCGCTTTACCCTTTTGGCCTGGAAGTCTGTGATATTGGAACAGGGTAGTCTTTATACTGCTTTTATTGATCTGAGGTCAGCCTTTGATCTGATTCCAAGGGCTACACTTTGGCAAGTTTTACATGATCAGGGGCTCCTCACAACATTTTGGCACTTCTTATACGCCTTCACGAGGGAAATTATGCTAAGGTACGTTGGGGAGATCAAATGCAACTGACAGACCCAATAAAGGTTGTAAGAGGGGTGAGGCAGGGCTGCGTCCTAGCCCCCACCTTATTTTCACTCTTTGTAAATGGGGTGGTGAATTATTTAGCGGAAGCCCATGCGGATGCCCCTTCATTGGGGAGCGATAAAATAAGCACATTGCTATTTGCGGACGACACACTATTAGTTTCTAAAACCCCAAGTGGCCTTCAACTGCTATTAGATCGCTTCATGTCTTTCTGTGAGATGAGAGGATTAGAAGTAAATACCTCAAAGACAAAACTTTTGTTAATGAACCCCCATAAATCGTTTAAAGGGAAACTATTATTGGGGGGATTCCGCTGGAAAGGGTGGATTCCATTGTATATCTTGGTATAACCCTCACTGAAAAAATTGATTGGAAACAACATATTTCGAAGCAAATTCTACAGCAGAGGAAGACATCTGGGGCTATAATCTTAGAACATAGGTCATCACAAACTAGACCGATTGCAGCACCGCTACAGATTTATGACCAGAAGGTGGTTGGCTCGGCTCTCTATGGGGCTGAAATCTGGGGATTTGATAATTTGGAGGGCTTGCTTCTTACAGAGAACAAATTCCTAAGATCACTTTGCTCAATCCCCCAGAGTACCCCGCTCACTCCTTTGCGACTAGATTTGGGCAGAACTACAATAATGGATAAAGCGAGGTTTCGACCTCTTCTCTTTTGGCTCCGCATTAAAAAAACACCTGAGCTTGTTCACTATGCGATTGCTACCGAGGTGGTTCTTAAGTTGGATCGTTTTAAAAAAATTGGCTGGTTCTGTAACATCAAAAAATTGCTTTTTGAAATAGGCCTGGGAAACCTTTGGGAAGAAAAGGACTCTAGCTTACTGCCTAGTAGAGAGTGGGTCAAGTCCTACTATTGGAACTGGGTGGCAGAGAGAACAGTCATACAAGTGAAAGGAGGTCGACTCACAACAGAATTTATGGAGTTTAAGATGG
This sequence comes from Calotriton arnoldi, assembly GCA_963921515.1. NCBI lineage: Eukaryota > Metazoa > Chordata > Amphibia > Caudata > Salamandridae > Calotriton > Calotriton arnoldi. The sequence goes on along the minus strand of CAWUFW010003000.1, from coordinate 1,826,746 downwards.
TTGGTGTGTACGAGCCCTATATGGACTTCATCACTGTCCCGCAAGAGAGGAAGTTATTTATCCAATTTAGATTTGGATGTCTTCCCTTAAACTCCTTTATCGTGTCATGGAATAGGGGCTCCCAAGTTAAATCATCCAACTGTCCATGTTGCCCCGAGATAGAGGAGACGACTAAGCACATTCTCTTTGCATGCCCTCTGTATAAAAATCCAAGATCTAAATGGTTAGCCCCTGCTTGTAGACAACTAGGAACCCGTAGTCATTTAGAGGCCCTACGTATCCTCAGGACAGATACAAGGCCACACATAGTATGTGCAATGGCCAAATTCCTGGGGAGGTTCTGGTTCATTAGGAGGAAGATGCTAAAATGAACTGAGTATACCATTAGATTAAGTATCACTCCTCACAAAGTATCCAGTCCACACTCGATGTCTTATGATCATGTCACTATATGCCTCATGTTTAAATTACAGAAGACTGTGCAATACTGTATTTCTGCTAATTATGCACTAGCACTTTATGTACCTTCTATGTGTTTTTAGCTTGTATGGTTTTATCATCTTGGAAGCTAGTTCCTTTTAATTTGTCTTTTAGATTTTAATGGCTCGGGTTTTAATATGTTTTGTCGCTGTATAAATAATGTCATCTATTTTGGCTTACAATTTTCATTATGAAAATCTTGTTCTAACTACTATACTTCTGTACGCCTATGCACTTTGATGGTCTTAACGACCGAATAAAGTTTTATGATGATGATAGGATGAACCTCCCGCATCGGGAACTGGGATACTGGGGTGGGGCTCTTTTCAAGCAGTCTACCTCGATAAGCAACCAACGTCGCAACATTACCAAAGACGTGAGCAGGCGCCATATCAGTAACATATACATGATCCTTAATATCTTAAATAAACTGCGGTGCTGCATCATTGAAACACTGCTCCCAAAGACCAATCAGAGTAGCGGACATATGCTAGAGGGGAAGCTGTTGTACAAAAGGCTCATAATCTTTCATCACACTCCACACGTCTTCCACACCATAAATGCTGTCACAGCCCCACTGCGCAGCCTGATTAGCCACTACCTGTTTCTCTGCATCTCCCATATCAGATCGGACTAACGTCCGCCCCATACGTTCCTTAAACTTCGTCCAGTCTCTATCCTCAAGTCCATGTACTGGTGTCCCACTACTCTGTAATGTCAGGAAATGTAAGAACACAGTGGGAGTGGTCACAGAAGAAATAGTCACTAACGTCGCTGCTGGCTGTGTCGTGGGTGTAAGAGCTGGCAAAAGAGACGCTGAGGCAATAGGTGTTGCAAAAGTACTAAAAGTCATATTTGCCACAGATGGCGAGGGAAAAGAAAGGACAGGAGGTGCCGAGGCCAAGGCAGTCTGATCAACAGTAACAGAAGCAGAAACAGCAGAGACAGAAGAACCAGGTAGCTGAGCCTGTGAGGGAAGAGCGGGATATATTCTCTGTGGGGCATATGGAGGCGGGGGTCAAGTATCCAGCAATTCTTCCACAAACGTATAATTTTCTTCTCGGGCTACATAAGATTTATCAATATTCAATCGAAACCTCCTATCTTCACGTTCAATCCCTATCTCTTGTTTCTCTCTATCATGCGCTACAGCTTTCTGAGTCAATGTTTGCATTCTCATCTTTCGCGCCTCTTTCTCTGCTTTCATTCACCTCTGTTTAGCCTCCTTTTGCCACATTCGAAAAGAATCATAGACTGTCTACTTCTTTTTGCAAACAACTTCTCCTGTAAAAACCCAATTTTTTGTTCATCAAAAGTGCCAGAAGAGCTGTGAATGTATGCGCCGACAGATGATCCCAGCTGGGGTCCAGTACTGATAAAGTCCTAATCGAAACAAAACCTGCAGGTATTTTCTGAGAAGCTAACTTCTCTCGCTCAGGATCAGAGTGATTATTACAGAACAGAACATTGAAGTGAAACGGCCGTCCTGCAGTGTATCTGGTCATGGATAAACATACTAAATACTAGTCAGGAGCAGCTTCAGAACCTTTGCTAGTGAAACAAACCAATTTCCTAAGAAGTCTCTGGTGAGCCCTCCTTTTCGTTAGTTTTGGGCATTCAGCGCTACCCACAAAATACCAAGACAGCGCTACACACAAAATCCCAAATTAGTATGAATCGAAGAGATGTCCGTGTGCCATGCAGTCTTACAAGTAATGTGGTGGGAAAACAGCAAGAGGGGTGCATCAACAACTTTATTTTTTAAAGTCCCAAAAATGGATTACACAAAGTTTGACTAGGACTTCTACACAGTGGCGTAGCTAGACCTTTTGCCGCCACGGCCCCTGCATTTGCCGTCCCACGATGGCGGCATGTAAGAGCAGGAATGGGTGCTGGAGATCTTTGCGTTTGCTGCGACGGCCGCAGGTAAGAGCGGGGGGGGCCCCAAAACTTGAGCCGTCCGGGGCGGACCGCCCCCCCTTTGCGTACTTATGAGCTATAACCATCCACGGTACAAAAACTATAACTAGTGCTTTTTATTCTTCACTGAAGAACCGTCTGAGCTGCTGCTGAATTATGTTGCAGCAACTTATTTGAATTTGAAGGGCTGCCGGGGGCCTGCACGCACACCACTGATTGATGGGGCAGGGTCCAATCAGGCCCTTGTTTTTCAAACATAATTTGGGTGGGTGACGCACACAGGAAATGCAGACATTGGTGTGACGAGTGTCTGTAGCCAGGCTGAGTGTGAAGGGAATACCACTGATCAGGAGATGGCGTGTTGCTCATCCATACATATTATGAATAGGGCATGCATGATGGAAATATCGATAGTCCCTCATATATTAGCACTGTGAAATAACGCTGAGGCAAAGCACAGTGCTACATAAAACTCCAACACAAATAAATGAAAAGGTGCTATTTCCCATTAAAATGCAACATTTGATTATCTATGCAGTTTATAATAACCTATACATGGATTCTCAGAATACAAAATAGTATTTTAAGACAGCTATGTAGCTACCGGCTGTGTTAAAAAAAAAAAAAAGCAACAGGCGCTAAGTTAGGGTACTTGTATTAACACAGCTATGCAAGTCAGCCCAGGAAGGGTAGTTTCGAATGAAAAGCGGTTAATTGTAAGAATGCTCCACACACATGCCAATAACCTGGTTTTTTTGCTCACTGAAGGCTGTTTGTTACAGTATATTTAATTGTAAGACTGCACTATTTTGCTCTTTCCCCTTCATAGTCTGACTCCAGTCAATACATCCTTGAACACAAAGCTTGCAAGATCTGTTTCATTTGAAGTAAATTTACATTTGTAGATGTGCCGCTTTTGAACTGCACCCCTATGTGTGTCTGAATGAAGGTGGTTATTTAATGTGAGTGCAAAGAAGAATTTCATAATAAGTGCCCTGACTGCAGTGCTGGCAAATATATATTTCAGGTTTGTGAATGCCAATTGTTTGATAGGAGTCTGTGTGCAAGAGCACTTTAATTCAAGGAGTCAGTTAAGTGGCCAGGGTTCAAACAACATACTCTCTGCCAAAAAAGACAAATAACTGATCACTGGCTTGTCCTCCTAAGGTACTTAGAAGTGGGAAATGTAATCTAAAATTATGTACTGTGTCCTTGAAAAAGCTGGGATGCCATCTCCATTGCCAATTCTGCAACCACGGCCTGTAATCTCCCCCCATATGGTTTTTCAGTGCCCGTGTCAGGGAAGAAATACACAGAATATCTATCTCTGCATCAACATGCACAAATGTAGATTGAAAATATTTTGATCTCATTAGAGCTAGTACTCTAGCCCCGCCCCTAGCCCGACCCATAGCCCCGTCCAAAGTGCCCAGCTCATTTTGATGAGTACCTGCACCTATTTTTTCCATTTAAAGCACTGGCCATGGTGTACTACGCAAAGGATGAGCATCTCAAATTTCATATTCCACTATACTAATTCACCACTAATCCTTTATGGGTTCCAGAGTAGCGTGCTACTCGCCAATAAAGCGCTTCAACACCCCATCAGGGTTACAAGCGCTATATAAATGCAAACCTTTTTTCCTTTCCTTTCCTACCCCTCCCCAACCCTTCTCAATCCAAATAACTGACTAACACCCACCACTCAAATTACTTTCATATTTCACTATACTAATTCAACACTAATCCTTATGGGTTCCAGAGTAGCGTGTTACTCACCAGAAAAGCACTTCAAAACCCCATCAGGGGTAGCAAGCGCTACATAAATACAAACCTCTTTCCCTCTTCTATCTCGCCGCCTACCCTTCTCTATCCAAATAACTGAATAACATATCCACCACTCAAATTACTTCATATTTCACTATACTAATTTTCAACACTAATCCTTTATGGGTTCTGGAGTAGCGTGCTACTCGCCAGAAAAGCGCTTCAATACCCATCAGGGGTAACAGGTGCTTTATGAACCCAAACCTTTCTTCCCCTTCTATCCCTCCGCTATCCTTCTCACTCCAAATAGCTGACTAATATCCACCACTCAAATTACTTTCATATTTCACCATATTAATTCACCACTAATCCTTTATGGGTTTCCGGAGTAGCGTGCTACTTGCCAAAAAAAGCGCTTCAACACCCCATCAGGGGTAACAAGCGCTATATAAATACAAACCTTTTTTCCTCTTCTATCCTTCTTCTATCCTTCCGAATCCAAATAACTGACTAACCTATCCACCACTTAAATTACTTTCATATTTCACTATACTAATTCAACATCCTTTATGGGTCCCGAAGTAGCGTGCTACTCGCCGAAAAAGCGCTTCGACGCCTCGTCAGGGGTAGTATTCGCTATATAATTACAATACAATACAATACAATGTGCGGTGACACCCAGGTGCAGAGTGGGCCTTTGGCAGGGTAGCACCCTGAGCGGAAAGAAATTTGACGCCCTTGTTGCAGGCGAATAAAGTGAGGCCGCAGGGAGCCTCTTTTGCGTTCAGACGTCAGCCCCTGGCTGATTGCACAGTGGCGGCCGGCATCTACAGGGGGGTGGGGGGGTCGAGCACGCGCAAAAATAATATTAAGCAGCCCGGCAAACAGAAGACTCCTTTGACCAATCCTGGCGCTGCTCTCATGCAGCATGAGAGCAGCGCCCTGATTGGAGGGAGCGGCCTCACTCGGCGCTCTGGAGGCCTACACTTGCTCTAATCCAGCTGTCTTAAGACAGCCGAGTTAGAGCTGTTTAAAATGAGTATGTGTGGCTAACCGTTGCAAGACGGTCGGACAAAAAGACATGCGCACTTTAAACAGTGCATTCACAGCCCTCCCTGCTGATGTCACTCAGCAGGCTCCGCCCCTTCCTGACATTCTGTTCAGGATGGGGGATGAAAAATAAAATGGTAATGAATTACCATTTTATTTTTCATCTCTGTGGGTAATTTGAGTGGTGCGACGCTCCTTCGCCCCAACGGAGGAACCGCCCCTGTAATTGCATAAAGAGTAGTGACTGGCCTCTGAAGACATCTCAGCACCACCCCCACTCTCCTGAATCATGCACAGATTAGCATTTCACGCTGGTGCCAACTTGTTTGTTGGAGGGGGTAAGAGCAGTGCTTTAAATGGGCTGGTACTCACCGGTACTGAGTACCGGCATTTCTCAGTTTTCTCCCCCTGAGTACCGGAACTTATTTTCGGGCAAGGAGAGTACCGGTACTCCATGAAGCAGCAGGGCTCAGGCCCTGAAGTACGGGTACGTGCAACGCAAAAACTGAAAATTTCCCTTTCAGATGGTGCGTGTTTATGTGCTGCTCTGGCTGGCAACAGCCTGTGTATTTCTACGCTGGGTTGCTCCTGCAGTGTAGGTTCTCATCAGGCGCGCAACGCCCATTGGGATCAAAGGGCTTCAGACATCCCACTCCCCCATCGTGTGTGTCAGCCCGGCTGAGACAGCTTCCCGGGAGCACACACAGCCGCACCCGAGTACTTCACAGGTCTTTAAAAGACCAATTGCTTTTTAACGAGACTTTGTTGTTTCTCACCCCTTCTTAGATCCCCCTGCATCTCCAATCTGCATATTGCTGAAAGAATTAGCTTTGCCTCCCCTCCCCTCTCCCCCCTGAAATTTGGCTCTAGTTGCGCCTCTGGTTCTCATTGGCATCGCAACAAGAATGAGGATATGGTCAGAGAGTGGAACTGAAGAACCAGGGTCGAATCCCGACGTCGGCTCATCCTCCTGTGATTCTGGACAAACTAAAAGTAAGCTTTAATGCAAATGTTCTGACTGTCATGTAAATCGCTTAAATGCCCATGACCCAAATTCGCGCAATATCAAACTGCCAAAAATTAGGCTTTGCGCGTATGACATAGAAGCTGATGCTTGCCATGTCTCTTATGTAAGGAGGCAGTTTGATTTTGCGCGAATTTGGCCCATAGGCATTTAAGCGCTTTACATGACAATCAGCGCATTTGCATTAAAGCTTACTTATGTGGCTACTGTTAAATTCCTGGCTCACAGCCACGCCCCTAGACACGCCCCTAACTACCCACCCAGTCTAATTAGTGAGTACCGGCACTTCTAATTTTCCATTTAAAGCACTGGTTAAGAGTGTGTGGCAGCAGGGGTTAAGAGGAGAAGGGAGGGCAAGAAAGCAAGCTGAAGGGTTGTTAAAAACTGTGCCTGCAGCACTAGAGCCAGGTGACCAGGGCTCTGATGTCTGCATGACCATAATGCAGACAGCTCCTTACGCACCTCTGTAAATTGGGGCCCTGGGCCAGCTCTCCCATGCCAAAAGCCGGCCCTGCTCAGGTGAGCGGTCAGCATCACACTATAAGGCCCAAGTTGAAGTGACCCAGTGTCCTGTCCTTACTCTGCCCGGTTTGCTGTGCACCCACAGGACGCCGCACATTGTTTTCTTCTTGTGTCTCTTCACAAACGGTGGTCAGCCTACTGCAAATGAAAGGAGGGGCGGGGGTTGGAGGAGGGGCTGCCTCCGGGAGCCCATGCTGGCTCCCTTTATTCTGGGTAATATAAGGTCTATTCAGCATGCGCCTTTGTTTTAAAGGAGTATTAAAGTTAGCCCATTAGCAGTGGGATGAGAGCATCCACACGTGAAAGGACATCCCAGCCTTCTCCCCTAGTGGACTGTTAACTTTTTATTTTCTCCAAGTGAAAAAAACAACGCCAAACTGATTTTTATTCTGTTTTTTTACAGGACTTCCCAGTGACTCAGTGACATATGGTACAATAAACCAAGCTATGCTTTTCATTTAAAAGCATGAGGAATTCGGGAGTTTGTCGTTTTGCTTTATGTGCTTTCGCTAAGGGATGAAAACCCCAACATACAAAATGCTGGCTAAAAAGCCAGATTGTTTGAAGGTAACACACATAACATAAGACCACTTGCCAACTAGATTTTAAAACGCCACAAAGTGGTCTTGTCCATTTTGAAAACTGCTTGTTTCACACCTAAAACTGAAAGTAAACTCAGTTCACTTACTTTGCACTATTTCATAGGCCTCTTGCATTAAAACAAGCATTCACATTGCCAGTCATTTGGATTTTGTACACAAGAGATTTTCAGCACGCTTCATTAACACGCAAATTAAATATAGTATGGGACGCAGCAGCGCAAGATTTCCTCAGTGGCGGCTGGTGGAATTTGAAACTGGTGAGGCGTATGCAGGACGAATGAACGTATGCGAGCGAGCCCGACGGCAATCAGGGGGTGCGGGGGGGGGTTCTCCCCCGCGAAGAAATTTTTAAAAAATTGGCATCTTTTTGGTGCGATTTTCAGCACTATTTCTGTGATAAATGGACTATAAATTCAGTTCTTCTAGGCATTCATAAAAGAAAACTCATACATTATTTCAGAGAATTTCTGGGTTGCCAAGCAAGTCTGACTTCTGAAGAGGGCTAGGGTACTAAGCAAGACTGCTTTGGCTCTACCCTTTCCAATAGAAAACACTAGTTAGCGATGTGAACAAGTTCAATGGACAAACCTGGGGTCTGGGGAGAGTCCCTCTCCTGAGAAAGAAATTTAAAAAAGATTGGCAAATGGTGCATTTTAAAGCAAATGAATGCAGCGATAAAGCAATGCTTATTAAGCAGTGGGAACGTATAGTCTTGAAATATTAAACACATTAAAAATGCCCCGTATCTTCTTGCATTAATTTGTTCAACAGTTACTGTAATATGTAAATTGTTCTGCATGACAACTTTAGCCCTTTAAAATGTATGCTTGCCCAGTGTCTTGCACTGCATGCAGCATTAACTTTGGAAAAATATGCTCTAACCAGACTTCGGAAGCACCCACAGCTGCTGGCTGTAACCAGTCATATAGAAATATGTGCAGACAGGTCTTTAAGTGAGATGAAAAAAGTGGGTGCTCCCTATAAAGGAACATGCCAAATACATTTCTGTGATTCCCATAGTGTGCCATCAGACCGGTATTTTGGTTTCTCGCTGAGATGTAATTTTATCCAGATAAATGGCACAGCAACTGACATACGCCTAAAGCCCATCAGTATGATTGGCTTTGTCACTGGGTGTTAGCTGTTTAAGATAAATGAGTAACAACAATGATTTCTTATAAATAATTAACATTGAAAATTCTGAAATAGTGAGTCTGTGAATTAAATAGCATTGAGACCTGTGGAAGGAGTTTTGGCCTTCAATTATGTGTGCTTTATGTTAGATATGTATCCTCTTTTTCTCTGCATATCTTGTCCATCTGCACATCTTCAACCCCCTCTCTTTCCTCTTCAGCATCCTCTTTTCACTCTTCCCCGAATGCCCTTCCTCACATCTGTCACTTCACCGCCCCCAACATGCACTGCACTCCCTCAAAAATTTCTCTTACTTTTGCCTTGCAAATATTTTGACAGTGTACCCCCTTCACACACATTTCCACAGAATTTCAGTTGCAAATGGAATACACAAATATTGTTCTGTGTGCTCTGCAGAGAGGCCAACCCACTGAAAGGCACCTTGTTTGGCTTTAGCCTTCGTGCCTGTGTGCTCAATCAAAGCCCCTCATAAACACCTGGCATGGCTCAAGCCTCAAAGTATGCACAGAAAAAAATACAGATAAACAACAACATTATAAAATAGCTAACTCGTGGGGAATGCAAGATCAAGTAAACATGTAAATAAGAGAGGAACTAAAATCGCTGAAATGCATTCCCTCGATGTTTTTAACATTCATTGTTTGCAAGTCAATCCATTTTTTTGGCATCAGTGTTAACTTAGGGGCATGTACACAGGGCCAGTTTTAATGCCATACATCAGAGGACTGGCCACTGTATGCACATGTTACACAGTAAGCACATATCTCTCGCTTGTGTCATCACTCACAGAGACCTAAACTACCCAAGGCCTCTGCCATCAATCACAGACCAAAAGCTCATTGCTGCTGGTAAAAACGACTTGTTGAAAGTTTTGTAGTAGGATTGCCTTCAGATCATTATTTCCTAATAAATATCACGTGCTTTTGAGCTCTTGCAATATTTTCATACACGTATTTTCGGCTGGAGTGCTTTTTAGAATTATTAGTCAAAATATACATTTCACTTTGACATTTCCTAATGAGGGTAAGATCGATGATGAGACACATGAAGAGGAATGCGGCTGCAGATCGTAGATGACTTACAAGTAATGTGTACAACGTTTTGGAGAAGTGTTGCTCAATGGTTAGAGCGGCAGACCCTGATGCAGAGATCTGGCCCTGGACCAGGGTTCAATTCCCGCCTCGGCGGGTCTTGGGCTCAATTTCCTCGGACCTGATAATTCTCGCCTCGGTGCCTATTCTAATCATGGGTCCCACTCTGCAACTCTGGGCAATAGCTTGCTTAATCTCCACAACGGCCCCAACAGCGCTGGGATGCCTGGCTTCACCCTGGGGGTGCCCAGGAGTGGACATTTCACAGGGAAAAGCCAGGAAGGGTTCCACAGCGGTATGCGTACAGCGCCAGGACACCCCTTATATAAGTATAAGTGCGCTTTACAAGTACGAATTTCATTTCATTTCATTTCATTCCAACTTCAAGGCAATGTGTTTCCTGTCTCCTTCGCGTATAAATGTATGTATTAAAACTTTGTTTGTACAAACTCCAATAACGAAAAGCCAGAAGCATCAAAAATGCGATGAAATTAGGGTTGACAAGACAGTCCCAAATCCTCTGTAATCATGTATGGGAAGTTAAGATCGCCTGAAGCAAACGGTCCAAATTGCGCCAGTTACAAAGTCTTCCTACATCCAAATGGACTATTACGTCCAGAGAAAATAGACACATTTGCCAGACAGCGCCCACTAACAAAAGCGAAGACGCACACAACCAACCCAAGCAAATTAAAGAAAGAACCTAACACCTCCGCATAACCATCCGAAGATCAACGTACCGGATAAAACGACATGACATAAATAATTCTTTATAAGCCTCAGAACCAAAAATCAACGCTTATAAATTGGTTTACAACGAGAAAAAGTGGAAAACAGATATATAAATGTGTGGAGGAAAGCGTTTTTGTCTGAGCAAACACACAGTCAGTGTTAAAGGGAGAATGGAGAACAGGAGACGGGGTCACACAAATCGAGGGAGCGTGCGCACCTAAAAGGAATCCCACATTACACCAGAAACATCCGGAATGAACCTGCAGGGGGATGCACACACGCACCTGCATACATCATCAAGGCAACTCACCAGCATAAATAAACCCCCATGAATACCAATGGGCTACGGGCTAGTTTGATGTTGATAACCCGTGAGAATAACTCAATCTCAGCGGGCAACACTTTTCTCATCTCAAAATGCAAAATTCTGTTTTCTTCAAGCTGCAAGTGTAATTTCTAGCCATAAATAATGAAACATAGTTAAAGCTGCCATGGAACCACAGGGAATCTCTGTCTGCGCATTAGCTCATGACAAATATCGGAAAAAGAAAATCTTAATACAAACGTAGACTATTTTTTACAGCCTCTCCGTGTGTACAGGTCCTGCAGTGATCGGAAGAACAGCACACACAGGGCTGGGCAATTTTTCTATGGAAAGCAGCCGGCACATGGGAATGGCCTAACATTAGGCACTTGTATTTCGAGTGCTGCATGACTTTCTGAGGGTCACCGTAATATTCAGTTGAGAGCTAGAACTGCCCATTACTCACCCTCTACCGCCACCTACTGACCCTATTAATCATTCAATGTCCTTCCACGGATCGTAGCTAAATACTGACTCACAACTGAAGGTCACACTGTATTTAATTCAGGATTCTGGCTGTAAACAGTCGTTTATACAGTTGAGGAAAAGTGTTCTTCTGATCGGTATCATTTGTACCAGGACTCCATTGTTTTTTCATTGCCATTTCGTGTCAAACACTTCCACACGACCCACCTGGTCGTTTCTGCTGATGCCTGAGGAAATTCTAACTAACACGACAAAAACCATCTTGCAGCCTGCATTTCTGCCCAGGAACTGTTGCACACCCAACCCCCCTGTTCTTTGCAGTTCGACAGAAAACCATGAGACACTCACGCCCTGTGTAAATGATTTGTTTCCCATCTCCTGCTCCCTGCCTGGTAAACATCCTTGACACCGTGATCAGGTTATCTGGACAATGGTCTGACTGCAGGGCCTTGATCAAGCTGATCGAACAATGACCTGAATGACCGTGCTTTGATCAAGCTGAGTGAACAATAATTTGAGTACCAAGCCTTGATCAGGTCACCAACTACAAACACCGTCTGGATCTGGTTATCAACTGCAAACACTGCCCTGATTGAACAATGGACTAACAGCCAAAAGACTGGAATGAAAAAGTATAAAAGGCTTGTAAGCTGCGGAGTAAAGCAGCAGCCTCCTCTGTCTTGTTTCTAACGAGCTTGGGACTCTGTTCCATAGCCCGGGCTATTTGAATAAATCTGGGTTCCTCCTGCAGACGAAGGCTCCTGTGTCTCCTTTTACTACGTATGAAGGGTATGGAAGACTTGGGCAATTCCCCCGCCGCCGAGACCCAGTGAGTGGGTTATTCCGGTTCTTCAAATGGCACCCGAACAGGGACTCCACGAGTACGAAGGTGAGGCCCGGTGGATGTGAGGAGGTGCACGGAGAGACTCCGACGGAGGCGCCCTACCCGAGGGATTCTTGCAATCCGGTAAGCCGAACGACTCGCCCGCTGTTCCTCCCCACCCGGTCTGGGCCACATGACCGCGTCCTCGCTGGAGTCCCCTAGCAAATAATTTCTGGAGCAGGACACAGCCCTACGTCTGCAGAAGAGAACTACCCCTGTAAGGTAAGGGTGGACTGACCAAGTCTGTATGATTCTGCTGTTATTGACCTTTGCAAAAGCCAAGCAGGCGAGGTGAATTTTAAAACCCGCCGGTGTCTGTTACCTATTTACAAGCATGCCAGTCAGTAGTAAGTTCAAGAAATTATGTTGTTGTATGTGTACGCAGGACTCCCAGCTGGAGGCGGCTTGTCCGCTTCCTCCAGAAGGGACCCCTGGCCATACGATGTATGTTAAACATGGCCCTTCTGCCATAATGTTATCCTCATTCTGGGTAAAATATACGAAACAAAGTAACGCGGAATTACAGTGGCCACTTTTCGGCTCCTTTAATTCCCAAGTTCTCGCCAACTTAGAGGAACAATTAATGAAAAGAAAAACGCGCCCGTCTATGTTTGAATCTGTCCGATTTTGGAGGAAAGAGATAGAGCAGAGAGCTAGAAAGCAGAAGGCTCAAGAAAGAAAACAGGAACGCATGTCAATGGCCGACCACGCCAGAGTAAATTTACAAAATCAAATGACAAAATCGGTAGAAATAGCCAACAGGGAGCATGGGGCCCGGGTACAAAAATGCTATCCAGCTCGTGAGGAGAAAAGAAAGGGCCATATGGATGGGGGAGAAGAAGGTGATTCCTTGCTTGATACCATGCTAGAAAGCCCTCCTGCATATGCCCCAATGTATCCTGCCCTGACGCCTCACACCCCACATGTCCCCCCGCCACCGCCCACTCCTGCCCCCACTGCCCCTCCTACTGTTCTTCCTGTCACACCAACCCTCCCGATTTTTCCTATGACACCGACCACGCCCGCTAACCCTGTCCTCACTGCGGGAATGACAACAAGTCTCCATCCGCCCAACCCCTGTGGCTTTACCCCTACCCGCCCTTTTCCTACTTCCCCGTGGTCTACAGTTAAGCAGGATTTATATAAAATGTTCAATTCCCCCCGACTGGCCTCCTTGCGCTCTGCAGTCAGCTTTTCGTCCCTTCGAGAAAATGACCTACAGAAGCAACAGTGTGAACGTTGGATAAAAACGGGAATATTTATGCCTTTAAAGACATATGGTCCACCTTTTCCCAGTGGACGATTATGGAACAGACCACCTGGGCTGAATACATGTGTACGCTGGTCATGCAAAAATTTGAGAATGCGCTTATGCAGATACCCACTGGATTAATGGACCTTAGGTCACAAATAAGAAGAGGCGATGTTCAGGGAGAGGGGATGTTTGGTGCTTTAATGGCTTACCGTGATATGACCGCTTTTTCCGACACCCCTCTAGAGACAGCTATGCCAATGAGAGAGGCGGCCCCTGTCTTTGTTAACGCACTTACCGATGCCCAAAATAATGGCCGAGGGGCTGTTGAGGCACACTGGCGCAGGCTTTGGGTTCATGTTCCTTGGAAAAGGTCAGAAGTAATGCAGTTAAAAGAACAATTACCAGATCCCCGGAAGAATCTGGCTGCCTTTTACAGAGAATTAGGTCAGATTATATCTGCAGGTACTCTCGTTCTTGAGGATATAGATTTACTTTTTGGTACGGTTGTTCCCACTGAAATTTGGGACAAGATTCGACATACTGATCATGAAGTGGCGTTGGGAGGTAAATGGGCTGACCTAGAGGCTATGGAAGAAGCAAGGGTAGGAGGGACTAAACCAGAAGCTGCCATCCTGACTTTGCCCGGTAAAATAATAACGTTTATGAAAACACTTTTGCCGGAAACTGTCATTAACTGGGATAAAATAAACGCCTGTAGGCAGCGAAAAGATGAGAATGTGGCGGACTTCTTTACCCGTTTTGAGACAGAATACAAGGGACATAGTGGTTTGGATCCCCGGACCCCAGGTTCTGGCCCAGTGTTTGTCGATAAGTTTGTCAGCAACTTGCTTCCTGAGATTTCCACCAGGCTTAAGAAAGTTGAAAGTACGTGGTCTGCCCAAACTATCACTGGTATCTTGGCTATGGCACAATATCATGAGAATAGGGAGAATGAAGATAGAGACAAGGAAAGTAAGAAGGTTAGGGATCTTAAGACTAAGGCACTTCTGCAGCAGGCTTACCCTCCCCGAGGTCCCGATGCCCGAGGGAATTTCAGACCTCAACCCCAACACCCTCCGAGGGCTCGCCAGTCTACCCCCTCCAGCCCTCAACATACGGGAGCCCTCCAAACAGATCAGTGTGCTTATTGTAAGGGGTACGGCCATTGGATAGACGAGTGTCCCGTGTTAGCTGAAAACATCCGAACAGGGAAGACTCGGCCTCGCGCTCCCAGGGAGGGAAGGCCGACTAGGGACTATGGCCCGCCCCATCCACAGGATAAAGAACGTAGGACCAGGGATCACGTTCCCGCCCGGCCGCGCCTGGCCAATAGGTTTGATGGGTACGAAGCAACACGCACTTATTACAATGATGATTATGACGAAGTTGATGAGATAGGGTCCTACCAAGCATAGGACAGCCAGGAAAGGGGTATTACCAGAGTGCAAATTCCAGTGGATCAAAGGGGCCCGTATGTTCAAATGTCAGTTGTGGGGAACGATCAGAATTTTCTTTTGGATACTGGGGCCACCAGGTCTTCTATTGCACGTCTGTCAGTCCCGGAGGCACCCCTTTCTGGCAAAATAAATGTCTCTGTGGGTTTTGCAGGAACACCTGTGACCAGCCCTGTCTCTGAACCCCTCCCTCTCGATATTGGCCCTGCACATGTTGACGCTCCCTTGGTCCTTACTACAGGTTGCAGTGAAAACTTGTTAGGCATGGATTTACTGAAAGCTCTGTATGCGACCATATCATGTAGTCCCCAAGGTGTATCCCAAACAATTTCTCCCACCGCAGCTTCCTATATGTATCTGTCTGGTCCCCTCCCACCAGAATTGCAGTTTTTACCTTCCTCCCTCTGGGCATCATCAGACACTGATGTAGGGTGTCTCAACATATCCCCTCATGTGGTACGCATCGAGCCAGGTGCACTTCTCCCCCGCCTCCGGCAGTATCGACTACCCGCGGAAGGAGAAATGGCCCTTTTAACAATAATATCTGAATTAATGGACAAGGGCGTAGTGGAGGAAACACGTGGCAATATCTGTAACAGTCCCATTATTCCCGTTCTTAAAAAGACCAATGGAGATGCTCTCTCCCCTAAAATATACAGATTCGTGATTGACCTGAGAGCCCTTAACAAAATAACAATCTCCCAATATCCTGTTGTCCCCGACATTACAGCCCTCTTAACGATGGTCCCTTCTGACGCAACGCACTTTTCTGTCATAGACCTGAAGAATGCTTTTTTCAGCATTCCTATACATCCTGACAGCAGACATTTTTTTGGTTTCTCCCTTGGTGGGCGAAGCTTTAGATTCTGCCGCGCCCCTCAAGGTTTCACCGAGAGCCTCAGTATCTATAGTCAAGCCCTCAAAAGTCAACTAGATTCCTTGGAACTCCCTGATAACTCCACACTATTACAATATGTAGATGACCTCCTCATTGCTGCAAATTCTGCCCCATCATGTAAAGAAGCTACTCTCTGTTTGTTACGCCACCTTGCCCTCCATAATCACAAAGTCTCTTTAAAAAAGCTTCAGTTTTGTCAAGAGAAGGTGACCTATTTAGGTCATCTCCTCTCGAAGGAGGGAAGACAGCTCACCGCTGATCGTGTAGCCATTATCAATGCTATGACGGCCCCACGAACACAAATGCAGGTGCGAGCCTTCATAGGCCTAACCTCATACTGTAGACAGTGGATTTCCAACTTTTCGGCCATGGTCAAACCTCTTCTTGCCCTCACCACTAAAGACATATCAGACAGTTCCTTTCCATGGACTAGAGAGCATGCGCAGGCCTTCCAAGATTTAAAGAGGGCTCTGTGTACTGCTCCAGTCCTCGGTACTCCTGATTATAACAAGCAATTTTTTCTTTTTGTACATGAGACAGACGGCTGTGCATGCGCTGTCTTGACCCAGATGTTCGGAGGTCACCATCGGCCATGTGCCTATTTTTCAGCCACCTTAGATCCTGTTGCAAGGGCTCTCCCAGGATGCCTACGGGCGACCGCTGCGGCCGCCCTCATGGTCCGTCAGAGTGCGGGGATCGTCATGAACTCCCCCTGACTCTGATGGTCCCCCATTCTGTAGATACCCTCCTTAATAACACCAAGACACAGTACCTCACTAGCGCACGACTCACAGGATATGAACTGACACTCTTTTCCAGCCACATTAACATCAAGAGATGCACTGTACTGAACCCCGCAACATTACTCCCACTGGATACTCAGGATGCCCGCTTAGACCCACATGACTGCATATTAAGGACAGAGGAGGAGACGAAGGGACGGGTTGACTTACAGGATACCCCGATAGCAGAACCAGAAGGTACACTATATGTGGACGGATCATGTCTCAGAGGGCCAGATGGTAACACCTCAGCCGCCTATGCCCTCACGACATTAGGACAAGTAGTAGAAACAGCTCAGATTCCGCAGTGCTCTGCTCAAGCAGCAGAATTAGTGGCCCTCACTAGAGCCTGTGAGTTAAGCAAAGGGATGACGGTAAATATTTATACTGACAGCCAATATTCCTTCGGGGTGGCCCACAACTTCGGGAGGTTATGGAAAGAAAGGAATTTCCTTACTTCCCATGGGACCAAGATTCAACATGGCCCCCTAATTCACCGATTGTTAGACTCCCTGGCACTCCCCAGAAAGGTGGCCATTATAAAATGTAAGGCCCATAAGAAAGTGACAGATGATGTTGGGAAAGGCAATGCCCTGGCTGACCAGACGGCCAGACAAACAGCTCTTAGAAAAAGGGAAGGAATGTATGTAGGAGGTCCCGCTAGGTGGGTGGCAGACGAGGGCATGGTTGAAAACACAGTACAGAGTGTGATCGATATTCAGTCCCATACTACTCCTGAGGAACTACGGGTGTGGAAGGAGCAATTAGCAAAGGAGGGAATTGATGGTTGCTGGGTCCGCACGACTATGGAAAGACAATGGATGTTACCTGACAGTCATGTGCTACCAGTAGTTACGATGGCCCATGGTCCTGCTCACATTAGTGCAAAAGGGATATGTAAACTGTTGGA
This sequence comes from Calotriton arnoldi, assembly GCA_963921515.1. Lineage (NCBI taxonomy): Eukaryota > Metazoa > Chordata > Amphibia > Caudata > Salamandridae > Calotriton > Calotriton arnoldi. The sequence goes on along the minus strand of CAWUFW010003000.1, from coordinate 1,809,431 downwards.
ACCTACATGGTACAACTCTAAGATACCAACATATGCTGAAAAGCTGGTTAAAACATGCATGATTTACCTAATGTATAACCCAGGAAAAGGCACAGTTACTCCTAAGGGAGGATTCTCTCCTCCTACCTTCCCTTTGAAGTCCTCCAAATAGATTACATCCAGATGGACCGATGTAACAATTTAAAATATGTCCTAGTGGTGGTCTGTACCTTCAGCCGATGGGTGGAGGCCTACCCCGTCAAAGACTGCACCGCTATCACTACCGCCAAAATGCTATTAAAAGAGTACCTCCCACGATTCGGTTTGCCCCGCTTGGTCTGGAGTGACAACGGGACACACTTTACGGCTCAAATTATGGAATATATCTGTACAGCATTGGGTATAAAACAAAAATTTCATGCAGCTAACCACCCCAGTCAGCAGGTCTAGTGGAGGTGTACAATGGCATCCTAAAAACTAAAATGGCCAAAATAGTAGCCGAGACAGGTGTCACTTGGGTTGATGCTCTGCCCTTGGCCCTATTGTCTACAAGAACAACAGCCCACACCAGGATAGGGCTATCCCCCATGAGATTGTGTTCGGGAGGCCTGCCAATGTATGGGGTGTCCCGCGGCCTAAGAAACTGTCTGATGTTGAATACCCTGTATTAACTGATTACCTGTACAGTCTAACTAATACCTTTCGTACTCTTTATCACCAGGTGCATGAGGCCATACCTGACAAAAGCGAGGGCCCAGGACACGTTATCCAACCTGGAGATTGGGTCTTAGTAAGAAATTTTCAACGGACTAAGAGCCTCGAACCCCGCTGGACACAGCCCCGTCAGGTGTTGCTGGCCACCCGCACCGCCGTGAAAGTAGAAGGTCGGAAGAATTGGGTGCATTCGTCCCACTGTAGGCGTGTGCCTCTGCCCCTCCCCTATGATCAGTGGGTGAGGGAAGGACAAGGAGACTCAGAAACAGAAACAGTCCCGACGTTTGTCCCATTCAGCGATGCCAGACTGCATTTTACATCTACGGAAGCAGAGAGTGACAGCATACTGAAAGGAAGGGTGGAACCCTCCCTTAACTCTGCTCAACATCCAGAACAATTGTTTCCCGACCATACTGACCCTACTTCCGACCAATATAACTTGCGCCCCGAGGGAAGGCTTGCCTTTGACTTCGCCAAGTGCCTATAGGCTGTAGGGCTGTGATCTCCCCGGCCGAGAGTAGTGCTGGTGTGTCAGACTAAGGTACGCCATAGGGCTCTTGGCACCTGCGCCCAGTGAAGCAACCACCAATCACAGACAGCCACTAGAGGTCCCTGGCTTAGCACAATGGCTGCCGTCCAAAACACTCGAATCCAGAAACAATATGTCAGTCTCCGACATAGTAAATGCTTCATGGCCACCGTGGTGACGCTGTTTGTCTCCCTCATCCTGTCTATTCTTGGTTGGCTGTTACTAATCTACCATCCTGTTACCTCATCAACCCCTACCCCAACTCCTGCAGAGCACCAGTATTACACGCTACCAGCCCACGAGTTACCCCGCCGTGCAGAATTCTTCAATAACACCTTCATCCAAATGTTGCATCATCATCAGCTGATCATGAACATTTCCAACTGCTGGGTTTGCAGTCTGATGCCGCATTCCATGATACACCCTGTCCCATTCTTTCCCTACCCCTTTTCCATCTCTGGGTCTTGTCTTGCATGGTGGATGTTGATACAGGAGGCCTACACTGTCAATGGTACTGCCAATTCTGCCCTTGGAACATTTCAGGATGACTTCTGGCGGAACAGATCTGGCCATGCCAATGCTCCTTTTGCCCGACCAGCTCATCCACATCGCTACTATCACCAGATGAACTCGGTGAGATGGTAGTATTCAACTCAACCACTCGACGAACATTTTCCAGATTCCGCACAAGAAGGATACTGCCCGATGAACGAGACACTGTGAATGTCATAAATGTGCAAGGCTGTGTCTGCATCCATGGCCTAGGGACTAAGAAAGTTGGTACCAGTACTTGTAATATCACAAAATCTTTAAACTCTACATCTCCTCCGAAGCTGGTGGCATCCCCCAACACCTATTTTATCTGTGGCACTGCCGCCTACACTTGGCTCCCCCGTAACTGGTCTGGTACCTGCTATCTGGCCTTCCTCCTTCCGCCAACGTATTCTACCCATGGGAGTTACCACCTGTTGATGAAGGGCGCTCTGCGTCGCTCACGTAGGGGCGTCATATCAGCCGAGGATACAGCAGGCCAGGAAACCGGGGACTTCCTTAAAGGTTTCCTTCCATTCTGGGGCCCCATGGCAAACAGTCGGGCTGTACGAGGACTGACCAGGGTCCTTGAAGCCACCATCACAGTAACAGCTGGTGCCCTCTCCAACATCACTGCAGAACTACAGGCGGACCGCCTTATAACACTGCAGAACCGCATGGTCCTAGACGTCCTCCTTGCTGATCGTGGTGGTGTGTGTAAATTGATCGGCTCCAGCTGCTGCGTGTAGATCCCAGACAACTCACCTTCAGTGTACTATGCCATCCAACGTCTGCATCGCCTTTCTTCCGAAATTCATCTGGATAAAGGCTACTGGTCCCTCACAGGCTGGATCTGGGGCCTCCTTTCCCAGTGGGGGTGGAGGGTCCTCATCTTTCTTGCCTTGGGAATAACTGTCCTGGTCTCCTGCTGTTTGTGCTTTCAGTGCCTGCCAGTGCTCTGTACAATGTGTGTCCAGACCATCCAGCCTCCACCCTCCAACATTCGCAACACCAATATGATGATGATGCTCCAACAAGAAACCGATGGCCTTATGAACATTGACATTTCTTAAAGTATTTGCCACTCAATGGCAAAAGGAGGGTCTGAGGAAAAGTGTTCTTCTGATCGGTATCATTTGTACCAGGACTCCATTGTTTTTTCATTGCCATTTCGTGTCAAACACTTCCACACGACCCACCTGGTCGTTTCTGCTGATGCCTGAGGAAATTCTAACTAACACGACAAAAACCATCTTGCAGCCTGCATTTCTGCCCAGGAACTGTCGCACACCCAACCCCCCCTGTTCTTTGCAGTTCGACAGAAAACCATGAGACACTCACGCCCTGTGTAAATGATTTGTTTCCCATCTCCTGCTCCCTGCCTGGTAAACATCCTTGACCCCGTGATCAGGTTATCTGGACAATGGTCTGACTGCTGGGCCTTGATCAAGCTGATTGAACAATGACCTGAATGACCGTGCTTTGATCAAGCTGAGTGAACAATAATTTGAGTACCAAGCCTTGATCAGGTCACCAACTACAAACACCGTCTGGACCTGGTTATCAACTGCAAACACTGCCCTGATTGAACAATGGACTAACAGCCAAAAGACTGGAATGAAAAAGTATAAAAGGCTTGTAAGCTGCGGAGTAAAGCAGCAGCCTCCTCTGTCTTGTTTCTAACGAGCTTGGGACTCTGTTCCATAGCCCGGGCTATTTGAATAAATCTGGGTTCCTCCTGCAGACGAAGGGTCCTGTGTCTCCTTTTACTACGTATGAAGGGTATGGAAGACTTGGGCAATTCCCCCGCCGCCGAGACCCAGTGAGTGGGTTATTCCGGTTCTTCACAGTTGCGGCTCACAATACTCGCTTTGGGGGTCACGCGGGGGTGGGGGCCGGGGGAATTTAAAATAAAAAACGAAAACTTACCTGACCGGTCCGGGGTCCGCGCCGCTTCTCGGCCGGGTCTGCGTTGGCGCCTCTTCAAACAGGAACAGCACTGGAGTGGCACTGGCAACAACCCCTCAGCCAATACTGGCACTGCTCCAGCAGCGCCAGGATTGGCTTAGAGCACGGTTACTCTTCGCCCGCCTGCCCATTAGGAGACCGAGGTTTGAGCCTTTGCTCAACCCTCGCTCTCCTAATGGGCATGCGCAAGCCAGTGCAAACACAAGTGCGCATGACTGGGCACGGCGGAAAAATTCGCTGACCTTCCCCACTCATGCGCACTTGTGCTGCTGCCTGTCCCTGGCTGGTCTGACAATGCATGTCAGTCAACATGACGCCGGACCGCCCACCCCCTTCAGACTCTGAAGGGGGTGTGGGCGGTCCGACGTCATGCTGACTGACATGATTGTCAGTTCTCCCTCAGCGTCTCTGAACTTAAGTAAACTGAGTCAGTTTACTTAAGTTCAGAGACGCCGAGGGAGCTGCGGGCGGGGGGGGGGCAACGCCCCAATGGACGCACTGCCCCTGGATTTCCTAACATAAACAATATGTACAAGACAGGTGGCAGTGGCGGGAGGAGCATTGCAAAGTTCAATCTCTCACACACAAAAGACACATTCACATGGGCGGCTCCTCCACTAGGGCAGAGGAGCGTCGCCCCACTGCTTTCTCGCAGTGCTAGAAGCAGAAACATAAAATGGTAAAACTACAATTTTATGATTCTGCCTCTCGCACTGCGAGAAAGCAGAAGTGTTTGGTTGTGGGCGGGGCTGCTCTACGAGCAGGGCTGGGGAGGGGAGGTGTGCCCACTCCTGAGTGAGCAGGACTGGTTTGGTCGGCCCTCTGGGACCGCCCAAACCAGTCATGCGCACTCTGCCCTTTCTCCATGCAGGCTGCAATGCAGCCTACATGGAGAAAATGGCCTCCCCGTAACCCACTGGCTGGGCGGCATCCCCACCAATCACAACGCTGCCATTGTAGCGTTGTGATTGGCTTAGGGGAGGGGAGGGAGGGTGCCTGCTTTCTGTTCCTGCCGGAGGCAGGAGAGCAGGAGCCGGAGCCAGAGCTGTAAAACCGCGGGACCCGGCCGGCAGACAGGTACTTTAAAAAAAATTATTACATTTACCCCCAACCCCCTCCCCGCAAGACCCTCCCACGCGACCCCCCGGATCCCGCCACCCGCGATTAATGCTGGCCACGACTAGATACAATACAGGTAGCAACAGTGCAAGTTTCCCTTCTTTGCAGAACAGGTACAACTGATACATCAACCGTGCAAGATTCCATTCTTCGCTGAACAGGTACAATTGATCCATCAACAGTGCAAGCTTCCCTCCCTCTCAGAATAGGTACAACTGATACATCAACCGTGCAAGCATCCCATCCTCGCAGAATAGGTACAACTAATACATCAACAGTGCAAGATTCCCTTCTTCGCTGAACAGGTACAATTCAACAGTGCAAGCCTTCCTCCCTCGCAGAATAGTCACAACGGCTACATCAACAGTGCAAGCTCCTCTGCCTCATTGTGCGGTTACAGCTAGTACAGCAGCGATGCAAGCTCCCCTCCCTCACACAACAGATACAAATCTGACAGCAGAAGTGCAAGCCTTACTTCGTCACAGAACAGGTACAGCATGGAAGAAGCAAAACAAGCTTGTGCTTCTCTCAAATGGCAGCCAAACGGAAAGCTTCCCTTCTTTGTTAAACAAGTTGTGGAGATTCTCCTACTGCCATTTTGTGCCAGTTTTCAGAATTACTGCGTTTACTCTGAGGTCTGCCGCTCTCCCGCAGCCATCATATCCTGTAATCTAGCTGCCGAAACTAAATGTAGATCCTACTGTTGCATTCTCTGCCGGTCCTTACTGCTACTGCTGCGGTCATTGCATGTAGCACCTGCTGCTATTATACTCCTGCTGTTCTCACCGAGTCCTGCAGTCGCTGCAGTAACTCCTGCAGATATAATTTCCCACAGTGGTCCTGCTCCCAGAGCCCTGCTCCTGTTCAAACCACTACAGTGATGCACCATTGTTAAGACAGACTGCATCTTTCGGACTTTCCAAGCCTTTGACAAGCAGAGTGGTGTCAAATCTCCGCAACAAGAAGCAGACATATGAAAAGTGCATATTTGCTCCCTTTATCGTTTTTACACACGAGTTGGTGTTACATCCCTATGCCAAGTCCAGTTTTCCTCCCTTGAAGGTCCCTTCATGAGAATAAAACCTGTACTGTTTAATATACAGATGCATCAAAATCTCATTTAGGAGCACAGAGAGCTTGCTACCTGGTTCAGCCAATTGACTTTTGTTCCGAGCGCCCTGATAACTAGTTAAAAAGGTACAACTTGGGGAGGCAGAAGTGCTTAATTTGAGCCTGTGGTTTCCGGTGCTCGGCACTGGCACTTATTGTCAACAGCAGCACTCGTGAGGGTTTGCCACAATGTGGCACGGTCTGAGATGACCACTACAAAAGTCAATTATTAATTCAATATACATAACAAATTACTATTACCTACCTCCCAAGCCGTTCATATAGCTTTGAGGGCCTGGAATAGGCTGAATTGTGCCGTTTGTATGAGTGTGATGGTTAGTAGATGTGTTTTTACTATCATTGGCAGCATGGTAGGATCAATATGTGGTGCAAGCTGCAGTGGCCTCCTGACGAGAGACCTGGCACTTATGTTTTTTACAAATTAAGCACTGAGAGGCAGACTGCCTTGATAACAAAGAGCAAAGGCACAACTTGGGGAGGCAGATTGCCCTGATATCTAAGAGAAAAGGAACAACTTGTGGAGACAGACAGACCTGATAACTTAGAGCAATGGCACAACTTGGAGATGCATGTTGCCCTGATAACTAAAAGCAATGGCACAACTTGGGAAGGCAGAAGTGCTTAATTTGAGCCAGTGGTTTCCGGTGCTCAGCACTGACACTTAATTGTCAACACCGGCGCTAGTGACAGTTTGCTACATGGTGGCACTGCCTGAGATGACCACAACAAAAGTCAATTATTAATTCAATATACATTAAAAATGACTATTACCCACCTCAAAAGCCATTCATAAAACGTTGGGGGCCTGGAATAGTCCAAATTGTCACACTTGTAGGAGGAGTGTGATGGTTAGTAGTTGTGTTGTTACTCTCATTTGCAGCATGGCAGGATCAATGTGTGGTGCAAGCTGCAGTGGCCTCCTATTTGTAACCCAATGCCATACCTTACAAAACAAGAAAGTTTGTGATGCAGGGCATTCTGTGACCTAATAAACAATGAAGTATGAAAAGGTGACACCCTAAGTAGGTACTTTTAGGTTTAGGTGCAGGGGGAAAGGAAAACACAACTAAGAAGAAGAAATTAGCACCCTCTAGACCTGTATTCCTTCAATTTTGCTAATACATGCTATAGGTACTGCCCCACTTATAATAAAATATTGACATGTAAATGATTGTTCAACAAGTCAAGTTTTTTTCTTTTTTCAATATATTTTGTTTACTACTGATGGAGCAAGGTTTCAAAATTGAAACTTGCTTGTATGCAATTCTCCTCATAGTACTAATTTATTAAACTTGTACTGTCAATACTAACATTTGCATTCACAAACACGAAAGGGACAGACGCTGGTCTATGTGTTTTACTAATGAATAACGCTTGTCTATAAAACCAAAATGGCCGCTAAAGCGCGGGACTTCATTGCGCATGTCGCAACCTGATCACATGGTGTGACGTCTTTCTTTGCTTGGTGGGAAACTTCTGCTTCTGCGCAGTGTGCATTAAAATGGCCGCTCAATGTTTTCACATGCTTAAGCTTGCTCTCATGTCATTATTAAATTGTCGTTTTCTTAAAGCTACTAATGCAGGATAGTATTATAATTAAATGGGAATAGAGTAGGGAAAGTGGGCATACAGTGAAACATTTTATTTGTGATTTTAATATTTTCTTCTTGCACTTTTAGTAATTCGTAAACTTGGGCCTTGGTTGGTGATTTGAAACTCGAGAGACAGACGGTTCTGCGCATGTGTCCTGTGTGCCTGCCAAGTGAAGTCAACTTGGACGTCTCCCAAGGGCACGACCTATTGGCCGAAGATGATGTACACTATGTTTCCGGAGGACAAAATTGATACTTTTCCCCTGTAAATTGTATAACATTTGTCGTGAGACGGGTGGGAAATAAAGTGAATGTATTAATTTGAAGGGGCGGGAAGCTAAATACAATAGGCTTCACAATTTTGGCCAAATTTGACATGGTACGAGAATCCACCCCCTGTCCCTGTCCAATCAGAAGTAGTGGCCCCATATTTTAGCAACATTAAGGGGAGGTACATGGGCGTAGAAGGGTATAATAGGATATAGCATTAGTTAATTAGTCAGAGCTAGATTCCACGGGGTGCAGAAGAGAACAGAAGATACCGAAGACAGAGCTAGATTCCACGGGGTGCAGAAGAGAACAGAAGATACCGAAGACAGAGCTAGATTCCACAGAAGAGAGAACATACAGAAGAGCTCCAGGTTGCCCTGCTGATCGGTTGCTGACTGAATCCCTATCCTGAAGAGGTCCTGAGGAGGGGGCGGCGGAGTCCATTAGAATGGGAGAATCGAGGAGAAGTCGAGTGCCAGAGAGGGGAACGGTGCAGGCGTCGTTATAGAGAGGTCACCAGTCCTGTCCTGATCCTGAAGGAGGTCTTTGCTCTTCATCCTTCCAGGGTCCTATCTTTTCCAACTCCTTGGCTAAGGGGCTTGGTTCTCGCATTTAGGTAACTATAGTGCAACCTTTAGTTGCGCTGCTGTCTCTATCCTCTCATTTTTCCTTAAACACTGTCATTTATTAGCAAATTCGTTCCTATGCTTTCTCTTGGGTATTCTGATCAAGTACCGTGTTTTCTGTATTTTACTCTGCTAAAACTTTAGATAAACATTTTAAAACTTCCTGATTCTGTGGTTATTTCAAAATTATGTATTATATTGAATGTCACTCATTTTAAATTTCCCAATTAGCAAAGGATCCATTGGTAAGTTATTACTCTTCAATCAGAAGGTAATTGGTAGCAGGGATTTTTGATAAAAGAGTACAACTGACACTCCAGCGTAAGTATTAGTGTAGTATGAATGTATGGGCCCAAGTGAGTATATGGTGTATAAATGCTGTTTGCTAATATCGCGCTGGATCAGTTTTCTGGTAAGCAGAGGACGGTTAGGGTTACTCTTTGTTAATTGGGTAATGAGAATTTTATTTGTATTTTTTATGAACTAACATTCCGCTTATTTTTTGAGTTTTGTTTTATGTTGTCCAGAATACTCAGGTGTAGGTAAAAAGAATAGTGGGTGGCAAGTGGAAGCCATACTGCAGTGAGGTTATCTGTCAGGCAGAAATAGTACTGAGAAGTTAAGCAGGACTTCAAGTACTTGTTAGGGACTCTATGCGTGTGAGTAATAGCAAAAAGGGTACGCTGATAAAAATTTGATGTTATATCACCTAGTAAGGGTAACATTGGAGAAGTAACAGGTACTTCTGGAGCTTGTGTGAAGAGTAGACGGAAGTGTTTTACTCGTAGTGTATGTATTAGTAAACGGAAAAGTTTTACTAAGTGTGAGAAGAAACTATCTTTTTTTAAATTAGTGGAAACTGGCACGATAGCGAATGTTTTATGTTGTTACTGAAATTTAATTAAGATTTATAGAGAAAATAAGTTTGCGAAAATTTTTGTAAAGGGAGGGTCAGTTGCCGGAGAGGGAGCTGACGTCACAAAACGCCGCGCTGTGGTAGGTTGAAGCAGCGGGTGTGGAGAGACTCTTGTAAAGGAGGGGTCAGTAGTCAGGAGTGGTACTGACGTCACAGGTGCCGCGCTGGGATTGGTTAAACCAGCGAGGACAGAAAAGAGCAGATTGTAAAGGAGGGGTTGACAGAGAAACGTCACCAAAAGGCCGCGCAAGGATTGGTTCGGAAATAAAAGTTAGCAGACATTTGATTGGTCGAAATAATAAAAGCGAAATTCTTAGTGGAGAAAGGATTGCATGTTAAAACGCGATCCGACTTTAATAGGAACTCGTCCGGATAGGAGATTCCTAGGTTTTGCAGAATATCATTTTGTACACCGAAGATTAGATAGAATGTACGGAGAAAGAAGAAAAATGTCATTCTTACAAAAGATTAAGAATTATTTTAAAAAGGACAAACCAATCAAAACTAGAGAAGGAATTATTATTCCACCAGCTAAAACGCCAGCATCATTCATGATGATGGAAAGAGGTTATCATACTTGTGTATGGATGGAGAATTGGATAGAATACACCAAAAATGATGGAGTATTAGCATTTCCTGAAAATGGCACGTTTAATGGGCGAATTCTTCAAAATTTGAGATTAAGGATGAATGACTTAGAACCCAGACCAAGATTAACTCAATATGAAGCTTTAGAAGAGTGGGAAACTGAGGCGTTTGAACGTGACCGATCTAGAAGTAATAGGAGTTACCCAGGATTTTATCCCAGATATTTACGTGAGTCGAGAGAAGGTCAGATGAAACAATGGAGAAGGGCAATGATTACAGAGGGACTGTATCCATTATTCACAGAAGGAGAGAAATCAGGAGGAAAATGTACAGAAAAGACAAAACATTTAATGAGAAATGAGGATTCAGAAGATGAATTTATGGAAGAAATGTTAAGAAATCCCCCACCATATCAGGAAGGGACAAGTGGATGCCCTCCTAGTGCACCACCACAAACTCCAATGGTACCAAAGGTAATGCATGAATTTACCCCGACTAGAATACTTCATGACAAAGAAAAGGAAGCTTTAGAAAAGACCAGAGCAGCATTAGTACGGAAAATAACTCAGATAAAAGTACATCCTGATTCATTGACTATTCCTGTAACAATTGGTCCAGTAGTTCCATTATATGGTACTCAAGGAAACTGTCCTCCATTGATACCTGTACCCACTCCTATGAATACTCCTGTAAATCATACACAACATGAAACTCCAGTAATAATTGAAGATCAATTTAGTGATTGTGATTCCACAATATCTCTCATGGACTTGCCTATCAGAGGTCAAGTAAAGGGCACTCCTAGAAAAGAGGTACCTGAGTGTTCAAAAGATGTGAGTTTAATAACTTCATCAGGGGCAAAGAGTGCCACCATAGTAACACCTGAAGATCTAGAAAGATGGGTACAAGGGTCAGTCAAACAGTGCACACCTCCGAAAATACTGGATATCCATAAATTGAAAGTTGAATTAGAAGAAATAATAGCAGGAAATGTAGGAGTAGAATGCTTGAATACTTATGATGAAGAAGAATTATTGTTCCTGTGCAGAAGTATCACTAGAAATGTGAGGTTATTTCATGAAAAATTGTCCAATCTAGCACTACAGATGGGAATCGAAATAGGGAGATCAAAAGTACTACAGAAACCCTATAGAGCAGAATTTTCAGACAAAGATTTAGAAAATATGAATGCATCTGGAAGAAGACTACAAATAAGAGAATTAATGTTAGTTTTACAAACATGGGGAGATCTAGATAAATGGAGATCTAGGTGGGCCAAGAAAAAGGAAGAGGCACGAACAAGTAGAACAGCATCTGAATATGTAATGAAGGAAGCAGGAAAAGCAGATCAAATGTATCCAATGCGAGAAGTTGCGGGAGGAGGATATGTACATGTCCCATGGAGCAGACAGGATATTTTATCATTTACGAATGATTTTCCAAAGCTGAGGGAAAAGCCAATTGAATGGTACAAGCAGGTTGAAAGGTTTGTGAAGGTGTCAAAGGTATTGTTGAAGGATTTGGATGGTCTGTTTGACATAGTGGTACCTGCCGATTTATGGACAGATTGTAAGATCACAGTGGATTGGCCAAGTGATGAATATCCCAGAGATCCAAAGACAGGTGCCCCGGCAAGTGATGTGATGAAAAAGTACCAGCAGGTGATAACATACCTGAAAGGGAAAATACCCCGAAAGAAACCGATTGGGTAAAAATAGATCGAACCACCCAAGAAGCCAGTGAAACAGTACATTCTTACTATGAGCGTCTATTACAGGTGTTTAAACAGTATAGTGGATTTGAGGACATTGGAGACAAAAACATGAGTCAGTTTGTGTATCGGTTTGTTTACGGTCTGAAGCCAGAGATTTGCCAGATGATTAAACAACACATGCTGTGTTGGCAGGGAAAGCCCATAGATGAAATTTTGAAATATGCGAAATATTGTGGAGACGATATTGAGGATAGACATAAGAAATTGCAGGAGAAAGTGATGTGGGCACAAGTGAAAATGGCAGAGAAGCAGGGAATTAATTTGGAAAATCCGAGTGAAAATTCAGGAAAAGATTCTGGAACGGGTGGTGATACTGGGAATGGTGGAAAATTTAGAGGACGAATGAGTAGAGAAGAAGCTAAAAAGAAATTTCCTTGTTATGGATGCGGAAAATTGGGGCACTGGAAGGACGAGTGTAAAAAGATTCGAAATAATAATGGCCCAAATCAAAACTTAAATACGCAGAATGACTCACAGCAGGGGGTAAATCCTCAGAGTCAGTTGCCACCTCCACCTGTTCAGGGTAATGTAAGCAGAGCAAAGCACGGTACAGACATCGGATACCCAGGAGGAAGTGGTAAGAATGATTATATGACATCACAATTTCTTTTGCAGGACAATTTCAGTGAATCACTACTCATGACGGTGCCTGGGAGAGGGGAAGAAGGAGTGCGTACTTGGCGCATCCTTACAGGTTGACCAGTCTGGTCCATATGTTGAAGGGAATGTGAAAGGTAATGATATTACTTTCCTTTTGGACACTGATGCTACCAGGTCTACTATGAGATCAGCAGACATCCCAGACCTTCCTCTCTCTGGTGAAGATATCCAAGTAGTAGGGGTAGCTAATCAAAGAATTAGAACACCTCTTACCGAACCAATGGAAGTTAAAATTGGAAATTTCAGAGAAATGCACCAATTTGTAGTGTGCGATTCTAGCCCCGTGAATTTATTAGGTAGAGACTTATTGTGCAAAATGAACTGTCGAATTTTCTGCACGCCAGATGGTGTGGCAGTTCAGACACCAGATGAGGACCATGTATATAAAATTATGGTTGCAAAACAAGGTACAGAAATAGATGAAATGTTTTCGTTGATAACAAAAGATGAGTTGCCAGAAGAATTAAAAGGTACAGTAAACCAAATAGTATGGGATTTCACCGGAAAAGAAGCAGGACTTATGGCAAAAATAGATCCAGTTCAAATTACTGTAAAAGAAGGTGCGATTTTCCCAAATACCAAACAATACAAAATGAGTGCAGAAGTAAAAGCAGGAGTCATTGAAGAAATCAATCGAATGGTAAAACAAAACATTCTAAAAGAAGTAATGAGTAGCCCATGTAATTCACCAATCATGGGGCTAAAGAAACCTAGTGGAAAATATAGGATTGTTCAGGACCTGAGGAAAATAAATAAGATTGTAGAACCATGTTGTCCTATAGTACCAAATCCTGCAGTAATCCTATATCAGATTCCTTGGAATGCAGGATGGTTCACAGTAATTGATTTGTGTCAAGCATTCTTTTCAATACCATTGCATCCAGACAGCCAGTATCTTTTCTCATTCAAATTTGAGAATAAAGTCTATGTGTGGAATCGTGTTCCTCAGGGGTACACAGAAAGTCCTTCCATCTTCAACCAGATACTGAAAAAGTGCCTTGAAAACTAGTGATGCCAGGAAGCTCAGTTTTAGTTCAATATATCGACGACTTATTAGTGGCATCGACCACCAGAGAAGACTGTGTTGTTGATTCCATAGCATTATTAAATCTTTTGGCTGAGGAAGGGCATAAAGTCTCACCTGAAAAGTTACAGTTTTGCAGGACAGCAGTTAAATATCTGGGACATCAAATTGAGAGGGGAAAAAGAAGAATAACCTCTGAAAGAGTAGAATTAATAAAGAGAATGCAAATGCCTGTAACCCAAAGACAAGTGCGAATGTTCCTAGGAATAGTAGGATACTGTCGACAATGGATACCAAATTTTTCCATGTTGGCTAAGCCCTTAATTAACATGACGAAAAAGAAAGCAAAGGACCCTGTTGAGTGGGAGGATGAAAGTGTAGAAGCTTTTGTAAAATTGAGAAACGCACTTTGTTCAGCACCTGCCTTAGGCATGCCTGATTATAAAAGAGAATTCGCATTATTCTGTCAAGAGAGAGAAAATTGTGCACTTTCTGTCCTAACTCAGAGACATGGACTAGACAGACGTCCTATAGCGTATTTTTCTGCTACATTGGACCCAGTAGCAGCCGCGTTGCCAGGATGCTTAAAAGCAGTAGCAGCAACTTGTTTGAGCATTGAACAAAGCGAGTCAATTGTGATGGGACACCCTGTAAAAGTGTATGTTCCACATGCAGTTGTGATTCTGTTGACAAGAACCCGAACTCAGCATCTTACTCCTAGTCGGCTGACTAAATATGAGAGAATAATAATGGGTGCTGAGAATGTGACTATGGTAAGGTGCACGATAATAAATCCAGCAACTCTATTGCCAGACCCATATCATGAAACAAATAAAGATGACGAAGAAGATGAACATGATTGTGTACAGATTACAGAATTATGTACAAAACCACGCCCAGACATTGAGGAACAGCCTCTTAAAAAGCCAGACAGGGAGCTATTTGTCGATGGATCATGTCAAAGACATGAAGATGGTAAACTAACTGCTGCCTATGCAGTATGTGAATTAACTGGAATAGTCGAAGCATCCTATTTACCAGGAGTAAAATCTGGACAAGTAGCTGAATTGATTGCATTAATAAAGGCTTGCAAAATTGGGAGGAATCAGAGAGTAACTATATTTACTGATAGTCAATATGGTTACGGGGTTGTGCATGATTTTGGCCAACTATGGATGCAGAGGGATTTCATGACTTCTTCAGGATCCCCCATTAAAAATGGACAATTTGTAAGGGAATTGCTAGAAGCAATACAATCACCAAAAGAATTGGCTGTGGTGAAATGTGCCGCACACCAGTCAGGAGAAGACTGGGTGGTAGTCGGCAACAGATATGCAGATTTGGTGGCTCAATATTGTGCCAAAACAAGAACGTCAGTCAATAAGAGGGTGGAAAGAATGGGAATCAGCTGCCAACTTATGCTGTATATGCCACCAGAAACTTGGAATTAAGTTAAGAAATTGCAAGATGAGGTTGATGAAAGTGAAAAGAATCTGTGGATTAAAGTAGGTTGTTCCCAAAGGGGAAATGATGAAGTGTGGATCAGTGCAGATGGCAGACCAGTCATGCCAGACTGTTTACTCTCACAAATGGCTAGAATGCATCATGGAGACACACACATAGGGAGAGATGCAATGATTAGGCTGTTCAGACAAAATTGGTACAATCCCAAATTCAGGGCTGTTGCAGAGAGTCTTTGCCAGAGATGTCTAACTTGCCAAATGTACAATCCAGGCAGGAAAACGATAATTGGGTTTGGAAAGATTGGAAAGGCAGAAGGCCCATTTATAAGACTCCAGTTTGACTTCATACAGTTACCACCATGTAGAGGGCTGAAATATGTACTAGTGATAGTGTGCCTGTTTTCCAAGTGGGTGGAGGCTTACCCTACTAGAAGAAATGACAGCATTACAGTCGCAAAACTGTTGCTACGAGAGCTCATACCAAGATTTGGTTTTCCAGTATCTTTGGAATCAGATAGAGGAAAACACTTTAATAGTGAAGTGATCCAGATAATCTGTGAAGCATTTCAAATCAAACAGAAATTGCACTGTGCATATCGCCCAGAGGCTTCTGGAGTGGTTGAACAATTGAATGGCACTATAAAGTCAAGATTGGGAAAAATGTGTGCATCAACATCATTAGAGTGGCCAGACGCATTGCCACTTGTCTTGATGGGAATCAGAAGCATACCTGACAGAACGACTGGATTGAGCCCCCATGAAATAATGATGGGAAGAGCAATGAGACAAACACATGTTCCCACAAACAAATTAGTAAATATATCTGATGATATGGTTCTGGATTATTGCAAAGGATTGGCTGACCTCGTGCGTTCTGTCTCTCATCAGGTTGGAGAAGACGCAGTTTCCAGGCAGCCTGAACTAGAACATGATCTGAATCCTGGTGATTGGGTGGTAGTGAAGAATCACACCAGAGAAACGGGTCTATCACCCAGGTGGAGCAGACCTTGTCAAGTCATATTGACCACCAATACAGCAGTGAAGTGTGCAAGATTTCCTAATTGGATTCACGTAAGCCACACAAAGAGAGTACCAGAACCTGAAGAAGAGAATCTACAGACAACGCCAGTCACTGAAGAAGCTGAAGGTTGCCCAGCTGAAGAATCTCAAGCTAGAGGTTCGAGAGAAGCTGACGGAGAACAACCGAGCACAAGTCAGGATTGGATACCAGTGGTAGAAGTGCCTGAAGTATACCACAGAACGAGAAATCAAACTAAATTGGAAGAAATTGAAGAAGATCAGATAGGTGAAGAAGAAACAGTTCAGGATCAAGAAGACAAGACAGTAAAAGATCCTGAACTAAATCAGATAGGGAAAGAAAATTGGACTCAAAACAGTGAAGATTTAATAAACTTTGAAGAGGGACAGACAGGTCTAGAAGAATCCGGTCAGGCTGCAGAAGTACACAGTGCAATAAGCCCTGATCAGAATAAGTTAGATCAAGAAGAGTACACAGAAGAAGAAAACGCTGAAACCAATGAACTTGAAGAAATAAATAAAGAACAAGGTCAATTATTGGAAACTCACAGTGGAGCTGTTACAAAGAAACCAATCAGACCTGAAAAAGAACAAACAAAAGAAGCAGTAATTAAAGAAAACAAAACAGTATTAAGGGGTGAAGATAACGAGATCGCGGAAGACGAAAACAGAGAAACAGTGCCAACAAAGAAATCAAGAAAAGGAGATCATTGGCCAAGTGTCATTAAAAGAGTAAAGTACCACATAACAACCAGAAGTGAAGATCAGGAACAAGTACCTGAAGTGACAAGTCAAACAGAACAAGAGAAAAAGTCAGGAAAAAGAAAAAGTAAAAGACTGAGACTTGTGAATAACAAATTCAAGGGTCCTGACTGGACTTATATTATTCTTGAAGATTTTGAAAATTCAGAGTCAAGTGACAGTGGTGGCGAAGGAACAAGTGCAGAACTAACTTACGAAGAAGAAACAAGACCACCCTGAGTAAGCAAAAGAATAAGCTAAAGAAAAGAAGCAGAGATAAGAAGAATGAAATGAAATGAAATGAGTACTTGTAAAGCGCACCCATACCCCCAAAGGGGTGTCCAGGCGCTGTACGCATACCGCTGTGGAACCCTTCCTGGCTTTTCCCTGTGAAATGTCCACTCCTGGGCACCCCCAGGGTGAAGCCAGGCATCCCAGCGCTGTTGGGGCCGTTGTGGAGATTAAGCAAGCTATTGCCCAGAGTTGCAGAGTGGGACCCATGATTAGAATAGGCACCGAGGCGAGAATTATCAGGTCCGAGGAAATTGAGCCCAAGACCCGCCGAGGCGGGAATTGAACCCTGGTCCCGGGCCAGATCTCTGCATCAGGGTCTGCCGCTCTAACCATTGAGCCACACTTCCTTGAGCAATCTTCCTTGTCGAAAAATGCCTGATGATAGAGTTACTGGGAGTCCAAAACGAAATTGTTGTAGAAGATGCTGTGCAATCTGCATATGTAGTCTAGTATTGGTGCTTATAGTATGGTTAGTCCTGATTGTAGCAGTTCCTTACCTTATGATAATAGATAAGAAGATTAATAATGAAACTAAAGGGAGGACAGCCAACATGAAGGGCAATAGAGTAGAACTAAAGGCAGAAGATGAGGCAGAAATTCATCATGAAATAGCTGATAACGACACTAGTTTAAATGTTTTCACAAAGTTATTGTTTCAGTATGTAGACACAATGGAAGTTAGTAATTGTTATGTCTGTATGAAGTTACCTGAATCAGTAGCAGAAGGATTAACATACCATCACTTACCACTGACATATGGCATCTCATGTAGTGTTTTGTCTAGTTTATTTTATAGAACAGGGAGACTGCAGTATTATTATTCAAACTTAGATGTGATATTTTCTGAGGTTCCGATTCGCAAGAGTATGAACCCAGTGCTTAGTAGTCAAGACGCACAGTTTATGGGAGAATTTTTCTTGACAATGAAATCAATAGACATAACACATGCACATAGACACAATCTAACATGTTCTTTACTGGAAGAAGAAAAGGTATTTTTGAATTTAGTAGAAGATAGAAGACAAGATTTCCAAAAGAAAGCTTCTGAGCATAAGGCTCATTTACCACCTTGGGCAGAGAAAGAAGGAAGTTATACACCCGGCAAAGCTCAAGCTGCTATGGCTCTGGATTTCGTAAAGAAAGGGAAAATTTGTCTACATAGGTTAAAGACTGACTATAACAATGTTTTCATCGGTACCAGTGAATGTGAACACAATTTTTTAATTCTTGGAGGTTGGGGACTCAAAGGAGGAACAGATTCAGTTTTTCCTGGAATCTATTATGTATGCGGGAATAAGGCTTACTTTAGGCTTCCTGCACGGTGGTATGGAAGTTGTTATTTTGGAATAGTATTTCCAAAAATATACCACGTAAAAAGAAACACTGGGAGCAATGAAAACAATAGTGAATTAATACGTAGTAAAAGAGCTAGTTTTTCTGAAATTATAGGTGATATATTTGGTGCATTGATACCTTCAGTGGGAATAATTCTGAACTCAAGGAAAATATGCAAATTGTCTACAGTGGTTGATCGTTTATCAACGGATACTGCTGGAGGTTTTCTAATGATTAATGCAGAAATGGTTGCGATTAGATCTATGGTGATGCAAAATCGACTTGCTCTTGACATTCTATTGGCAAAAGAGGGAGGAGTCTGTAAATTATTGAGGAAAAAACATTGTTGCACTTATATTCCTGATAAGAGTGCAGAAATTGGAACGTATATTCAGAACATAACTAAACTTGAGAAGGAACTTAAACCACTGGAAGTTGATAATGTATGGGAAAGATTGACAAATAGTATCTCGTCAATTGGAACCTGGTTTGCTAATGTAAGAAAAGGACTTATAGGTCAAATATTAGTACCCTTAGCAGGGATAGCAATAATAACTTTGGCAATAACAATATGGTGCAAATGCTGTAGAAAGAATGGAACGTATAATGTGACAGGAAAAGGAAAGAAGAGAAAGAGGGATGAAATCGAATTAGAAGAATGGAGAAGTGATTTATACAAGAAATTAAAAGGAGACTGTAAGAATAGAAAATGTAAAAATGAGAATGAAACGATTTGCTAGAAGTTGGCATCTGATTGAGGGTAGTGTTTTTGATGGCTCAGAAACGCCATCAGAGAGGGGATTGATGGAGCAAGGTTTCAAAATTGAAACTTGCTTGTATGCAATTCTCCTCATAGTACTAATTTATTAAACTTGTACTGTCAATACTAACATTTGCATTCACAAACACGAAAGGGACAGACGCTTGTCTATGTGTTTTACTAATGAATAACGCTTGTCTATAAAACCAAAATGGCCGCTAAAGTGCGGGACTTCATTGCGCATGTCGCAACCTGATCACATGGTGTGACGTCTTTCTTTGCTTGGTGGGAAACTTCTGCTTCTGCGCAGTGTGCATTAAAATGGCCGCTCAATGTTTTCACATGCTTAAGCTTGCTCTCATGTCATTATTAAATTGTCGTTTTCTTAAAGCTACTAATGCAGGATAGTATTATAATTAAATGGGAATAGAGTAGGGAAAGTGGGCATACAGTGAAACATTTTATTTGTGATTTTACTACTTTCTTCTTGCACTTTTAGTAATTCGTAAACTTGGGCCTGGGTTGGTGATTTGAAACTCGAGAGACAGATGGTTCTGCGCATGTGTCCTGTGTGCCTGCCAAGTGAAGTCAACTTGGACGTCTCCCAAGGCCATGACCTATTTGCCGAAGATGATGTACACTATGTTTCCGGAGGACAAAATTGATACTTTTCCCCTGTAAATTGTATAACATTTGTCGTGAGACGGGTGAGAAATAAAGTGAATGTATTAATTTGAAGGGGCGGGAAGCTAAATACAATAGGCTTCACAATTTAGGCCAAATTTGACATGGTACGAGAATCCACCCCCTGTCCAATCAGAAGTAGTGGCCCCATATTTTAGCAACATTAAGGGGAGGTACATGAGCGTAGAAGGGTATAATAGGATATAGCATTAGTTAATTAGTCAGAGCTAGATTCCACGGGGTGCAGAAGAGAACAGAAGATACCGCAGACAGAGCTAGATTCCACGGGGTGCAGAAGAGAACAGAAGATACTGAAGACAGAGCTAGATTCCACAGAAGAGAGAACATACAGAAGAGCTCCAGGTTGCCCTGCTGATCGGTTGCTGACTGAATCCCTATCCTGAAGAGGTCCTGAGGAGGGGGCGGCGGAGTCCATTAGAACGGGAGAATCGAGGAGAAGTCGAGTGCCAGAGAGGGGAACGGCGCAGGCGTCGTTATAGAGAGGTCAACAGTCCTGTCCTGATCCTGAAGGAGGTCTTTGCTCTTCATCCTTCCAGGGTCCTATCTTTTCCAACTCCTTGGCTAAGGGGCTTGGTTCTCGTATTTAGGTAACTATACTGCAACCTTTAGTTGCGCTGCTGTCTCTATCCTCTCATATTTTCTTAAAAACTGTCATTTATTAGAGAATTCGTTCCTATGCTTTCTCTTGGGTATTTTGATCAAGTACCGTGTTTTCTGTATTATACTCTGCTAAAACTTTAGATAAACATTTTAAAACTTCCTGATTCTGTGGTTATTTCAAAATTATGTATTATATTGAATGTCACTCATTTTAAATTTCCCAATTAGCAAAGGATCCATTGGTAAGTTATTACTCTTCAATCAGAAGGTAATTGGTAGCAGGGATTTTTGATAAAAGAGTACAACTGACACTCCAGCGTAAGTATTAGTGTAGTATGAATGTATGGGCCCAAGTGAGTATATGGTGTATGAATGCTGTTTGCTAATATCGCGCTGGATCACTACTTTAGTGTTCCTTATGTATTGTTTGTGAAACAACATATTAATGTGAACAGTCTACAAATACATTTCAAAATTCTTTCTATGTATTGTGACACAATAACATGTTTTCTTTGAATTGGCAAAAACACAGTAATACCATCAAAAATAAACCAACTACCTTCATACCCAATCCTCTCATTCTATCATCCATTCACGCTGCAACACTAACAAACGCTACATTCATACTTGCGTCCCAGCAATCTATACATCGCAGCGAGCCTCAGCAGAGATACAGTATGTAATAATATCCACTACAGTGTTGTGGGCTGGGATCTGCTTTCCAACAAGAGGTCAATGCACGTTTCGGTGTGGACATATCATTTCTACCCCCCCCTCGCCTCACCCCCCCCGCCTCACCCCCCCCCCACACAAGTGTCACTTTCTTCAGGACCACACAACAGTTTTTTATTCACTTCCAGAGGTAGGTATGATGGAAGGAGTCTAATAAAAACAAATAATGACATGGTATCAGGACCAATCAATATAACCTCCCAGAATCTGGAGGAAAAACCTTAAAGGTGGGTTTACATGTGTAATGCCATAACTCAAAAACACCAAAAATAAGTAAGGGATAAAGTGTTTTTGTGTGGAAGGCAAGTGCTACCTCTCCCAAGCATTCATTGTGCAAAAGTCAGAATCCTAATAAATAAAAAGAAGTTGCCTCTTCATTTATTTAGTTCTATGGAAAATGTCAAAAGAGTAATAAGATTAGGGGTATGGAGTCCAAAATGTCTCCAAGAAAATATGCATAACATTGGAAATAGCACGATAAGCATTCAAGAGATCTGCTGTGAATCTATTCACTTCCCTCTTTCCATCAATAAAATGCCTCATGACCTGTGACTTAATTCCACCACGTGCATGACAAATGGAATAATGAACATGCATTTTGCACAATGAATGCTTGGGAGAGGTAGCACTTTCTTTCCACACAAGAACACTTTATCCCTTACTAATTTTTGGTGTTTTTTGAGCTATGGCATTAAACATATAAACCCACCTTTAAGGTTTTTCCTACAGATTCTGGGAGGTTATTTTGATTGTTCCTGATCCCATATAATTATTTGTTTTTATTAGTCTCCTTCCATCACACCTACCTCTGGAAGTGAATAAAAAACGGTTGTGTGGTCCTGAAGATGGAGGGTGGGGGTGGGGGGAGAATTCTATGCCCACACCGAAACGTGCATTGACCTCTTGTTGGAAAGCAAATCCCAGCCCACAACACTGCAGCGGATAATATTACATAATGTATCTCTGCTGAGGCTCGCTGCGATGTATAAATTGCTGGGACGCAAGTATGAATGTAGGGTATGTTAGAGTTGCTGCGTGAATGGATGATAGAATGAGAGGATTGGGTATTAAGGTAGTTGTTTTTTTTTTTATGGTATTACAGTGTTTTTAACAAAATCAAATATAACATGTGTTATTAATTGTGTCACAATACATAGAAAGAATTTTGAAATGTATTTGTAGACTGTTCACATTAATATGTTGTTTCACAAACAATACATACGGAACTACTAGAGAACTTAGTGAATAAAATATATGGAAAAAGAAAAAGATATAATAAAATTGGACTTTATGAAAATCATTTACATGTCAATATTTTATTATAAATGGGACAGTACCTATAGCATGTATTAGCAAAATTGAAGGAATACAGGTCTAGAGGGTGCTAATTTCTTCTTCACCTAATGACACCATATAAAGCCCGTGCCTCTTTTAGGGGTCATGTACACTATGTGGGTAGAAATTCATATTTACAATTTTTACACAAACTGATGTGGTATTCTCCTGCAAAAAATACATGCAGTTATATATTTCAGTGGCGCATTATTTAAAACAACACTTTTTTCTCCTAGCATGGAATCATAATGTCTGCCATTTTTACTGGGTGGAATGTATCAGCTAGGCACAGTTTCTCAGGAGACACATACATTCATATGGTACGCGTCTAAGGTTTTGAAAGGGCACACAATTTCCAATGAGTATGCATATGCAAAAGAATAGCTAATCTCAGGACAAGCCCATATTGGACTCAATTTTCTCAGAGAAATCATCTAAATATGTCGAGGGCCTGCATGGTTTTGGAAGTAGTTCACCTTCATGTGTGGATACTGGAAGAAGGCCTTGAGCCCCTATTGTGATCACTGACCTGACAACAATCACGTTTTATTTTTAGTAGTCACGTGCCCTGCCTGAAAGGAAACGTGAAAGGACAGGAGGATTCATGTTACCAGTCAGCTAATATCTGAACTGAGTTATAAAAGTAGTATATGTGCACGTTCTCTGTGAAATGGCAAATTATTCGCACAAAAAAAGAGAACAAAACGTGTGGTGTGACGAAACAACAGAAATTACTGACTATGTGCTGCATGGAAAATAACTAGCAAGAAAAATAAGTTACCTGGAAACACAGTATTTGTTTAGGCACTGTAAACTTAGTTTAATAATTATACTTATGACTGTATATAGTATACAGCACAAAAGTAATTGTTTTCGACACTTAATAATAGGTGTAAATTACCTCTCAGCTCAATAGTACTTATTTTATCTAGCATTGCAAAATGCCAAACAAATACCCTGCCCGTTACCTGCAGGGTTTTGCATCAAGTAAATATCTATAAATCATTGAGTTCTGTTACCAGCAATGGAACTTGTGACCTTCAGGTTACCTTTGAATCTCTGCAACAATGCCTGAACTGACTGAGGAATATTCTAGTACTCAAACTTTGAAATGCAGTTCGAAGATTGCATTGCAGAAGTCACATTATTTTACTAGTATGAGAAATTGAAACTAGCTGAATACACACATCTCTAAGATGTTTTCCCTAATCCACCGAGCAACCATATTAGCCGATACCTGAGCTGAGAATATAACCATTAAGATGGCTCAGTGGGTTAATATTCCTAAAGAGAATATCTGTAGGCAATGGGAAGGATATAGTTTCAAATCTGATCCAGCTTTTCATCCTTTTTAAGGTTGATAAAAGGAGTAGCCCTGATGTGGGTATCAATGACACCTATTATTTACAGTGATGTTTAACGGTAATAGGTGGGTATAAAAAACAGCCACAAGTGTATTGTGTGCACTTGTATAACTATTTATGTAAGCAGTATGTATGAAAAGGGGAGCCAGAAACAAGGTCATTCCTTTTTCACATGAGTGATGCTGACAGTCTGGGTGTAAACAGTGGTAACTGGACGACAAATGTTTAAAATCCGAAGACTTTGCACTGCTTAGATGTTCTACATACCACATCAAAGACATTATTGGTAATGGCACACAACAAGGTGCCATAAAACTGTAAATATATTGTTGTGTGCTAATTTCAGGTATTCTCTTTCTAAATTAAAGCTGTTTATGAATTTTTCAAGCACAGGCTTCTAGTCCATATGCATTAGGCCACACTGTCACTTTCACTGGCCACGTCTCTTCTAATGGTCCTTAGTTACAGCCTCACCCCACACAGTTTTTCATGGTTGTCACTTAGGGGGTTGCCAAACTTAGCAGCTGTGACCTCTGACTTCCCCTTGTAACCCCAGTTCTAACAGGCGGCAAATGCAATGCCAACAACAGAAGGTAAACAGTGTCCTCCTGAGCATCGTTTACTTTCAGTGGCTCCCACTGGTACATTACACTTTCAGTTGTATAAAATAAATACATTCAGCAGTGTAATGCACATTCTTTAGAATAGATCAAAAAACATAAAAATACATTTTAAAAAGCCTAAACATTTTCAGTTTTCGGGTTTCGTTATTGTGAGTGCATGAAAAATTGGCTGTTTAAAAATAACTTTACCACTGTAATCCATACAAGTGAAAGTGCCTAACAAGTGATCAGAACACAACACTAACAATGATAAGGAGTATTTCAAGCTAATGAAATAGTTCATATTCAATAAATGGTCTATATGAATTACTACAGTTGGACATAATCAGTATTTTTTTTTATATCTTTTTTGTGTATCTCTGTGTGATTTATCATTACGTTTTCTCTTTGACATATACACTAGGCTTCAGTGATGCCAAGTACTGGGATACCAGAATCAACATAATGTGACATCAGTTCCTGGGATTCAGGGTCAAAGGTCATGCGATGTCACTACCTGTGAAGTCACTAAAGTCAAAGGGTGTGTGAGGTCACTTCCACTATTCCTGACATGGGGGTAAATTGTCATTCATGATTTTTCATTCTACTAAAACCATTACACTTAGCATTCCTGGCACTGTGGAATATCCTGATGTGCGGAATAAATTAATGATCTCTAAATTCAGACTGCTCTCTAAATGTGTGACCTTTTAACTAACATATTTGGAAATATACATAATGTCACTGTTTTGTTTTAACCCTAAGTTTTACAAAATAATATTGGAACCTCTCCCAAGATCACTGATGGAAAAGGTTGGCTCACTCAGAGAATTGGGGATCTTTACAGCCTTTATGATGCATGGAAAAGGCGCTGATGATGTTAAAACTTAACACTGTAATGAAATGTTAAATACATAACAATAAGTGTATGTAATTGCATTTATATAGCGCTTACTACACCTGACGAGGCGTCGAAGTGCTTTACCCCGGGCAGCACGCAACTCTGGGACCCAAGGTTAGTGGTTAGTCTAGTGTTTGTGGTCGTTTCTGCCATATACCCATTTAATCTTCAGCTCTGTACTTCCCAAATTTTCCACAACCCCCTAAAAAACTACTCTCCTGTCTCCACACGCCACTAGTCACGCCTAAATGCACGTCCTCGCCGAGGCCTGAACTCGAGTCCTTTCGCCAGAACTTCCACCGACGCGTTCACACACCATCTCTTCGGGAATGCCGCTCGTTTGCTGTAAACACACAGATATGCACGGGCTCTGCTCGGTCTGCGAACAATACGAAATACATACAAAGCACCAAAACAATTGAAAAGACAACACATTATCAGCCTCATCCCACAGAAGTCAGCTCAACAGTCCAGCGTCGGCAGGATTCACCAGGTTTTCCAAAGGTTAACTCGTATCGGCTGAAAACTCCCAGTAAGGGTACCACTGATTGTGTCATCCACACGCAGGATTGGATGACTAACACTGGCTCTGATTAAATGGCGCCCTGACAGAAATAATAATCAAGTGCCTGTAAGGACATGTCCCCTCTCTGCTTGGGAACAGAGAGTGCATGCCGAAACCTTGCCCTATCCAGAGAGTTTCTGCCTACAGCTCATGTATGACTCCCATCAGCATTTCCTCCCAAAGAACACCACAAAACAACAATTTGTATCTTGGTAAAAGTAATAAAATTGCCCATTCCCGCTCCAGGGGCTGGATCCGTGCAATTCTCTGAATATTTAAGCACCTTGAGAGTGACTCATTAGTTCCCAATAGACGACCAGATACAACTTGACATTCTTTGTCGAATCTGTCACCCAAATTAAACGATTTCATCAAAACATCCACAAAAATGTTTTTGCATTACCACCTACACTCTAGCCTCTATTTCACAAATGACTAACTGGTGAAATGAGAATGTTTATGACAGCCGAATGCTATGGCAGAACTTTTAGCTTGTGATAGGCCTCTTCTCTGGAAAATCTACCAATGACCTGTGTCTCTGCAAAAGTTTCTGATGTGCCTTCAGTTAGTGGGGGCCTCATCTATGGGCGGGCTCCTGACTGACCTTGAATCTAGAATTGCTCATGATGGGCCCTGTACATGGAATAGCTTCTTATGGGTCTTGCATATGGATTTGATCCAGATGGCTCTTCCATATGGAGTAGATCTGGAAGAATCTTGCATTTGAAATAGATCCAGATAGATTCTGCATATGAAATAGATCCAGATGGGCCTTCCATACAGAATAGTTTCAGATGGACACTGCATACGGTATAGACCCAGATGGGCTTTGCATATGGAATAGACCCCGGTGGACCTTGCCTATGGAATAGCACCTGAGTGTTTTGTATCTCAATGAGTTCCTGGAGGGCACTAGATCTGAAATAACTGCTGATGGGCCTTGTTTCTGGAAAATCTTGGCCACTTATTCTGCACTCCTTCAAATACCTCAGGTTGTTTAGGTAAAAAAGAGATCACTTCTCTTCAAAGGAGATAATGCTAGCTCTATCTCTTATGAGGTAGGCAGGTGGACACTCCTGTCCAAAACCCAACCACACTCTGAAGCGGCCCAACAAGTAACATTGTAAAAAAAATCAAATAACAAAGGTTTATATATATATCTGGTCCCCCTTTTAATCTACTAAAACTACTAACTAAAAAGATGGTTAAATCCTTTTGGAACCATAGGTGTGGCAACTTGTTTTCACTGTCACCCCGTCATATGGATTCGGAGAGATTTCAACATTACCAGAAGTTTGGGTTTGGAAGGCTGGCCTATTAGAGGCAATGGAGTCCTGGGACAGGGTAATCCATCAAATGCTGACAGAAAAGGAAGGAGTGGAGCAGTAGGCGCTATAAAGATGTTCTTACTCACTTTCATCATACTAAGTTTCTTTTTATTTAGAGGCCTTTCTTTTAAGTTAATTTACTGTGAATATATAGGTCTGAGAGGTCGAGGCACGGGGAGCCGCCGCCTGCACAGCAGTCACCGAGAGACCTGTCTTACCTGTTGCAGGGTTAGCGCTGGCTCTCCTATTCCTCCGGTTCCCGGCGCTATCTCTGAGCTCCCGCAGCTCCTCCTCTTCTTCCTCCAGCCAGGCTTCAGCCATCAGCAGCGTGAGGGGGAGAAAGACATGGAGAATGGGCTGGAAACCACGTCCGAGGCCACTCGATCAGCCAGGCTAGAGTGGCACCGGGGCCCTGCAGCCGGATAGGGCCGGGCCTGGGCGAAGGTCCATCGCACCAGGAGGCGGGGAGGAAAGTCCGGGGCAGAAAGCTGGGGGCAGCCCTCGGGCAGTCAGTCGGCCGTGCAGCCTTGCGCAGTTCGAGCAGCACCTCTCAGAGCAGGCAGTGTCAGCTCAGAAAGAAGAGGTTATTTTTGGGGGCCAGTCAAGGCCTGGCGCTGCTGGGACTCCCCGCTAAACACCCCCACATACGGGTTCCCTCACTCTGAACTACACCAGCTCCTCATTACAAGCGCAGGTCTTTGTTGCGCTTTCCCCCCGACCCTCCTCTGTGCGCGCGATGCCGCTACCTCTCCCTCTCCTTCAGCACTTCCTTGTCTGAAAAGTTTTCCCTGGCTCGGGGCCGGTTCGGGGATTCCTGCTCCCCGTCAGTCTGTCTCTCCGGCGTCTCTCCTGGACTACTGCAGAGGCCGGGGATGCTGCTGGGAGGGGCTGGAGCACGGAGCACTGGCTGAAAGGTGAAGGGAACGACTGGCGCTGCCGCTCCTGCACTCCCTGCTAAAACATTCCGGTGTCAACAGGAAATTGGGCTGCCTGGTGCTTTCGCGGGAGGCGGAGGTACCTGCAGCAGGGAAGGCACCGGGGGGGAGGGGGGTGGCGAGGGGTTGGGAAGAAAAGGCCCCCCTGATAGAGGGAGGTGGGTGGATTATTTATCTGAAGAAAGGGGCGTTGTGATGCGACTGCTTGTGTTAAACTTACAGGAATTTGGCTTGCATACATTGACATATCTAGCCTGGGCCACTCAGGATTGAAGACAAAGGCCTTTTTGTTGATAAACATTTGCCAGCGGCTCCCTAGTCATGGGGTGCACTTCTTCACATGTTTATTTAGGGAGCACCGAACAGACACTTGCATGCACAATTGATTCATTTCTGAATGAAAAAGACATTTCCATCAGAAGCGTACAGCTGCATGGACGTTCAAATGAATAAAGGGCAGCAAATGGTCATGAGTGCATAATTGTATTGAGGCTAAATAAACTGTGTAGTGCAAAGTCCTGCTTATGTTTAGTTTAGTACAGCAATTCCGTTACTCGTATCCAATAACGTATACGATTCGCACATTAATAATTATTAATAAAATACAGTATGTTTACTATGTGTGGCAGCACATTCAAGCCTAAAACGATTATCTAAAGACATTACAACAGACAGTTAATTCCTTATCAGGAAAACTAGCACAAAACATGACCATGAAACAAATGCCACAAAAATGTGACTGCTTACGTTTAAATGGCTCTGTGTTTTAGTATTTTAATAGCAAACATTTTTGTTCAGAAAGTCTGTCACACGAGCCTGCACAATTCCTTCTATTAGATCTACAGTTCTGATTTCAAATTCCTATTATTGTTATTTAATGGCAATCAGTCATGTTCTGCCCTCCGTTTTAAAACACTCGGTAAATATATCCGAAGTGATTAATTAAGGTGACATTTAAGTTATTACTAAGCGAAACTTCATCTTTTATCTTTTCTCACATTTTACACCTACGTGGTATACATGTGAAGAGCCTTATAATATATAATGGGAGTAATGTTCTGTCTGGCGATAATCCGCGTCACTGCCTGTCGATAATCCGCCTTCCTGCCTGTCGATAATCCGCGTTACTGCCTGGCGGTAATCTGTGTTACTGTGTTGTGGCAAGCGCTATCGCCCATTATAGGATGGCAGTACCCAGTGGAGTGCTTTGCCAGTGGTGAAAGTCCCATCATGCATCACTGCACCTGGTTACCCACTGCCTGGCTAGGCCTCAGGTGCATGTCAGGCACCACATGCAAAGTTTTTCTATGAGTGGCAGCTATGGATGTAGAAACACCGCCCAAAATTGGACCAATACGTTGCTGGTCTTATTCTGAGCGGTGTTACTGGGGTATGAAGGCGAGTCTCCTCGTGACTCCCTGGTGCATAGCGATCCATGGAAACGGGGACACACCACATTATCCTTGCCCTCTCAGAGGTGGAGTTTCCACCTGGTGTCCAGTGGACCACTCAACGGAAATAGGTTGGAAATGATCAGTTGGTATTCAAAATGGTTCACCTTACCGATTTTAAGATCCATCTGTGTTGGTCTTATGAGGATTGTAAGAGACATCTACCCTATGAAACACCACTGTGGGAAAAAACCTCCTGCTGCAAACCACATCACACAACCTACAGGAGTCAAGGTAACTTTAAATGTCCAATACCCCATGAAGACTCTCCAGCAAGTCTTGAGTGCCTGGACAAATGAATGCATAAACAAGGGAGTGCATGAGTAGGTAGGAATATTCATGGATGGAGGACTGTATGAGTTCATACATGGACAGGATTTTTGTTCACCCTCTTCCTTGTTAGATCCATGTCTGGTCCTCTCAAAATAACCAAAGTGGGTACAACTCGAACTAAGAGTCCCTATTAATATATATGCTGATCAGGAATTAATTCTAGTTCTCCTTAAACTTACTGTGCTCTATCAAATTGGATACCATCCTAACTACTGTTCATCATTTCCAAATTTAATCCCGCTGTATATTATATGTCGATACAAAAGGGGATGATGGACGGAACGTTTGAGCCAATCAAACACTCACCCCCAGTCAACTGATCTGGGTTTAATCCATCATCATTCTTTAGCTCACTCCACCACCCCAGTTCAGACATGGCCATATGCAAATCAGTCTGACCCTGTGCCTCATGGGAACAGTCCAGCCCGAACTGCCAAGCCATGTCTTCCCTGGACCGGAAACAAGCATCCTATATGTCAGCATGTTAATCACTTGTAAACATCAATGCCATCGCTCTGCCTGAATACATAAATATATACATCCCTAAAACACATAATCCTGTGCTAATCCTATGTCTAAAAACTTTGCTAGAAAAACAGACATTTGAGGTGAGCAGATTCAGTGTTTTTTTGTTTTTTAACAGAGTTTTATATATCGCGAATTTGACCCGAAGGTATCGGGTATCAGAGCGCTTTACATAGCACCAGTTGCGTTACATGAGGACACACTCATTGTTTTTGTTAGGCACGGGGAGATTAAGTGATTTGCCCAGAATCACAGGATGTTCAGCATCATTGCCGAGACTCGAACCCAGTTCCCCAGATTCGAGATCGACCGCCCTAGCCGTTAGGCCAACTCCTCTCCCCGTTTCTGGTGTTCTAGGGTGTTGGAGCTGATCTCCACCTACACTTGGGAACTACCCAGAGCTCATGGCTTCTTTTTTTATGTATATATACAGCAGATGGCATTGACGTTTACAAGTGATTAACATGCTGATATATAATGTACATCGGGATTAAATTTACTGTGCTCTCCTGGGTGCAGGCCACAGCACTGGGCTGTCGTTGGTCAGGAGAAGAACCCGGGTGAAGGTATTTGGCAACCTCGCTCTATGCTCGGATACCTAACACAAAATGGCATTGATGAACGCACATGAGTGACTGGGTGTATCAATGAATGAATCCACCGATTCACTTATCCACACAACTATACACATAAACCCGCCAATCAATGAAGAAACCCTTTAAGAAATACAAAGTCACACATGCATCCCCTGCCACCTTCTGAATAGTGTCATGAGCTGCTGCTGGTGTGGGTGGCTTCAGGGATCTATTGGTGCTTTGTGTAGCAGGGGCGGCTCCACCGCTATGGCGGAGGAGCATCGCCCCACTGCTTCCTCGCAGTGCGAGAAGCAGAAACATAAAATGGTGATAACTTTGAGTTATTACCATTTTATGTTTGCGTTGCGGGTGGGCGGGGCTGCTCTGCTCTCCGAGCAGGGCAGGGGAGGAGTGGTGTGCCCACTCCTGATTGCACAAAGACTGTTTGGTCGGCCCTCTCGGGCGCCCAAACCAGTCATGCGCACTCTGCCCTTCTCCATGCAGACTGTATGGAGAACATGCCCACCCCATAAACCCCTGGCTGGGCGCCGTCCCGACCAATCATAACACTGCATGCAGCTTTGTGATTGGCTTAGGGGAGGGAGCCTGGGTGCCTGCTTCCTGTTCCTGTCGGAGGCAGGAGAGCAGGAGCCGAGAAGACGCAGGACCCAGCCTCAAGGTAAGTTTTTTTTATTTTTATTTTATTAAACCCCCCCCGCGCGACCCCCCCTCCCCATGCGACCCCCTGCGCCCACCAACCCGCGAGCCATGCCGGCTGCGACTGTTGTGTAGCCCTCAGCTGTGTCCCCTGACTTTTTATATTTTTATATATTTTTTGTTTTTATTTATTGATTTTCATAACAATCCAGCAATCCAAAACATATAAAAATTCACCACATATTCGTACATTTCCAATCCACATCAACCATCCTAACTACTATTCAGCATTTTCAACTTAAATCCCGATGTACATTATATATCAGCATGTTACTCACTTGTAAACATCAATGGCATCTGCTCCTGCTCTGCCTGAATACACAAATATATATCCCTAAAACACAATATCCTGCACTAGAAAAACAGGCATTTGAGGTGAGCAGATTCAGAGTGTCGTTGGTGTTCTAGGGCGTTGGAGCTGATCTACACCTGGAAATTATCCAGAGTTCCTTATTTATTATATACACATATATTAAAAAAGAAGCAAGGAACTCTGGGTAGTTCCCATGTGTAAGTGGGGATCAGCTCCAACACCCTAGAACACCAGTGACACTCTGAATCTGCTCACCTCAAATGTCTGTTTTTTAGCAGCGTTTTTAGACATAGGATTAGTACAGTTCCATCCACACAGAGTCAGAAAGTGACAGTCTTTTTTAATTTTTACAGCAAAGTCTTTAAGCAGAAAATTACTTAGTGCCATCCATTCCGAATTAAAAAATGACAAAAGCCTTTTACCACTCCAGGCACAGTATTACAGTTTTGAATTGGTAAATTACTATCCAAGCCAACCTGGAATGAATAAAACCAACCCCTGGCACATGTTTCACTGTTGTTATGAGCTCCTCAGAGAGGTATAGCTTTATCCAAACACAAGGGAACACCCAGTATAAATCAAAACAGTACCCTTTCAGTTTAAGAGTGCTGCATAAATTATGCAAAAAGGAAGCAAGGAACACTGGGTAGTTCCCAAGTTTAGGTGTAGAGCAGCTCCTTTATAGAGCACCCTACAGCACCTGTGACACTCTGAATCTGTTCTCCTCAAATGTCTGTTTTTCTAGCACAGTGTTTATGCATAGGATTAATGCAGTGCCATCCATGCCAAGCTAGAAAGTGATAAAAGGCCTGATTTAAAACTTGGCAGAACTACCGCCATCCTGCCGCGGCAGCAGTCCCAAGTAATCTGTCAAGCTGACGGCTGTCCGCCCGCCGTATTTAGATGTTGCGTCAATAGACAGGAGACCACCACTGCAGCGGTCTTCTCTGCTAGCTAACAGTACTCCATTGGAGTCATGCCGGCGGTTTCCCGCCAAGCAGATTTAGATGTTCCAGTTGTGCTGGCGTAGTCCTGGCGGCTGTGTCATAAAGTAGTATGCCACGGTAGTGTGGAGACAGGTAAGTTCTACTTATTAATTTTTCAATACACATATATGTTGTGAATCTGTCAATATGTATATGTAGGTAATGTGTACTGCATATATTTTTACATATAGCATTGCACACCAACAACATACACACACTATTGAATGTACATCGTGGTCAAGTAGCAGCAGCACAGGATGGACCTGGACAATGGCGTTCAAGACGGAATTGGTGTTGAGAACTTGAAAAGGTGAGTTTACACCTCTTCTTCTTCCATTCCACCAACTCGAGCTTGGAGGTTTCCCCACCATAGTTGCCTAGACGGAAAAGCACATCGCAATCTGGATGGTGGGAATCCCTCTAACAGCAGCTTCTGCCTCTGACGCCGTCAACGCGGGAGAAAGATTCTGGCTGAGGTAGCTTGACTGCGGCTGTCTTCCCTCCAGTGACCAGCCAAAATCTAAATCAAGCGGGTGGACCGCCATGGTGGCGGGCGGGAAGACCGTTGAAAAAGCAACCGCGGGACAAGTCCCACCATGATCTAAATCAGGCCCCAAGTCTTTTGCCCTTTTTACAGCAAAGTATTTAAGCATAGGATTACTTAGTGCCATCCACGCCGAGCTGAAGAATGACAAAAGCCTTTTACCAATTCAGGCACAGTATTAAAGCTTTGGATTTGTAAAATATGTTTATACTTTGCATCCATCTAAATGTGTTATACTCATTTACAGCAAATGCCCTTATATTTTGCAACCAATTTGCATGTATTTGGTAATCTTTCCTTATCTGAACCATCGACAGCCTTCTTTTACCAGCAAAAACGTAAGCAAGACAGATTTCCATTTATATGGTTTCTGCTTTTTCTGTGTCATCATGACTCATGGATAGAATGTAGGCCTTCATGGTTCAATGTAGTAACCATATAAGCGTGCCACAACCCAATCCCTAAAGGCAAACGCATTTCTACATTCACAGACAAGATGTTTCATTTGCTGGCATCTTAAACCTCTATGTGATTTGATTTGCTTGAGTCTATCCTATGCAGCTTCACAGTGGTAGAAGATGTCCTAAGCGTACGTTTGAACCGGAACAGTTTAAATATGGCATGAATGGATTCTTGCTTAGCTAATGTACATTATTTTATTAATTGTGCCTGAATCAGTTCTCTGCTCATTTCTTTGAGCCAGTGTTCTCTGTTTTTTGAGTGCATTAGGAACACATCTGCTGCAATGCCTAACACTACAGACCCCTCTCTATCTCATAGTAGTCTGCAGTGAAAGAGCTTGTGGCACCAAATAATCTCGTATATAAGAGAAGAGAAGAAACTACTGCATTGAATGTACAGAAATGTATATTTCTTGTCCATAGATCATTCTTGGTAGAGAGCATACCCAATTAAATAAACTCCTAATCGACAAACAGGTCTAAGACAATCCATATCTCCACATTTGTAAGCTTGGTCAGGAGTGTGATCCAGCGCTGGACATAAGGGATTGTCACATCTAGGGTCATAGGGTGGTTTATAGTGTTTTAGTACACAGGTTCTTCTTTGCTCCCAAACTGCAAGGGATATTTTGGGTGGGGTTTTTACATCCCATAGCTGCTTACCAAATGTAAACTACGGTGTTAAGGTTGTGGCCCCCTACCAATGCCTCTTCTAGCCTCTACTCTGGGGTATCAAACTTTCCCTCAAACCATATCACCATATTCTGCAATTAAGACACACTGTTTACCACAGTACACTAGAGATCTGCCCATCTTCGTTTTACAATATCCCAACACACCCTGGTGCTCTAGTTTACCCAAATTAGGTCCTGCAGTGCTCTGTACAATTCTATAAACACCTTTCAGACAATGAAAAATAGGACAATAACAACACATAAGAGAACTCTAGGAATCACTATCATTTAAAATAGGGCACTCTTCTCCATTTCAAATAGCAGTAGCTGTCTTCTTTTAAGGAATTTATCTGGAAGTGCCTTTTTCAGGATCAGGGCAGTAATTCTCAAAAGTCTCTATTCTCCAAGTGGGATATGCATTGAATGGTGTGCAAGACATGTCTGTGCCCAACTGAGCCCTATTTTAATCAGCTCTCCCTGATTCAGGCCCCAAACGGAAGGAAAATCTCAGTTTTAGTCCACTTCATCTTCAAGCCAGCCTACCTAGAATTCTCTGATTTTTTCCAGCAAGTTTAGAATAGTATTCTCAGGGGTGGGAAAGACGTCTCTGACTCTCAAGACTACATCATCCCCTTTATCTATATACTACTATGTTAAACACCTCATGTTAATCCAGGGTCATCAGGTGCTCCATGGTGGGTGCATAGAAGTGGGGCTTAACGTGTAACCGTGTATTGTCCCTCACCTGAATTTCAATTCAGCAGAGATCTTGCCATTAGTGCAAACTACTGCAAATTGTGTCGCTATATCAATCAGTCAAACAGGATTTGTAGAGCGTAGGTAATCACCCACAGGGGTATCCAGGCACTGAGAACGTTGCTTCTTCAAAAGGGTTCAGTTGAAAAGCCAGGTCTTGAGTCCCTTCCTGAATTCCAGAAGAGAGGATGAGGTCCGGAGGTGAAGGGGGAGGTCGTTCCAGGACTTTGCAGCAAGGTAGGAGAAGGAGCATCCTCCACTGTTTTTCCGGTGGATGCGGGGGTGGGTGAGAGGGAGAGGGAGGCAGAGCGCAGGTGTCTGGAGGGTTGGTGGAGGTTCATAGGCTGGTTGATGTATGCTGGCCCTTGATTGTGATGGGCTTTGTAGGTATGGATCAGCGTTTTGAATTGACATCTCTTCTGAATGGGGAGGCAGTGGAACTTCTTGAGGTGGGGGGCGATGTGGGTCTATTTGGGGAGGTCGAGGATGAATCTGGTGCTGAGTTCTCTATGGTCTGCAGTCTCTTCAGGAGGTGCATGGTGATTTCTACGTAGAGTGCTTTGCCGTAGTCCAGCCGGCTGGTGACTAGGACTTGATTGACTGTTTGTCTGGTGCTGACTGGGAGCCATTTGAAGATCTTACGGAGCATGCGAAGAGTGAGGAAACAGGTGGAAGGGAGTGCGTTGATCTGGCTTTTCATGGTGAGCTTGCTGTCCACGATAATGCCAAGGTTGCATGCATAGTCTTTCAGAGTAGGTGAGAGTCCTAGTTTGGAAGGCAACCAGGAGCCGTTCCATGGAGAGGTGTTGTTCCCAGAGATCAGCACTTCTGGTTTGTCTGTGTAGAGTTTAAGGAAGTTGTTTTTCATCCAGTTGGCGCCGCTCCTCATGCACCTGTGAAAGTTGGCCATCGTGGTGGAGGGGTCTTCTAATAGCGAGAGGATGAGCTGAGTGTCGCCTGCGTAGGATATGATGTT
Organism: Calotriton arnoldi; assembly: GCA_963921515.1. Classification (NCBI taxonomy): domain Eukaryota; kingdom Metazoa; phylum Chordata; class Amphibia; order Caudata; family Salamandridae; genus Calotriton; species Calotriton arnoldi. The sequence continues at coordinate 1,773,001 of CAWUFW010003000.1, read as the reverse complement.
TAGTCCATGGGTTCTGACGATGTTGGCCAAGGGGATCATGTAGGTGTTGAACAGTGTAGGGCTGAGGGATGAGCTTTGAAGGATGCCGCAGATGATGTTCTTGGAATCTGAGGGGATTTGTGGTAGGCAGATTCTCTGGGATCTACAGGTGAGGAAGGAGGCAATCCATTTGAGGGTGTCTCCTTGGATTCCAATAGTATGAAGCCTCTTGATAAGAGTGTGGTGGGATACGGTGTTGAATGTTGCTGAGAGGTTGAGAAGGATCAGGGCTGCCATTTCTCCCCGATCAAGGAGGGTTCTGATGTCGTCGGTGGCAGCAATCGGGGCAGTTTCGGCGCTGTGGTTGGTGCAGAATCTGGATTGGGAGGTGTCCAGAAGATTGTTGTTTTCCACGTGTTCCGTGAGTTGGTGGTTGATGACCTTTTTTGAGGACTTTGGCGGGACAGGGGAGCAGAGAGATGGGACAGTAGTTCTTGGGTTCGCTGGGGTCGGTCGACGGTTTCTTGGGAAGGGGTTTGACTTCTGCGTGTTTCCATTCTTTGGGAAGGTGGTGATGGATGCGTTAAAAATGGCGGTGAGATCGTTGCTGATCATCTTACTCCTGAGGTTGAAAATATGGTGGGGACATGAGTCCGTGGGTGCTCCTGAGTGGACGGAGTACATGATGGCTGTGGTGTTCTGTGTGGTGAGCTGATCCCAGGTGGTGAGCAGGTGGTCGGGCTTTGCATCTGTGGGAGCGAGGAGGCTGAGGATGCCGGAGGCAGTGGGTTGGGGTTCGAATTGTTTGTAGATGGTGGAGATCTTGTCATGAAAGAAGTCTGCCGAGGTGTTGCAGAGTTCTTGGGAAGGGGTGATAATGTTTTTTGGTGGCTGAAGGGATGGAGAACTCTCTGACGATGTTGAAGAGTTCTTTGCTGTGGTTAGAACTGGCTTCGATGCAGTCGGTTAGGGCGCTCCTTTTCATCTCTTTCAGGAGTTGCTGGTATTAGTTGAGGGATGCCTTGAAGCTAGTTTGGTCTGTGGGCTCCTTGCTGGTGTGCCATTTCCTTTCTGGTCCCTTGCAATTGCGTTTCATGGCTCTCAGTTCCGTGGTGTACCAACTGGCCTGCTTTGTTGGATCTCTTGCGTTTGGTGAGCTTGACGGGGCAACTCTGTCCACGCAATCAGGGATCCAGGCTGATAAGTTCTTGACAGCCTGTTCTAGGTTGGTTGAGGTGTCAGGGTGGGAGGTGTTGAGGGCTTCTGTCCACTGGTTCTCTGATAATTTGTTCCAGCTGCAGTGTGAGATGCTGGGTGACTTGGTGGCGGTGCCGGGGGAACCTGTGATGGTGAAGTGGACGATGTCGTGGTCTGGCCAGGTAAGCTTGGTGACATGGATGTACTTGACTCTGTCGCTGGCCGTGAAGATGGGGTCGAACATATATCCTGCATTGTGTGTGGGGTTGATAACTAGTTGGGTGAGGCCGATATTCATGCTTTCAAGGAGTTTGGCGGTGTTGGTGTTGTTAAGGTCCTCAAGGTGAAAATTGAGGTCTCCAAGGAAGATGTAGTGTTTGGAGTCAATGGTGAGTGAGGTGATGAATTCGGAGATGGAGTCGCAGAAACTGGGGCATGGTCCTGAAGGTTTGTAGGCGAGGGTGCCTCTGATGGTGGTTTTGCCATAGGTTTGGATTTGGAAATTGAGGTGTTTCATGATCCGGGTGGTGTCGTCTGCGGTGGTGGGGCAGTGGATGGTTTCTTTATGGATGATGGCGATTCCACTTCTGTTTTTGTTGGTGTGGTCACAGTGTGCTATCTTGTAGCCGCTGGGAGTTGCTGAGGCAATGCCGAGCGTGGATGCAGGGTTGAGCCAGGTCTTGGTGAGGAAGATGACGTCGGGGTGAGGGAGGTGCTGGTGTCCCAGATCTTGATGACGTGCTTGTAGAGTGATCGGGGATTGAGCAGAAGGCAGTGGAGTTTTTCTGACGTAGTCGTGGTCAATATGGTGGTGGTTGTTACGCATGCGGGTGCTCTGGTGTTGCAGGAGAAGAGACAGTCCTGGCAAGAAAAAGATCCTACCGTTGACCGTGGAGAGATGCAGCAGCAGTTGTTGTTGCAGAATCTGGGGTCCAGGGTTCAGAGCTCAGCGGTGGTGTACTTGCGTGTAGTGGGACAGCTATTGTTCTTGGCGCTGGGCGTGGTCCAGGCATGGACGGGCACAGACGGGTTTGCCTTTGGCGCGCCGGCTGCACGTGTCCACGCTGCAGCACCCATTAAGTAGGTCCTGGGAGGAGGGAGGAGTGGTGGGTGGCGGTAGGTCGGGCAAGTGGGTGGGGGAAACTGGGCATGAAAGGAGCGGCGAGTGAGGAAAAAACAAGAGGAGAAACAGGGGGGAAAACAATTTATTTAAACAAGCCATATTTAACGACTGGTACCGCAGGGCAAAATACAGCAATGCAGACACCAACAAGGTGAAACAAAAAACAACAAGGCAAAACAGTAAAGACACAATAAAGCAGGCAATACGGGCTAACCAAAAGGGCAAAAAAAGACATGATAGACAAAGCTAAAAGGGCAAACCAGGGCAAACAAGCAAGCAGAAAAATGAGAAGCAAGCAAAAAGGCAGCGGAGCAACCCGGGAAGCTGGAGACCTGCTGTATGAGGCAGTAAGGGGGGAGCTGGCTCAAGGACCTGCTCAATGGGGCCACGCTGCGGCCTCCATTAGGTAGGTCCTGGGAGGAGGAAGGGGCGCTGTGTGGTGGTGGGCGGGGCAAGCAGAAGGCGGGAAGCGGGCGGTGAAAACTGGTGGGAAAAGAGCATGAGTGAGAAAAAAAACAAGAGAAACATGGGAAAAAGCCATTTATTTAAACAAGGCAAATAAACGTCTAGTACAGCAGGGCAAAATACAGAAATGCAGACACCAACAAGGTGAAACAATAAACAACAAGGTAAAACAGTAAAGACACGATAAGGCAGGCAATACGGGCTAACAAGCAAGGCAAATAAAGGCAGGCGGTATAAAACCTATTAGTTCACTTCTCCACCCATTACACCCCTGAACCTATAAAGCCAGGATCAGTACTTGGGTCAAACTGTTTCCGTGTCCAGTGTCAACTATGGTCTTTCCTTGGTCCATGACAAGTACAGTTGTCTCAGGTTATTTGCTGTTTTCCTGGATGAAACAAATACTACCTAATAGTAGGGCACCAATGTGGGTACTATCCCCCGATCTATCTATTTTTTAAATGTTTTTCTAGTATCTTACTATCCCAATTCAGCAGAGATAAGGCACAGTAACATGTACATTTGGAAATATCTTTTCCTGATAAAAATGGCATCATAGTTAGTGCCTTCCACATGGAGTCTGGTGAGTGCCTCAATATTGCACTTTTGTTAAATGAGGTAACTATCACAGCTCACCTGAAGATTCCACGGGAAGAAGAGACAGGAGACTGAAGAATAGGTCCCAACTTCCCTCTACCAAATAGTCCGCCCAACAGAGTCAAAGCAAGGCCAGTGTACAGGGGTAAGAGGGGAAACAAGGGAGGAGAAAGCTAAAGAGGGTCCCTCGGCACGACCTGGGCAGCAAGGATACGTCACTGGAGACTTCTGTGATCCTGTAAACCAAGTATCGTCAATAGACTACTCTAATGAATCATGGAAGACATAGAAATAGATAACCACTACATATATATCAATGTTGTCTACCTGATTTGTTCCCCTCTTCCACTAGTGTCCAATAGAAGTGTTTTCAGGAGTCAACAATCATTTCTGCATAAAATAAACATAAAAATAAAAAAACAGAGAGAGAAATCACTGAGGGTATACTATTCTTTTGTGTAATGGATTTACACTAAATGGTGCTTACCAGTGTAGGTAACCTAGAAAAATAGCACATAGCCCAAAAGTAACGAAAACTGACCCATGTGATAGGCCAGAAGTAAGGTAACAAAAATATGCAAAAAAGGGCAGGCTAAACCAACTTATCTCCTTTAATTCAGGAGTTTGTGATGCTGACTGCTATGCTTTCATACAGCCAGGAATTACTGAATGAAATGTGTCTCCTTTAATGCAGAAGTTCGTGATGCTGACTGCTACGCTTTCATGCAGCCAGAAATTACTGAACAAATTGTCTCTCCTTTAATTCAGGAGTTTGTGATGCTGACTGCTATGGTTTCATACAGCCAGGAAATATGCCACAAAAGAAATGCAGATGCCCATGTACGCCACAGAGATCCCTTCAGATAATTATATGCTTTGCTAAACCATTTGCAGACGTCTTTCATACACACAAGCGCAAGCGCGTTACCTCCTTTGAATGATTCTTTGTGTTTTCTTATTTTGCAGGAGAGGCCCCCACCGAGGACGCTATGCCGAGGAGATCGACGAGGAGGGAAAACCCGGCATGAGGAGTCGGGCGTCGGGAAGATGGGTACAGCCGCGAACCGCAAGTGCAGACGTGACCTAGGACATGAAGGAAACGCTCGCAAGAGCTGGAACGCGAAGAGCTCCTTCCGTCCTTACGGGGGAATTTATGCTGGCTTAGCTCCGCCCTTGCTGCAGATTGTGGCATGGACAGAGCATTTAAGACAGTACACCCCCCAATAGTGCCTCCAACTGGTTTGGGTTTCCAGGGATACTTTTGGTGAAAAAGACGAACCAAGCGAGGGGCTTGAACATGTCCCACAGGTTCCCAGGTATGATCCTCTGACCCATATCCCTTCCAGTGTACCAGGTATTGGAACCTACCCCGCACCCACCTGGAGTCCACAATAGCCCCTACTTCATCTTCCTGTTCATCCTCCACATCGACAGGATTGGGCTGGATGGGTAGCACGGTTCCTTGCGCAACAGGTTTCAGCAATGACACATGAAACACAGGGTGTATCTTCAGGGTTGCAGGGAGTTCTAGTTTCATGGCCACAGGGTTTATTACTTTTATGGTCTTGTAGGGACCTATGTAACGAATTTACTATCAAAGGGGCCGAATTTTCTGGCCCCTTTGATAGTAACATGGCAGGTTGACAACTAAACCATGTCTCCTACAGCATATTCAGGACTAGGGCGGCGATGAAGATCTGCACTTCTCTTGTAATCTGCTTTAGCTTTGTGTAGGTTAATTATAGGGACCTTTTGTATTTCCTGAATCTGCTTGACAAATTCCTGTGCAGTAGGAACTGAAGCAGAGGCAGTAGGGAGTGATAGCAAGAATCATGGATGAAACCCATATGAACAAAAAAAGGGGGAAATATCAGTAGAGGAGTGTATACTGTTGTTAACGGATAATTCAGCAGCCCACAAATACTTCTCCCAATCAGAGGTGGATTGTAACAACTGACACCGTATGTACTGCTCTAAACACTGATTTACCCTGTTCTGTTTGTCCATCGGTTTGTGGGTGATGACTAGAAGAAAACCGTACATCAATGTGTAAAAGCTTGCCCAACCCCTTCCAGAAATTGGAAGCAAACTGAGGCTCACGTTCAGAAATCATCATGGAAGGGAGCCCATGTAACCTAACGATGTGCTGTACCAACAACCAGGCCAACTACTGAGATGTAGGAAGGGACTTCAAAGATATAAAGTGGGACATTTTAGTCAACAAGTCTACCACCACCCATACCACAGTGTTTCCTTGTGTTGTTCTGGGTAGTTCCACTATGAAATCCATAGAAATGGAATGCCAAGGACTAGGAGGAGTTGGCATGGGAACCAAAAGCCCACCTGGGACTTGATGAGAACTTTTGCTTTGTGCACATACGTAACATTTCTGTATGTAATTCTTAGTGTGGGTTGCCAGGGAAGGCCACCAGAAGTGGCGTCTTACAAGATCCACAGTTTTTTTTATATCCAGAGTGACCTCAGAGTACATGAGCATGACTCCATTCTAGGGTCTGCCTTTGTAAATCTGTTGTGGGAACGACTAACCCTCCCTGAATAGGAGGTTCTCTATTCTTGTTCCTTGATGCTTCTCTTCCCAAATTTTAACCTCCTTTGTGTCTTGTGCCACTGCCACCCTCTGTAAGAAATCCTCTTCTGAACTAATGACCCCAAGAATACGTTCAGTGGCTATAATAGGAGGGGGATCCGATGCTTGTTCCTCAACCTCATATCCAAATCTGGATAAGGCATCTGCCTTTCCATGTCTCTTTCCAGCTTGATATTGTATCACAAAATCGAATTCACTAAAAAACAAATTCCACCGCAATTGCCTCATAGACAAGGCCCTTGCTGATTTAAAAAACAATAAATTTCTATGATCAGTAAGGACAGTGATCTTATGTAAGGCCCCCAGTAAATACTGGCGCCATTCCTCGAAGGCTCTCTTTATGGCTAATAGTTCTTTGTACCCCACGGAGTAATTTTGCTCTGTGGAATTCAGTTTGTGTGAGAAAAAGGCTACAGGATGCAAGCACCCGGTGGTGGCATCTCTCTTGGAAAGGACACCCCCTATTGCCATTTGTGATGCATCAGTTTCTACTGTAAAGGGGTGAGAAGGGTTTGGGTGTCTCAGTACGGGAGCCTGAGTAAAGGCCTCTTTTAGTTTATCAAAGGCTTTTTCTGCTTCAGTAGACCAAAGGAACACTACCCCTTTCTTGAGCAGCTTTGTTATAGGTTAGGCTAATGCTGAAAAGTTCTCTATGAATCGCCTGTAAAAATTAGCGAACCCTAAGAAGCTTTGTACTTCCTTCACTGATCTGGGTGATTGCCACTGCGTGATTGCTGTAACCTTTTGAGGATCCATGATCACTCCATTCGGAGAGAGGATAAACCCCAAAAAGGCCACTTGATGCATGTGAAACTCACACTTTTCTAGCTTCACAAACAATTGGTTTTCCTTCATTTTAAGAAGTACTGTTCGTTCGTGATTTTCATGCTCAGCTATAGTAGATGAATAGACCAGGATATCATCGATATAAGCTATGGAGTATATGTCCAACATTTCTCGCAGGACCTCATTAATGAAGAACTGGAAAGCTGCTGGAGCATTGCATAACCCGAAAGGCATTACTAAATATCCATACAACCCAAACTTAGTACGGAAAGCAGTTTTCCATTCTTCTCCCTATTGTACTCATACCAAGTGATATGCCCCTCGTAAGTCAAGCTTGGTAAAGATTTTAGCCTCCTTTACCTGATCCAATAAAGAGGGAATTAAAGGTAAAGGATACCTATTTTTTATGGTATTCTCATTTAGTGTTCTATAGTCAATACAACACCGAAGACCCCCTTCCCTCTTAGGTATAAAAAAAAAAAAGAGGAGAGGGGGCAGGGGACCTAGAGGGTCGGATAAACCCAATGCGCAACATCTCATCTAGGTATTCCCTCAGATATACATTCTCCTTCTCTGCAAGGGCGTAGATACAGCTACATGGAATCTTGGCCCCAGGAATTAGGTCAATCCTGCAGTCATATGGTCTGTGTGGAGGAAGGACTGTGGCCTTTTGTTTATCAAAGATTTCAGCTAACTCCTGATAGCAAAAAGGGAGTTCAGGCTCTGTATTGTCACATAATCCAATTACTGTGGTTTGTTGGGGTTGGATATTTAAACAGTGGTCTGTACAAAAGGCAGAAGGGAAGGTTAGTATCTTCTGTCTCCAATCTATGGCAGGATTATGCTGAGTTAACCATGGAACACCTAAAATGGCTGGGAATTGCGGAGATTGAATCAAGTCAAAGGAAATAGTTTCTGTATGTAACTCATCGATACATAAAGTCAATGATCCTGTTGTGCGAGTAACTGGACCTGATTTTAATAGCACTGCCATCTATGGTCTTAACTTCCTCTATGGATGTTTTCTCTTCCACAGGTATTTTCATGTTCCTGGCCCACTGAATATCCATGAAGTTCCCGGTAGCACCAGAATCTACCATGATTTGTATTTTGATAGACTGATCTTCCCAGAATATACAGGACCCCACATACAAATGAGGAGACTAATGTTGTGTCACTCTGAGGGATGCGTTGGGAGACTATTAACCCTGACCCACCTGAAACTCTCATCCCCTTAGACTTCAGGCTCATCAGTTTCCCGAATCCTTACGCCTTTTTGGTTTAACTGGACAATCCCTTAAAATATGCCCTTGCTTCCCACAATACAGACAAAGTTTCATGTCACGACGACGCTGTCTCTCCTCATCACTAATGGGACCTTTAATGCTTCCTGCTTCGGTCACAGGTCTTTCTGTCTCAGCTCGTTTCTTCTTGTATACCACAATCCGTGCATCAGTACGACCCCTTTCCTTCTTCCATTCATGTAATCTATGGCCTAGTTTTACCATCAGATCTATGAGAGCCCTACAAGTATCGGGGGGGGGGGGTCCACTCTGAGTCAAAGAATCTTTCAATTCATCCCTAAGGCCTTTATAAAACAAGGCACTTCGTTTCGTCATTGGCCAACCAGCCTCTGCAACTAGGCGATTGAAATCAGCAATATACGTTATCAAATCTTTGGTTCCCTGTTTGAGATTTATTAGTTCTGTGTCAACAGACTGGATAATGGAATGCCTATCAGAAAGTTTTTTCAACTCATCTTTAAATGAGTCATAATCATAAAGGAGTGGATCATTACGGTCAACCAATGGTATAGACCATGTAGCTGCTACACCCCCCACGTATGACAGAACAAATGCCACCTTGGATTGCTCGGTCGGAAAACAGGCTGCCTTACACATGAAGTGTAATTGGCATTGATTAATGAAAGATGTGAATTGGGATTGATCACCCATAAATCTCTCAGGGGGGGTTAAAGGTATAGAAGGAGGGGTAGTAACCTGTATAACCGGACTCCCCGAAACGGGGGAAGTGGAAAAGGAGAAAAGGTACCCCCAGAAGCTCCTAAAGCTGCCCCCCGGGAGGTATCCTGTGTGACACCCCTTTGTAACGTGTCGACTCTCAATGAAAGAGCTTGTGTCTCTTTTTGCAGATTTCCTATCATGTGTGCGAGGTCAGCCATGGTAATTTGATGCTCCTCCATCTCGTTCAGGTTAAAAATCAACGTGGGCTTCGCGTTCTATCACGGCTCACCTGAAGTTTCCACGGGAACGAGAGACAGGAGACTGAAGAATAGGTCCCAACTTCCCACTACCACATAGTCCGCCCAACAGAGTCAAAGCGAGAACATTGTACAGGGGGAAGAGGGGAAACAAGGGGAGGAGAAAGCTGAAGAGGGTCCATCGGCACGACCAGGGCAGCAAGGATACGTCACTGGAGACTTCTGTGATCCTGTAAACAAAGTATCGTCAATAGACTACTCTAATGAATGATAGAAAACAGAGAAATAGATAACCACTACATAAACATCAATGTTGTCTACCTGATTTGTTCCCCTCTGCCACTAGTGTCCAATAGAAGTGTTTTCAGGAGTCAACAATCAATTTTGCATAAAATAAACATAAAAATAAAAAAAACAGAGAGAGAAATCACTGAGGGTGCACTATTCTTTTGTGTAATGGATTTACACTAAATGGTGCTTACCAGTGTAGGTAACCTAGAAAAATTGCACATAGCCCAAAAGTAACGAAAACCGACCCATGTGATAGGCCAGAAGTAAGGTAACAAAAATATGCAAAAAAGTGCAGGCTAAACCAACTTATCTTCTTTAATTCATGAGTCCGTGATGCTGACTACTATGCTTTCATACAGCCAGGAATTACTGAATGAATTGTGTCTCCTTTAATTCAGGAGTTTGTGATGCTGACTGCTATAGTTTCATACAGCCAGGAAATATGCCACAAAAGAAATGCTGATGCCCATGTACGCCACAGAGGTCCCTTCAGATAAGTATATGCTTTGCTAAACCATTCGCAGACGTCTTTCATACACACAAGCGCAAGCACGTACCCGCCTTTGAATGATTGTTTGTGTTTTCTTATTTTGCAGGAGAGGCCCCCAACAAGGACGCTGTGCCGAGGAGAGCGGCGAGGAGGAGTACCCAACGCGAGGAGTCGGGCATCAGGAAGACGGACGCAACCGCGAACCGGAAGTGCAGACGTGACCTAGGACACGAAGGAAACGCTCGCAAGAGCTGGAATGCGAAGCGCTCCTTCCATCCGGACGGGGGAATTTATGCTGGCGTAGCTCCGCCCCTGCTGCAGATTGCGGCAGGGACGGAGCATTTATGACAGTAACTAGGTGAGGGATGAGGTGAGTCAGGTATGTTTTGTAAAACACAATCACTTTGCCATCAAGGCCACGGTGCTCTTACTTTGAGTTCATTATTACATTCATCCAATTCCTCTGCCACTTCAAGGTCTACTGAGGAACAGAACACATTTTTTAAGGAGCCCTGTTAGGGTTCACTCCAGCTTATGTCTGTCTAGATAATGCCTAAATTTGTACTGCGTATTGATGCTACCCCATAGAGATGACAGGACGAGTGTCAGCAGTTATGCTTTCTCATCTTTTGCTAATCCAGTGTTCTAGCACAGAAGTTTCTGGTCGCAAACGCTTTCACATCTTGGTGTCAAAGAGTGCCTGATTGTTATTTAGGGCTTTTCATGTTGAGAAAAACAACTCCGTCAGTGCAAGGTTGGCATCAATCATTCAATGTGCATCTAAACACAGGATCTCCCAAGGTGTTTAGCTGTAGGCACCATTCACCTGGTCTCAGCATGGCTTCCATGACATTAAAAGTCCAGAAGCAAGATGGGAAGTCAGAGTGTGATGGCCTCTACCCCTTGAAAGAGATGCAGGTACCCCTTTCCTGTGAGCAGACCTTCTATTCTCATATCCTATTAATGAATGTATGAAGAATATGAGTAACCCTGCAATTGGCTATGCGTAAACATTTAAACATCTGAGATTTCAAACTTTTAATACAGTCTTTTCAGAAAATGGACCCATCCAGAGTACTGTTTAGTCATATTTGAAGATCTGTATAATGTTTTATTGATTAGGCTATTAAAGCCCTCTTCTAAAATAAATAAATAAATGGTCCAGGGCGCACCTCATTCAGTCCTCAGCTCTCAACTTCAACTCAGCGACAAAATCCCTATTACCTCCATAATTCTCAACCGGATGAGGAACTGGACTCAGCACCACTTTCCAACATTGTCAGTTTTACCGACACGTACGTTTATCAGACATGCTCTATTGGGTTTTTCCAGTACTTTTTGTCAGATGGGGAAATACAAATCAAGAATAAACACTGAAGAACACTAACTTAGTACAGCACCATTACATCTCTTTAAGACAATTAAAGCATGTGGTTGGCGAACAATTAATCAGTTGGGATTTTAACACAGGTACCCAAATTATGGTGAGGAAACAAAGCAAGATGGGTAGTCGATTTTTTGAGCTGTACCTACTAGTTCTCTGACAAGCATTTTCAAAATGAGTGTTACCTAGTAACCTACCATTTTTCCTCACCTGTAATTGGGCATTTGAGGCTGTGCATGAACATGTGAGGCTGTATTTTTCCACTCAGAGATTTTCCTTTGCATTGTGCCACTGTGTCAGGGCAATTTGAATATGCTTGGGTTTTTTGATTGCTGTGCCTTGTTAGAATATAAAAATGTCTTCACTGTGTTGTTACATGTTGTTCTGCATAAGTTAGCATTCGCAGCACCATTTTATGTTTAGCCGCCATTTCGACCCATGGGCGAAACTGATCTCTCTGTGTCTCTGCGAGAAGCAGCTTTGGTAATTTTCCTATTCTCCAAGGTTGGGCCCTGCTGTACTAATGAATACACTGTTCTTAGCGCATACCTTTCTCACTGTTATATTCCATATAGGTACCATAATGTAGGCCCCGGTAACTTCATTACCCTTCAGCTATATTCTTCCCTACATTACACTTGTCACGGTTTACAGGGACTGACCTTTTACCTAGATACAACACTGCATTCAGAACACGGGTTTTCCCTAGTTCAAAATCTCATACATTATGCATGAGGATTCTTGGAAGCACAGCAGGACTACCATCTCCTGTATAATATCTATGTACAAAGTTCATGCCCAACGTCATCCTTAGGCCGACACAGTAATACAGCGAGGTAGGACCCCTGGGGAGACATATGGGTATATATACATCACATCTCGCTAAGATAGACAGAGGAGACCGAGACTTCCCGGCCGACACACTGACCAGAGACGCTGAGATTCCTGCATGCAGATACTCCAGCTCGCAGTGGTCTAACATCCCTCGCGGGTTGTCCAACTCAAGACCAGGACGGGGTCCCACAGTCTCTCACTTCAGGTAATGGGGTTGGACTAGATCCTAGAGGGATTCTTGGCTTAACACCTACACACATGCTAGGTACATGTAGATACATCTAGTTAGGGAAGCATCGTAGGAGTACGCATCTTTTTATCATGTGTTTTATATACTAGTGTGTATTCATGACTATTGTAAGATGGTAGAGCTATACCATCCATTCACCTTTATAGGACTGCTAATCATTTATATCTTATACTGTCTAACGGTTGTTGCAGCTCATCTATTTTACACCAGAATAACAACTGTTCAATAAATGCTTATTGAAAATGCCCAGCCTGTTTATTCTGTGTATCTCTCTGAGACAGACTAAGTAAGCACGAGTGACTGAGCGAAAAGTAGTATATTGTTTCCACGGTCCTGAGGGATCAGGGTTGTCATGTTCGATGGTTGCCAAGAACTATTCTCTCCTTGGTAAGAGGAGATTCTAGTGGCACTGTGAGCTAGTTGGTACAAAAAGCCAGCATACCCGGTGGGGGTGTCCGGAATCAGTCAGACACCAATCCTACAGTGTATGTTGTCTAAACGCGCAGATCCTGTATACTTTTTATAGGAGCTACACGACATGGCGCCGCCAACGTTGGTTGGGTACTTATTTAACAGTAGAATCTGAGTAGTTCAGTCGTGCTATCCTCAGAGACCCATACTCACAAATCCCCAGAGACGTCTGGAGTGGGAGGGCACAAACTCCGCCACAGCTGAGTAGGCGAAAAATCCTATTTATTAGCTGTTGGTTAATCAAGCTTGAAGGACACAGTCTTCCTAAAAATTGTGCAAAACACCTTATCTTAGTTCCCTTGAAAAGTTATTTTGTGTTCTAAACACAATGACTAATCAGGTCTTAGACTCACTAGACCAGCCATTACCACTCTCAGAAGACGAGGAAGATGCAAACGCAATACATATTGCGGCAAACATTAGAAACGAAGTCACCCTGAAACTGCTTGCGCATGGTCTAACATCTATGGGTGGCGCAGTAGATTTTGTGATTGAGGCACACGAATCATACAGAACAGAGGTATTTTATTCGTGGGTTACATTCCCAGCAGCAAATGCAAGAACAAAAACATTTCATTACTACACAGAAGATGAACCACCAGCGGAATATTGTCCGTATGAGGACATTGAAGTTCCGCTCACGTACCAGGAACATTTATACTGGTTTAAAGGCGCCCTCCCCCATACAAGAAGTAGAGTAAGACTCGGTCCGCTCGGAAGAGAAGGAGCAACATGGCCAATATTAGCGGCCTACACACCACATCCTGACATCGAAACAATGCCAGGAGGAGACTTACTCATACTTCACCAAGAATTAATAAAAATGTACAGAAACATGACGCAGTTTGTCATGAGGACACTTACAGTCCAGCCGGCAACAGTTACAACAAACACAACTCCAGTTAAAAATACAGCAGCTAAAATTACACCACAAACGTTACACGCAGTAAAGGGTAAAATGCCCCCAAAACGTGAACAAATGCCATTCTGGGTGGCTCAGAAAATAACACAGCTAGAAGCAGTATTTCCAAATACTAGCCCATATGAAAAACACAGAATGCTGACAATCTGCTTGCCCATGGGGATAAAACCACAGATAGAGGATTGTACCTCTTGGGGTACAGTTTTTGCTGCCATATATACCAGAACTCATGGTATCCCGTCATTAGCAGTAATACCAGATGTATTAAGACAAATACAAAATGAGTACGGAGCAGAGCCTGCTCTGAACTAAGGGATGAAATTACTAGGTAATTATGCCCAGGTATCAGCCATAATATTAGCAAATATTAAAGGGGAGGCAGCATCAGTGGCTATCCGCCAATGCCTAAGGGAGTTCAGTCCTTTACAACAGGAGCACAAACTTCCTAAAATAATTGAAACTGCATATGCAGATTTAGGCAGGGACAGTTTGGGTAGAAAAGCATTAAAACCACAGCTGATGGGTAATCCCGAAAAGGAGACCATCAAGTAGACACCTGCTTCATCAAAAAAGAAGTGGGACAATAATAACAAAACAAAAAGTTAAAGGAAACAGATCTCAATCCAGAGGTAGATCTCCTCCACAGGAGCCCTCCGAAAGAAGATATAACCTTAGGAATAGGGACAATATTAGGAAACCTGACAGGTATCAGGATACTGATACACGTTCCTCTCGTTTCTTTCAGGGTTCAACGAAAAACTCAGAGAGAGAAGGACGGTCAGACAGACGAGAAGAGCGTACAAAGTCCAGAAACAGGCAACACGCTCAAGAGTATACTTACAATAAAGAAGACAAACCAAAACAAAAGCCACAGTTCAAAAAGAGGAGGTGGCAGGTCTAAAGATCAGACATGCCCAGAATTCTGAGGACTCGACTACTGAACGGGGAATGGGCTCTGACGATGCTAGACAGTGCGGCAGAAGTAACAATAGCTCGCCAGAACCTGATGGAATTTCTGGTGACAGCGGACTTCAATGATTACATCACGGTAGAAACACCTGATACTAGGGTTAGTGTCCTGCACAAGTTATATGAAATAACACTCCAAATAGAGGGGGACAAATGCAGGACAGTTGAAGGTCTCTTTTGGGAGAACCTAACGTTTGGCTATGACATTTTGTTAGCTGAACAAGATTGGCCGCCAGCATTCGTCATGGACTGCCCTAGAGGAGAAACGGTAATTTTACCAGCATTCTCAGACCATATTCCCAAGCACCTAAAATATACATATGCGCGGGAGTGGGCGGTAGCCCAAGCCCCTGCATTATACAAAAACCATGTTGGATGGGATGAGGATTCAACCCACCACATAATTCCATTAAAAAATACGCCAACTGCACAAAGGCAGTATCCAATAAAGCAAGAAGCTAAAAAACAGGTCAGGGAGATCTTGGATCAACTTGAATACCAAGGGGTGATTGAAACTTGCACCTCTCAAATGAATAACCCTTTGTTTCCCGTATCAAAACCGGACAATACATATCGTTTAGTTTTGGATTACAGACATTTAAACACTTGCACTAAGACATTTGCAGTCCAAAATGCACACAGTGCCGCATTAATGAATAACATTGTGCGAAAAAAATACAAAACAACAATAGATATCTCAAATGGATTTTTCTGCCAAAATATAGCGCCTGAAAGCAGGTATTTAACCGCATTCTCCGCGTTAGGCTCACAGCGACAATTTTGTAGACTCCCCCAAGGGTATAAGAACAGCCCGGGGTTGTTTTCAGCCAGGGTAACTGAGTTACTTCAAAATCTGGATAAAGAGGCATTATCCTATGTGGATGACATTTATCTAACGGATGATGGCCTGGAGGTACACTTGAACAAGGTGAATACAATAATTTTGGTATTTGCCTCTGAGGGTTACAAATTCAACTTTAAAAAGTCGAAGATAGCGCACCTTAATGTCCTTTTTCTAGGATATGAGCTTTCGAGTGAAGGAAAGAGCCTAGCAGCGAACTTTTTAGAAAAATGTGCGCTGCTCCAACCTCCGAAAACATTAAAACATTTACAATCGATCCTGGGATTCCAGAACTTTGGCAGAACATACATTTTGGATTACGCAGAAAGAGTAAAACCTTTCTACGATTTAATAAAACCTGACTTTTCAGTTAGACAATGGACACAGGAACACACAGATATCCTTTGTTCCCTGCAAGCTGACATGATAGCTTCAAAACATTTACAGACACGCGTAAACGTACGCAACCTGGTGATCCGTATAGTTGCGGGTCAATCAGGATACACCTACCTAACATATAATGAAGGTGAAACAGTACCAATAGCGTACAAATCACATTTGTACACAAATGCTGAGATGCGCTTTGCATCAACAGAGAAAATTCTAACAGCAGTACAGACTGCTGTAGTAAGAGAAAGAGCACTGGCTCAAGGGAAGCGTATAATTGTCGTTACCCCAGTTCCAGCCCTAGAAGCTGCGACAAAGGCAAGCGTTCCCAACGCTAAAGCCTTACATCCAAGATGGATACAATGGGCTAATTCTCTTACTGCAACAGATGTAGAATACAGGTACGACCCAAATCTAAAAACACAAGCATTCCTGCAATACGAACAAGAATATCCTCTACCAAATGAAATAATGCCTCTAGATCAGTATGAATATATAATTTACACTGACGGTTCTTCTCAACCGGCCATAGGGAGTAAGCAGCAATACAGCGCTGCGTGTGCTATCGTTAAGGGACGCATGCAGGATGGAAAGTTTCGTCCGAGTTGTACGAAAACGCAATCTCTAGGAGACTGCACGGCACAGTTGGCAGAATTAAAAGCACTATTACTGGCACTAGTAAATACGGATCGAGAATTCCCCACACTAATCGTGTGTGATTCCTTTTACTGTGTGCAGTCATACAATTAATATTTACATCATTGGGGACAGAATGGGTTTAAAGATGCAAAGGGTGGCACAATAAAGCACAAAACGCTATGGGAACAGGTAGTGGAGTTGAAAAACGAACTACCAAGGGCTCACGTGATACATACACTAAGTCATCAACGTGATGGCGTTCACGTTGAAGGGAATTCATTGGCTGACGAAGCCGCAAAGGGGGCTGTACGCACAGCTTCCATAGCTGCAATCACTCGTTCAAAAACGAGAATAGACGGTGAGATAATAGTTGCGATTATTGCCACACGCAATAACTCGGCAGTACCAAAAAGATTTCCACTCAAGTACTCCTACAAGTTAGATGCAAACAATGTTCCATTTGCTCAAATTCCTGGAGTGGGGGATAGAGTAATCCCGAATATGGATCGCAGGTTAGGATTAATTCTAGCAGCACACGAGGGTATAGGTTCTGCACACACAGGAGTTACAGCGACTGTTTCTCTACTGAAACAACACTACTGGTGGCCAGGATTAACAAAGCAAACTAAGGACTATGTCTTGAAATGCGACATCTGTCAGCAGATGAAAGGCTCCACCATAACACGTCCAGCGCAGACACCATTACTGATATCAGACAGACCGCTCGCTTGTGTCTATTTGGACCACTGCGGCCCCTTACAATCTTATGGGGCTTACAAGTATATCATGGTTGCAGTGGATTCCTGCTCGAGATTCCTATGGGTGTGGCCCTAGCGCTCGGCTGACACTCAAACTGTTATAAAAGATTTGCGAGTCTTTATAGGGACATAGGCAATTGGCACATTACATTCTGACCGTGGCCCCGCGTTTAGGTCTAGGGCTTACAAGGAATCATGGGAAGTTTGGGTGTAGCATTGCGGTACTCCTTTCCGTACCATCCCGAGGGAAATTCGGTTGTGGAGAGGAAAAACCGGG
The DNA here is from genome assembly GCA_963921515.1 of Calotriton arnoldi. NCBI lineage: Eukaryota > Metazoa > Chordata > Amphibia > Caudata > Salamandridae > Calotriton > Calotriton arnoldi. The sequence continues at coordinate 1,755,512 of CAWUFW010003000.1, read as the reverse complement.
ACTTAAAGCAGTCTTTAACAGCTAGAGTATTAGGCTCGGGTGGAAGTTGGGTAAAACATCTGTATGGAGTTCAAAGGGCATTGAATAACCAGCCAAGAAGCTCTCTAGGGGGTGTCACGCCTTATGAGGTCCTATTTGGGACAAGAATGTGGATACCTGATCTTGATTGTGAAGGCACAGTGGCGGCTGAAAAACCTTTTGACATCCATAAATGTTTGGTTGTTTTACAGGACCTAAATGAATCCAGGGCACTACAAAGTAATGTCCAGGTGAAAAGGGCCGCCACTGGGGAAGTCAAGTCTGCCACAGCAAGACCTGTCTGGATCCCTAAAGTCGGGGACCTGGTCAGAGAAAAAATAGCGGACAAGAAAGAGTTTGGGCCATCATACAGAAAGCCTGTACCTGTCCTGGCAGTTGAAGGAACAAGAACAGTACTTCTGCCACCCCTTGCCGGTAAAAAGGAGAAAAGATTTGTCTCAATAGACCTAATCAAACCACACTATCTGGCCGATTCTGAATAGTAGGCCACGTGGACTCCAGAGTAACAGACACCCTCCTCTCGCAACTATACAAGAAGTTCAAACAGAAAGACTCATCACGTTTGAAGAGTCACCAGCACGCAATGACAGACTATGCAACAATGCGATGGAACTCGTTCCTCTTGAAACTGAAGTTCAAAATCAGAACTCAAATGAAAGACAAATTTCAATTCGACCAAACACATATCTACATCAACATGCCTCAACATAAGCAAGCTACAGTTCCCACAAGACCTGCGGAAATACTGAAAATTTATCGAACTGCATCTGGCGATTTCATTGACTACGATACTTTTTCATTGGATCCAAGTGAACCTGAAACGAAGCCAGCCCAAAATATTCGCCAGCAGCAAATTAAAGATTTTCTGTTCTTTCTTAAAAAGACCTACTTGGTATCACCTTGGGTGCAACTCTGGGTAATCACCGGGATACTTTTCTTTCTTTTCTGGATAGGCTTGGTGACTGTCTTTAGTATGCTTATAAATGGAACTTATCTTTGAGAAAGCTCTGCAGCACAAAAAGTGAATGTGATTCTGAAACCACATCTATCATCACATCGTGAATAAAGAGACCTATCATCAGTGAACATTACAGCAGTTCCTATACCTGATGGTATAGTGTGGGACAAGGTTGATTACGATATATTTGGTCCTACTGAACTTTTAAAAATACCATATTTATTTAAAATTTCATTGAGTGATATCATTACCTTGAGTACATTTTCCGATGATTGGGATTATGAAACTGTAAATAATATGTTGTCTGATTTAGAAAAATCTGCTGCTTTTTCTAATAAAGAAATGTTGGAAGACACATCAGACTTTGAAACAATGTATTGCTATCAACATTATGGTCATCACTTTTTGCATAAATCTGCTAACCCCAGAAATGTTTTCTCATACCACCAATGGGAACATTGCCCGGCACCACCGAAAAGCAGTTCAAAGACATTTGCACAGAAATTTCAATATTTTTCAGGGTTTAACATGTCAGACCCAGCCTCATTTTATTATAAGGTTACACCTACACCAGCACAGAAAAATATGTTGACAAACACCAAACAGATTTATTCTGCTTCCTTTATTGCCCAGTTGTCTGAACAAGGTTTCGACTTATGGAAAGACACTATACACTTAAAATCTATCTGGGGTACTAGAGAGTGGCAGGTCCAGGGAACAGAGGCACTATTTAGAGCATGCCTTATTCCTCAACAAATCATGTTTTTAAATGAAACAGTGCAACAAACGATCCTGTCTTGGACTAGCCAAGAACAAAGAATTGAATACACCTCGGATGACCACACCATCACACACCGAGGGTAACATAACATCACAAGAAGGGATTATGCTAGAAATGATCAAGCAATACAATAGATCAGACTCCGATTGGAAGGGATGGTTGATTTGGCCCACAGACACCAATAGCTGTCAGGAAAGATTCATGGGTAAAACCAAAGGGTTTAGTGTCAACAGGCCAGACCCACGCTATGTACAGAGAGAACACCCAGGGGTAGTGACATCATACAGAGTTGGGAAGTTATGCCTCGATTGGCTAAAGACCTCAACACTTACACATGTGAAACAACACTTATCCTTACTTACAGAGGATGCGGACCTACGGGATTTTGTATTAGGTCCCAGGAAGCCACGTCACAAACGTTTCTATTATGCTGTCTATAATGAGATTTGGAAAATTTCACAACAAGAGGCCGCAGAAAGATTACGAGAAATAGATCGTATAAACCTAGAGAAAGCTCTAGCAGTGGTTGACAATGGGTTAACTACACTAACCTCCAGGATATATTCACTGGGCAACATTGTATCTTCTGCTATTGATGTACTAGAACAGGATTTGTCCATATTACAGCACGGGCAATCACAATTGCGTTCTATTATGTTACTAAGCTGGACGCTGCAATCTTTGCGCGCAGGCTATGTGCCTTGGCGTTTCATAAACAGCACGTCTCTGTTTTCCTCATACAATCTAACGGAAAAACAGATAGAGATGGCTCAAAAAGGAGCAAAGTATACAATGCTGCGTATTGAAAAACTGGACAGATTAGCTTTTACAGTGGCAGAGTCACCGTCCACAGAATGGTTAATCCATGGCCACATAACTCTTCCGGTCACTACTTTTCAATTCTAGTATTGCCTTGAACAAAAGCAGGCAGGCAGATATGAAGAAATGTGTAGGGAATTCATCAAGGAATCTTGGGAATTACCGTACAGATTTCGATGCCGGAGTGGGGAAAGAGAAGTGTTTTTGAGCGGTACAAACTGCGAGAATACTTTAAGTGGATCACTCATATGCCAGGATATAATGCTTCATGGGGCCTGTAACGGTTCGGTAGCGAACTTATCCTGTCACTTAAGGGGTGCCCCAGCTGCCGTGATCACTCCAGTGTTCAGGCTACTTTCGAATGGGAGTTACTTGATGCTGAACGATCAAGGTTGCTGTGGGATGCTTCCGGGCATCGCATATCTGGTAACCGTGAGCTCCAGGGTTACTTGCTGTATGCAAGTATTGTTTCCACCAACACATACAGTCAGGGAGGCGCCGTTATGGCCTTCGCTAAATGTTTCATTAATACGGTTTGATGCTTTGAGCAGAATGAAAGCCATGCTTTTACAGAAATCCGTGCCCTTAACCTCCGCTCGAGAGACTTTTGATCTCCAGATCGCAAGGTCTTCGGCAGGGATACAGGCACTCATACGTACAAACTGCCCCTTCCATTTAGCAGAAATAGTAAATCGTATCTTTAACATCTGATACGACAGGCACCGTCCACATATTTAAGACCATAGGTTCTGGACTATTAAGCACCTTTCAGACGGTCCTCGGAGTTATACCAAACTTTATACACTCTGTATTTGGAAGCATTTTTGGAGGACTGCCGCTGATCCTGTTTCTAATAGCAGGTATCCTGATCGTAATTTTTCTGCTACGCAATGGTCGTCCCAGTAACCAAGGAGATGGAAACAGTACTCCTGGAGAGAAATTACCGTGATCGCATGGTACAACATCTAGGCCCCCCATCGCCTAAGAGAACTAAATGCATCTTGGTTCTTGTCATTTAGACCAGTCTGGATGGACTGCATCTTACCTGTCCTCCGATGCCTGTTTTGCGTAGAAGAATGCGTATGGATCTCTGTCTGACACTCCCATTATGAGCGCAAACGGACGTTGATGCTTTACTGGACCCGATAACGGCCCATGTTCTGCAGTGTCCCCAGCGTATTCCTATGTTGATGGCGGCATTCCTAGAGCCACCTCAGGTAGTCTCAGCTCCTGTTGGTATGGACATCGGCTCCTCCTCTGACACCCAGGCATTGGATAGCGCACAGACTGCCCCAGCATTGGTTGTGGACAGTACAAAAGATCATCTGTGCTCAATTGACATAATATGCGAGGTGTTACAGGGACCGTCGTCTGCAGAGGCAGGCAACGCGAATGTTGCGTCTACCAGCCAGGACACATAATCATTTGACTCATTTGGCCCGTCGTGCGCTGGGAAGAATTCAACTTTTTGAAAAACAAAATGAAAAATTGGAACTCCATAACAAAATTGACATTCTTTTGAGCATGCATGGCTTTCAAATGCGTATAGTAGTTCGACCTATATCTACAGACACATTAGGGCTATGGCTTGAGTAGCAATTTCCTTTTTTAAACTTTTTAAAGATTTTTAGAACTTTTTAAAAATTGTTTTTAGCACAACTTGAAACTAATGTTTCTTTTTAAAACTATTTTGGCGTACCAGTATCTAGTAATCCTAGTAGTACGTTTAGACTTTTACTATGTCGTCCATTTGGAAGAGGAGTGGGTGTTATATTCCATATAGGTACCATAATATAGGCCCCGGTAACTTCATTACCCTTCACCTATATTCTTCCCTACATTACACTTGTCACGGTTTACATGGACTGACCTTTTAGCTAAATACGACACTGCATTCAGAACGTGGGTTTTCCCTAGTTCGAAATCTCATACATTATGCATGAGGATTTTTGGAAGCACAGCAGGACTACCATCGCCTGTATAATATCTATGTACAAAGTTCATGCCCAATGTCATCCTTTGGCCGACACAGTAATACAGTGAGGTAGGACCCCTGGGGAGACCTATGGGTATATATACATCACATCTCGCTAAGATAGACAGAGGAGACCGAGACTTCCCGGCCGACACACTGACCAGAGACGCTGAGATTCCTGCATGCAGATACTCCAGCTCGCAGTGGTCTAACATCCCTCGCGGGGTGTCCAACTCAAGACCAGGACGGGGTCCCACAGTCTCTCACTTCAGGTAATGGGGTTGACTAGATCCTAGAGGGATTCTTGGCTTAACACCTATACACATGCTAGGTACATGTAGATACATCTAGTTAGGGAAGCATCGTAGGAGTACGCATCTTTTTATCATGTGTTTTATATACTCGTGTGTATTCATGACTATTGTAAGATGGTAGAGCTATACCATCCATTCACCTTTATAGGACTGCTAATCATTTATATCTTATACTGTCTAACGGTTGTTGCAGCTCATCTATTTTACACCAGAATAACATCTGTTCAATAAATGCTTATTGAAAACGCCCAGCCTGTTTATTCTGTGTATCTCTCTGAGACAGACTAAGTAAGCACGAGTGACTGAGCGAAAAATAGTATATTGTTTCCACGGTCCTGAGGGATCAGGGTTGTCATGATCGATGGTTGCCAAGAACTATTCTCTCCTTGGTAAGAGGAGATTCTAGTGGCACTGTGAGCTAGTTGGTACAAAAAGCCAGCATACCCGGTGGGGGTGTCCGGAATCAGTCAGACACCAATCCTACAGTGTATGTTGTCTAAACGCGCAGATCCTGTATACTTTTTATAGGAGCTACACGACACCACTAGATAGAGGCCTGCTCCCACTAGTCCAGCGATGGGCGCAGGCAGAACGACCTTGGCATGAAGATAGTGTGTGTCCGGTCTCAGGATCGAAACCTATCCTTCTGTACCTCCTTTGTGTAGCTGCCTCAATCTGGAAATTTCCAGTCTGGGCATGTCTTCTGGGGTTCTGAATCGTACATAATGTATCACCATGTTTTCTGATGTCAGTCCTCTCTGCAGCACCCCTAAGCGACTGGGCTGACGGGGCTCCGCTCGAGTCTATCTGAATAAACATATACTTGGTTTGTATTCTCTACTGTCTGACCGACTCTTCATTTGTAAGGAAGGCTGAGAGGTGGTCGTGAGTGACCCGGTTGGCCCTATTCGGGTCACTTCCTTTAGCCTGTCATTTATACTTGTTGGTGGGCACTTGAGGCTGTGCTGAAATATATAATGCTGTGTCTTGGCACTGAAGCCATTCAGTGTTTATACCTACACATTTGGAGCTGTAGGTGGTCAGCCAAGGTTCTGCCTCGATATTCTTTCAGTGGCGGTGCGTCCATTAGGGCGCTGGGGCGTTGACCCACAAGCTCCGCCCGCCGACTCCCGAGGCAGTTTTTTAGCAGAGGCTCAGCTCCCTCAGCGGCTCTGTCTGAAGGGGGTGGGCGGGGCAGCCAGCAGGTTGACTCCCACCCGTCGTCATGCTGACTGACATGTCATTGTCAGACTCAGCAGGCCAGGGGGTGGCGCGGAGCGCACAGCAGGCAGCAGTGCGCATGTTGGGTTTGGGTCGGAAAATGTTTCCGACCAGCCCAGTCATGCGCACTAGTGTTTGCTGTGGCTGGCGGCTGCGCATTAGGAGAGCGAGGGTTGATCAATGCCGCAGCCCTCGGTCTCCTAATGGGCGGCGAGTATCCCTGCTAAGCTAATCCTGGCGCTGCTGGAGCAGCGTCTGTATTGGCTGAGAGGGGTTGCCACACTCGCGCCAGCGCCTGCAGCATCAGGATTGGTGTATAGTTGCCGCCGGCGGGCGACACTAGTACACAGCTCTGGGCCGGGACCGCAGCATGCATTAAGGCGGCAGGCAGCGCTGGGGCATAAAGATCAAGGCTGGTTGACATGGAGCCTTTGGGTCAAAAGAAAGGACTTGGATTCCCCACAAATTCCTTCATCGCCATGAGCCCGAGAGTCTCGACACGGGTTTGGAGTTTCTGGCGGACCTGATTCCAAGGTGAGGGGGCATTTCTATATAAACGCTGTCAGCTGCGACCATTACGCTAACACCCTTGTCAGGCAGGCAGGCAGCAGGGTGAGTCCAGGAGCTCCAGGCAGAGTGCGCGGGGATTGTGTATGGATAGGGCCAGAGCAGGAGCTGCACACATTCACACAGTGCGTGTGTTAAAACAGCTTTGTGCTAGTATATCTCCATACTCTCTCTGTCTTGTCTATTACACTCGTATAGGCACTCTTACGCCTCACCACTTTAAAATGTCACCAGCCGCCACTGTATTCTTTTAGCTGTGTCGAGGGCTTTGAGCCTGTGTCAGAGCATCTGAGACTCCAATTACTCATTTTAGACTATAATTGAGTTTGTATTTCAACATATAGATGGCTGCAGCTGGGTATCTGAAAGCTGCAGGCTCAGCATGGCTGCATCTAGTCCATATCATAGCAGAACTCATTTGTTATATTATTTGTAACTATAATAGCCATGTAACTATTCTAATTAACTTTTGTTTTTTTAATAACATTGCACTTACTGTAGGGGTTTCACTTCAGCAATGCCACACCCTGTGATGCTATCAGAGTCAAAGTCAGATGGTGTAATTTCCTGTGATATTTAAGCAACTCTAAATATTGGGCACAGCCTTTGTGCATGATCCTCACACCTTGATCCTTCTCTTTTTACCACAACATCTCCTCTGAATTGGCAGGTGTTGCCAGTGAGACCCATAATAGCTGTGCTGGTGACTGTGGGTGGTGGACGCTGATGTTCTACAGTTGAAACCAGTTGCCATGGCACTAATGACATTCACCATTACTTGGGTGTGGAGTGGCAAGTTATAGTGGGAGCTACACTCGTGCATTTCCCTGCTATTTATTTTCTGTTTATGACCACATGATGTTCTAAAATGTCGTTCTTCTGGATGGCTTGTTGCACAGAACACCATAAAAAACCCGGGAGTACCTCTGCTTCTGGTTGCCCTATAATTTCAGTACTGGTTGTTTTAGGTTCATGGTAATGTTGTGCAGCATGAGGGAATGAGGCATACTTGCACCGTGTCTAGTGCCTCACAAGTGTGTTTTTGGCTTTTGCAAATTGCTAGTCCAGGTACATGAAACACTTTTTGTGGATGACGGATAGTGTCTCAAAGTAGCAGTGTGTTGTGCTGTGTTAAGATCTGCTACTTAATGCTAAGACCTCATTGACCTTAATATTGGTAAGTACCTGCTGAGACCTTTTGTGTGCCAAAGAAATCCCCATACACACCACTCAGAATCTGAAATCATCTGTTGAGGCACACTTTACAAGTACGACAAACCCAACTTTATACTGTACTACTACACACAATGTTCCACTATTGGTCCCTTAGTGAGATTTCCCACAAAGCTTATGAGTATGTGCCTAACATCATGAGATCAGGAAGACCATGTTCACTAGTAACCCAAGGGTAAAACTTTTTCGGCTGAGCAAGTTACTTCATTATTTTCATGCTTCAGATTTAGGCTGAGTAAACAACTTAATTATTTTCATGCTTCGCGAGTCAAAAGGCATGTGTCCAGTGTCTTGCACCTGCTGTGAGCAGTGTTAACCTGAGCAAGAAAAGTGTCTGATGCTGGTTACAGCTATGCTTATAAAGTTTTTCACATTGGGAAACCACGGTCAGACTGGCCTATAGGGCAATTTGGGAGGGCCAGAGGGGCTGGTCTGACAGGTCTGTGTGTAGGTCTTTTTTCTGGCTGTTTGTGGACCTGTTATAAAGTCTGATGGGCCGTTTTTTATTGTTGATTTCCCTGATATTACCACAAACTTTTCCTGCAGCAAGCACAAAATGCATGCAGTCTACCATACCATGCAGAACACCTGTAAGCGTGTTTTTACAAGCTGAAAACGGTGCAGATCTGCAAATGTTGGCCACTTTTTAGCTATCTGATTTGCTAATGGGGGGCACATTTATTTTGGAGCCCATGCCTATTTTCTGTCTCAGTCGGACCCTGGAGGAATAAAAATGCCTTAGTTTCACATATATGTGTGTTTTATTTGACTTTTATTGGAACGGCCTTCCCACATTTCCTCATAAATATTCAGACATTCTATGTATCTGTAGCTCTGTCTATTGACCCACAACTGGTCTGGAAAATGATGACACAGTACCAGGATGCGAGCAGCATCTCCAAATACAGTGTCTCTGAATATGCAATATATTTCTAGCCATCATGCACCTGTTGGAACATAAAGCTAGGATGTCTCCCATATGTCACAGAGGCCCACAACCACCACCATCTGTGCCACAATCCACCTTTGAGGGAGTCAGTGGCATGATAGAGGCAGAAGACCAAATATGAACTAACTATGCATGTATTCTTGATTTACGTGTTGAGAAAGTCCAACTAGAAAGCATTAAGGGTTTCATTTAGAGGAGAGCATTAATTGGAAACTGCTCAAAAACTGTAGGTTTTCCAACTGCCCCACTTCTAGTTCTCCTGGCTTGTTCACACTTTGGGGAACTGCTCAGTTACAAACAGCAGAGTCTCATCTGGCTATGCTGTCAGAAACCCCTTGCCGGCAACTCATCCCCCAATAGGGTGTAGCTCAAGAACCTTCTTATACAGGTTTTTCTTAAATAGAAAAATAAAAAAATATCCCCCTCACATGCTGGAAAAAACGTTGTGTGTCAGGAACATTTTTTGTTTTGTTTTACAGAAACAAACTCCTGCTTTGGTTATTTGTTTCTATAAAGTAAAAAAAAAAGAAAAAAAAAAAACACCAATCTGGCCATCATTGACATTTTTTGCCAAAAGTGCTTGTTGAAGAAAATAAAATGGTTTTAGCTAAAATTCTTACCAGGGCACAGGGAAACTCTAATTTGGTGGGTTGGTACTGCCATGCTGGCAGTGGTGCGGCCTCCACTGTTGCAGCTATTTGGAACCCAATCTCCCAGCCAAGCTTTAGGAGGCCCTATGACTTCAGTTTCTCTTCCACCTATATTATGACAGTGATTCGATGATTCGGTTTCAAATCTCTAAGCTTATCAAGGGAAATTGTGTGATGCTGGACAACCTTCCCACATTCACAACTTGGGGTCTGATTCCAAGGTTCCAGTGCTGGCCTGGTTAAGTCTGCCTCCTGGAGTTAGAGGTATGAGGGTTGCCAGTAATTCGGCAGGTGGGTGTGTGGGGGTGGCTCCTCAGACAATAGAGACATTTCACATCATTGACTTCACTCCAAACCCTCAGGCCCATTTTCTGTCAGGGAACATGGCTACCTGAAGAAGAAACTGGGAAACATGTTGTCCCAAAGTTGGCCTTTCTGTCAGAGGCAACACATGGATTTTGACACTAATGGACGTCTCTGAGCAAACACATAAAAGGTGATGGGAGGAATGCTTGCAGTAAGTCTAATGACTGGCTATCACTTGGGGTAGCATTCCAATCCATCATTCTTTTTCCCACCATGCCACCTCATTTTAGACCTAGCCATTTGCAAATCAATCTTAACTGTGCTCCAATAAGAACAGTCCAGCACAAACTGCCAGGCCAAGTCCTCCCCGAACCGGAACACAAGCAACCTAAGACCGATTGCGCCCTGATTAGAGCTCTTCAGTCATGACTAGCTTGATTCTAGTGGCACAATGAACACAGGACCCATGTCTGGACATACCCATGGCTACTTAGGGCGTTACATCAAACACACAACAGGTGATTGGAGGAATGCTTGCATTAAGTTTAACTACTGACAATTGCTTGGGATAGAATTCCAAATCATTGGAATAAAACCTTCTTCATGGCTGCCTGCTCTAAACTTTAAAGTGTTTAAGTAAAAGGACTTCCTTCACAGTGGTTGCATCCATCTTCTGTTAATTGATAGCTACTTATCTGCTCTTGGTAAACAAAACCTAGATTCCTTTTCAATCTCAAGAGACAACCAGCTAGTTGTTTGCTATCTTTTTCAGGCAGGTGTTGAGCATAAGTCTTAAAGTCTCATTTAACCTTTGGCAGCCAGACCATTCAGCCACTCATGAAGATAGATAGTCCCCACCTAAAGTGTCCTGCATGGAGAGATGCTTTTTTGCTTAGGCCTCTCCCTTTGCCATAGAAAGTGCCAACTTAAATGAAAAACTCATCGTTTTTTGCTCACCACGCCACCCCAGTTTGACAGTTTGGGCTGGACTGTTCCAATGAGAAACAGGGTCAAGACTGATTTGCATATGGCTGGGTCCAAACTGGGGTGGCGTGGTGGGCAAAAGAACGATGGATTAAACCCAGATCCTTGTGACTGGGGTTGAATGTCTGCATTGTTCAGCATTCCCTCCATCATTTGTTACTTTTGCTTTTGTCACCCTAAGTGGGAAGGGTATGCCCAGATGTGGGTCCCGTGATCACTGCACCACTGGATTCAAGCTAGCCTGGCGGATGAGGGGTGATGCCCCGAAACCGGCCCAGGATGCTTGTTTCTGGTCGAGGGAGGGCCTGGCTTGACAGTTCGGCTGGACTATTCCCATGAGGAACAGGGTCATGGCTGATTTGCATATAGCTGGGTCCAAACTGGGGTGGCGTGGTGAGCAAAAGAATGATGGATTAAACCCAGATCCTTGTGACTAGGGGTGAATGTTTGCATTGTTCAGCATTCCGTCCATCATTTGGGAAACCCTAGGATCGTTAGGGACCAAGGGTACTTAAGTAATTCTAGGAATAATGGCCCCTTAACAAGGTTATATTTCTTTACAAAATAGTCCTCATGGATACAATAATCAGTTCCATGAACCGATTCAAATGATCAGAATTTCGAGTTTTTATTCCAACAAATAAATTAAACATAAAAGAATATGGAAATTACCCCCGCCGTAGTAATTTTAGAAAACAAAAAGCGAAACACAGGTGCTAAACTGCCTAGATTGAGTTGCCATTAAGGACTCCACCTTATTATGTCTGCCTCCCTTCATCTTCATAAGAGGATGTGGAGGAGTGCAGAGATGGGCTTCAGAGATGGCACTGTTGTGGAAGAAGCCCTATTACTGCTCATACCTAGATTAGGGCCTTACTCTTTAGCTGGAAAAAGGTAACTCATCTTAACTCATCAGACCGAGGAATATGCTTTTGTCCAATCGTAGATAGCAGTTTTGTTGTTAGTTATAAAGTGGCACCGCATCAGAAACAGCTGCAGTACCGCTACTGCCTGATTCATAGTTGCAAGTTTTAAACACAAATGAAAGTGTTATTCACGAGGTGAGTGGGCCCAAACCCTGTGATGCTGGTAAAACAGAAAGGAAACACTTTTGGAACATTTCTAAGACATGTAGTAACATTGTAACCTGGGAAGTGCTGAGCACACAGTTTCTGCACTTTGCAGTGATTAGGTTACAATTGTGGCAAAGGCTATCATTTAAAAAAAATCAAGAGAGCCTGGAAACATTGCCCCGGGCCAGGCCCAAGCTTAAGGTAAAACACAAGGTAGAGAAAAGAAGGAAATCGTGTGCTTTGGCAGAAAGATCTACTAAAACAACAAACAAGCCACTGAGGCAGGAAAGTCTCAGAAAGGTTGAGATTATATGAGCTGCACTTGAAACTGAGCTGTAATAGTGAAGAATGACACATTAATGACAAGGGTAGTAAAGGTCTGGGTTACTAACATGTGCTCCCTGGGCTTCCAGATCAGAACTGTGAGGCAGTATCTGTCTCCTAAAGTGCCGGCAACTGCAGGACCTAATGGGTCCAGTGCCAGATGTCTTACTTCTCACATGAAAATCTAACCTTCACACTGGGTCGGTGCCTGACTCGGAGCCAACGAATGATATTTGTTTTTTTTAAACAATTTTTATTAAAAAAATTTTTTTAGAACGGTAATAAATATGTGCAAAGTGAATATGAGTTATTTTTGGTGTCAATCCAGACAGCATTTAATCCAGTTGTTAAGTTACTGTGGCATGTTCAGCATCTATTTCATGTGTGTCTCCTCCCTCCACTGACTTTACTCTTCTTCTTCCTATTTGTTGATTTGATGCAATCCATGGTGCAGACTTCAGGGCTCCATATTTTCTAACTTCCATGAACACACTCTGCTTTCAGAAATTATTTTTTTTATCCATGATGCAATTATCCATGACCCTATTGTGGGTTGTGCCTGGCCTTGCCATCATGTCACAATCTCTCCTATGAGGTGCACTGGTATCAGTAATGTAAAGATCTTGTTAGCTCAGTGTCCCTGAATATACTCAGAAAAACGAATTTGGGGTCGAATTTTGTCTCCTGCCTGGTGACCTCATTCAGTATTTATTTACCCAAAAGTGTTGTATTTCCAGGTATGTAAAAATATGTGGAATAGTTCCCTCCTCGATCTCAAGCTTTGAGGGGAGATATACCTCTCAAACCTGAACGGTCTCATTCATGTGTACTATATCTTATGAAACAGCTAGAGCTGTATTAGCTGGGACATTTGCTTCTATTCCCCTGTGGCATGCCATCTCCTCTACCACTGACCATCCGCTAACTGCCAAGGCTGACCCTTGAATTCTCCCTAAGGTTACAGATTGTGAAATTAGACAGATTCTGAAATGAAATCTACTTTCTGTGTATTAGCCTAACTATGATAACCCATAACTGCCATGTTTTTACTCATGATAACTGGGTAAACCGGAAGTACCCCTCTCTGAGTACAGATATGAAGTGCTGTTGGCACCCGAGGTAAGGATTTTAGGTTTTGCTTGTTCTGCTGGGACTGTTATAAATTAAAACATACACTCGGAATAGTACATAGGGGGCTAACATGTTAATTAAAAAATAGACAGCAAGCTTTCAAAATGTGCCAGGCAATTTCCAAATCGATGAACAAAAGCTTCACACCGTATCCTTTGGAGCATGTAATACTAAACTCCATACGTTTTGGGGCTACATTTCTTTTTTTTTTAAATTCTCTTTATTTGCATTTTATAGTTTCCTTATGAAGCACATTGTTTAAAGGATAATTACACACTTGTCGGTTCCAATATATGGCAAATCACTTTTCCAGTGTCTTATTATGCACGTTTCTTACATACTTTTATGGCTGAAAAATAGGAAAAACACGTAGGTAACATGGGTCACATATGTAATATCTAACAATAAATTACTGGTTTAGGTTCGCACTTTATGTGTATCCCATGTAATGAAAAATTTCCTAGCTATCGTAAAGGAAAGTTTCAAGTCTATTAAGGACGCGGAGGCGAGGATTAGGCTGTTCTTTCTTACTTTATTTTACTCCAGCAGCCATTAACAAACACATCAAAACTAAATTTCCCATGAGCCCATGGAGAATGGAAATAGAAAAAAGTCCAACATATTGTCCAATCCTGGACCAGGATGACTTGTGACCTTCCCCTGAGGATGCTCTGCCCTCCTCTTTCTTCGTGCAGCCGCAGCTTGCTAGTCTTCGAGTTATTCCTGTTTATTGGCGTCCGCACCTAGGTCAAACAAGGAAATGGGGTTGAGATTCTGTAATATAGAACAACTTGAACATATTTTAATTACGATGATTCCACAACAAACATAGAATAAGAAATCATTAATGCTCTAGCAATCGTCAGGGAGAATCGAAAACGAGTTACTCACCACACGTACGAGGATGTTCTGGGAGGGTTTCGCAATCAGGTAGGCTAATCCTTGCCTCCGCGTCCTTAATAGAATTGAAACTTTCCTTTACGATAGCTAGGAAATTTTTCATTCAATGTCAGGACCGGAGGCTTCCGATTAGGCTAGTTTAAAGCTTATCTACCACCAGAAACCCCAGTGAGGGCATTGGTTTGAAATAAAACCTTTTGAAGGTGGAATCTGATGACCAGTCCGCGGAATTAAGGATATCCTCCAACCGCGCCCCCAAAGAAAAAGCCTTCGATGCCATTGCACCCCGGACCGAATGAGCTCCAAAGAGAGAAGTGTCTATCCCTGCTTCCTGCATAACCCAGCGAACCCATCTGGCAATTGTAGGGGAGGAGACTGCCCCGTGTGGCTTAGTAAGGGCTATAAACAATTGTTTGATGCCCTGTGGGCGTATGTCGACTGTCGCCACTTCATAGGCTTTCAATGCTCTGACCACACATAACTTTGGAGCATCCGGGAAAGCGGGATAAGACACTGACCTTGAATTACATTTTGTCCTTCTGGCAATGTGAAAAGTAACTCCCTCCGGTGTGAATACTCGACCCGTAAGGTCTAAGGCTCGTACATCAGAAACTCTGCGGCAAGATATTAGACATAAAAGGGTCGCCAATTTCGCTGACATCTGCTTCCTAGAAAGATACTTATTCGATGGCCAAGAGTTGAACAAGTTCAAAACTTTATTGACATCCCAAAGGCTAGAGTACCGAGGTTCTGGAGGCTTAGATAGCCTGATACCGCTCAAAAGTTTGCACACTAGCGGGTGCTCCCCAATAGGGTGACTGTCCACTGGCGTATGGCCCGCTGATGTAGCAGATCGGAAGGTATTAACTGACCTGTAGGCCAAGCCCTCTTTGGCCAGGGAAGCCAAAAAATTCAGGACATAGACAACGTCCGCCCCCATTGGATCAACTTGTTGTCGAAAACACCAACTCCCCCATCTGGACCAAGCTGAGCGGTACCTCTTGTTAGTGCTCTCTTCCCATGATTTTGCGAGTAATGAGGCAGCGTCCTCCGAAAGGCCTGGTACCTTCCAACGTTGCCTGTAACCCGCCAGGCCATCAACTGAAGGGCCCCCGAGAGTAGGAGCTGGTGGGGATTCCCCTGAGGATCTGTGAGGAGATCCCAAAACTGGGGTAGATGGATTGGAAAATCCCAAGAAAGTTCCATCAGAACTGGAAACCAAGCTTGTGACATCCATATCGGGGTGATCATTACCAGATCCGCTAGTTGTCTTCTCATCTGGGATGACACCCTCATGATCATCGCAAAGGGCGGAAATGAGTAGGCCTGCTCTGTACTCCAGGCGTGCAGGAACGCATCCGTCGCTAAAGCTTCCGGATCCGGGCGCCAGCTGTAATACCTCTGCAATTGGGTGTCCAGCCGAGAGGCAAAGAGGTCTATCGAGAAGGGGCCCCAGAGGGATTAGAGTTCGTTAAATACTCCCGGATGTAGACGCCAAAGGCTGGTGTCCTTCCAATGGCGGGAGCACCAGTCCGCAACCTGATTGGATGTCCTGGGAAGGCAGTGCTTAATTTGTGCCGGTGCTTTCCGGTGCTCAGCACCAGTACTTTATTGTCAGAGCCGGGGCTATAAATTTCTTTCAGGAGGCAGTGGTGGTGAACGTAATATTTCAAAAATACATGCACAAAGTGAGACGGCTTTACTTTTCCCACGTCGTCTGTGTTGCTCAGCCTCTCACTCCCACCCATTCGTCAACGCATGCACTCCTGGCTGGCTGGTGACTGAATTTCAACTTTCAAGCTTTCACTAATAATAATAAAAAAAAGCAAACGGGCTCTCCACGAGCCGTCCTTATTTCTGCAGTTAACATGCCTTTCACCTCCCTTAGAGCAAGTTAGAGAGCCCCTTGAGGAGTGGAAGAAGGCTGGACTCTTCATGCCCGTTACCTGTTACGTAGACCTTCAGCAGCTCCCTATTGGTTAATGAAGGTCTAGGGAGTTGCTCAGCAGAATGCTTCTGCCAACAATGATTCTCTAATCGAACACATTGTCCCTGCACGGGATTTCCGATAGCCAAAATGAAATCATTCTTTCACGCAAGCTGAAACTCCAGGCCGAGATCACTCCAGGCACGCACAGGACAATTTCTTTCAGGATGCGTAGGAGCCTGTTTTTGATTATTGAACCCGCCCCGGCAGTCGAGTGTAGCCAGGAGAAATGAGTTATGAATGGCTCTGCTCACCACAGGTACCGATTGTTTTAAAATGTGAGGCATGATGCAAGCAGTGATCCTTTACCGCTTGTATTACATTGGACAGATAGCTTTATGGAGCTAATACTCAGGAAATCACAGTGCTGAGAGTGTGCACATGGATTTTAAGAACTCGAGCATTGCCTCTTTAAACCCTGTGCATGCGGGGGTAAACCACGTAATTTTGTACACAAAAGATCTGAGACCAATTTCAATTAAATGCAGTGTGCTCACGAAGTAAAGCACAGCCTGAACTTTGTGTAGCACGGAATTGTCCAAACCAGCATGTTCAAGTATGGATAAGGGTCTGTAGTATGTCCTTAGAGCACAAGGCGAACATGGAGCTTCTGCAGTTCGAGAACACTCCCAGCAATGGCAGGTAAAAGGCTGGCTTCTCTGCTCCTTGCTTTTACCCGTTCTCTTTATTCACCCTTCTGATCCTGCCCTTTCTTTTGCTCCACCCTTGGGCCTCTCGTGCTGAACCGAGGTCGCTTCGCTCCTCTCCCCTCCCATATCATCCGAGGCTTGCAGTAAAGCGCCTTGATTTCTCTTGTCATGCAATTCTTGGGCCCTCCCTTCACAAGTTGCTTTCCGTCTGTCTCATCCGGTGCCTCTGCACCGCTCTTCTCGGCCTCTAATGTCTCAACCAGGTCAACATTACAGTGCCTTACTTTTTCTGTGGGGCTCTCATGCAGCCTACAGGCCCACCCCCATTACTTTCCTTTTCATGAGCCCCTAATTTCTAAACCAGTGCCTGCACTACACTCTTTTCTTCCCCCTATGGCTTTGCATTTATTCCTTCACCAGCACCTGGGAATCGGAGGCCAGAAAAAGAAAACAGAACGGGCAAGGCAGAGTTTGCTTTTGCAGGCAGGTTTGCAGTGATACATTTACCACAAACTAAAAGTCTAAGCCTTACTGTCATTAATACGATGTCACCAAAACCTTGCACTTGAAACTATGAGGGGCTTTATATGCTGTTATGTGCAGCACCAAGCATGACTTTAAAGCAGCACTGGGGCGCTAGACTGAGGGCGATTTCTTTAAGTCAGGAAAAAAGCCATCCATTAACATCTGCTACGTTATGCGACCTCAGGCTCTCACAGAGACTATAGCCAGGGCCACTGGAATTATGTGATTGAGAGGCCGTGGCGATTTTCACATAATTATACATATGCCTCACAGTGGAAGCCTCTTTGTAAAGCTGGACTAGTCAACCTTCTGTTGCTTATTGCTGTATTTGGATGTTAAACTAGTACTAATGAGTTGCAAGTAATGCCCACAGAGTGTTAGCGACTTTAAAAATGATGAAACAATGAACTAATACTATTACAAAATGTGCTACATTGTGTCGCATAATTTGCCTTTTACTTGCCGTGTACTTTACTCAACCCTGCCACATAATTTGGCCCTCTCCTGCCGCATAATTCCAGTGGCCCTGACTATAGCTCTGGTCTCACTTAAAACAGGCATGCCCACAGGCGTTCCAATATCCCACATTTTATCTAATTTACAACAATAACAGGCAAGTCTCTGAAAGCTCTTTTTGTCCCTTCTACTCCCTGCTAACACTATTAAAGTTCGGGTTAAACACAGTACTCCTGTGCTGTTTAGCAACTTGAAGGTCAGAGGATAGCTTCATATCAGTTTATCATAATTTACTGTCTACTTGTCCTTTGGACAAAACAGGCATTAAAACCTGCCCTTGCAAGAAATCTTGCTGTCTCGGGTGTTGGGCGATATGAATCACCCACCCCTGTCAGCAACAACATGCCCTAAGGCCACCCCTACAAACGCCACCCCTCCCACTTCACCCAGCCCTGATTGCAGTCCTCATTAGAACCTTGTGTGGTGAGATAAAACGGAATAGTGTTTTTAACTTCGTAGAAAATGTAACTGTTCTAATCCAGACAGACACTTTGCCGCCCTTTTTTCTTTTACTTTACACAAATCTTAATAGTTGGAAAAGCCACGAATACAAAATGCTGTATTTTACTTTAGTAATAGCACTTAAGGCGCTGCAGCATCCCTCCCTCGCCCCCCAATACATGTAAGCTGATTTGGCCACAAAGAAGTTTTAGAACTCTGGTTTGACACTGCACTGTTCTGTTTTACTTTATTTATTTTATTTATTTAGGCAATTTATTGAGCGCGCAAATACCCTTAGGTGTCTCAGCGCTGAGGACTGCTGAGTGGCGAGGGCGAAGGGGAAATGTTTATTGATTGAATAACCAGGTTTATAGTTGTTTACGGAAGGATAGCAAAGTAGGTATGGTTTTGAGATGTAGAGGGAGTGTGTTCCAGAGTTTGGCGGTAGCGACAGTGAATCTTCTGTCCCCCCAGGTGGCCTTTTTTGTTCTAGGTACAGTCAGCAGATAGGATGCTGAAGATCGTAATGATCTTGTGGGTCTGTAAGGGCGTAGATTTTGTCTGAGAAATTTTGGTCCTGTATTATGGATAGCCTTGTAGGCAATGCAGAGGGCCTTGAACTTTGTTCTACTTTTGATGGGCAGCCAGTGTAACTGACGGAGTTCCTTGGCGATAGGTTTAAACTTAGGAGTGCCTGTGAGAATTCTTGCTGCCGCGTTTTGTACCATCTGCAATTTATGTAGGACACCTTCCTGGGCATTGAATAGTAAGCCATTACAATAGTCTATCTTAGACATGACGAGCGTGCTAACGAGACTTTGAAGAACAACACAGCCAGAATGCACTTTGGCCACAGGTGCTGTGAGTTTCATTAATTTTCTGAAGTGTAAGACACATTTGTGTGTTTTTTTAATTCAATTCGAAATTAAAAAAAAAGACAAATACCAATATATAGGCTTAGTGTAATTTTCCTTCATTTTTCAGTTGCAAGGTTACGGTTTGATTGTTACAAAATGTATTGATTCATTAAACGTTTTAAGTGGTAAAATGACAGAATGCAAAACGTGTACTCAAATCTAGCAGAGCGTATTTGGCTGTTTCATGTGTCCTGTGCATTTGTAATATTGTGTGTAGTGCATTTTGTACAGTTGTGTTTATTAACCTTCAAATGTCGCGTTTGCTATACATGAAAACAAAACAGGATGGTATCAACATTCAAATGATTTTGGTCCATTATCTCTTCTTCTATGCACCCTGTCAAACATAGACCTCTTTATAGTCTGTTGTCAAATGTATTCTGTGCTGGTTGGGGTTTGACAGCTACATCATTGTGTATTACCTTCATGTTAGGAAGCAAAAGGCACTGTTGTATGTTGGGAACATTATTTTAAGGGCTAAGGGGTGCCAATTGGGGTAAGATGTGTTCAGTTTATTCCTATTTACAATGCACTTGTGAGAGTAAATCCATTTCTAGAGACTTGTCCTTCCTCCATCTTTCCTTTTAATCCACCCAAGCCTCATCTTACTACTATGATCTCCCTAATAATCCTTTCTAGATTCTTCCCTCCTCTATCGCTCCCTCGACCCATCCCAAACCTCATTTTACTACTATGATCTCCTAAATAACACTTTCTAGGCACTTCCCTTTTCTATCCCTCCATTATACCATTCAATGAAACTAACAGACTCACATGTCCATCGCTCAAATTAGCATATATTTCCCTATATTAACCCACCACTATTCCTTTTGGGTTCCGGAGTAGCGTGCTACTTACCGAAAAGTGCTTTGATGCCTCATCAGGGGTGGAAGCGCTATATAAATACAATTACAATATTGGGCATATTACAGGACTGAATGATGTGCATAAATCAGTTACAGGTTGTGCATATACCAGGGAGGTGCATATTGTGCCTCTAGCAGAGTTCAATATATTCTTTATGTGATAGATGCCTTCATAGTGGGCTTGTACCTCCGAGCTCTATAATGTCATGTATGCTTTGGCAACAAAATGTACATATATCAGTGGCAAATTCCCCAAATTCTCAGAGCAAAAGAATTGAGAAGTGTGTAAGGTGTGGTGCTGTCTTTTAGTAAAAGATTGGTCCGGGGCAGTTTAGGGTCAAGCCTGGGGAGGCACAAAATACAACAGAAGTGGATAGTCATCTCAGCATTACTTTAGAGTCAGGCCTTTAATGGTCAGAAAAGGTTCATTATCTTCGGTTCCAAAAGTCATGACATCCAGTTTCTTTTGCGGTTTTGCCTTGATTTTATTAATATATCCTTTCCAAGGAGCTCAAAACCAGGACGTTTGAAGTCAACAATCATAATACCAAGTTAGGAATTCAAATCGGGTATTACATGTGGCTTTTAGCCGTGCCAGTTGAGGATGTGGGTGGGGCCAGTAAAGGAAGTGGGTGGAGCCAGGGAAAGTGGGTGTGGCCTCCCACAAAAATGTGAGCACCTGGACTTCATATTTTACAAATTAAGCACTGCGGGAAGGTGCTCCGCCGAAAGGGAAATCTGATTGGATAGACAGTACATCCAGAGGTCCCGTGCTAGATCCGATAATGCCCTGGATCTTGTCCCCCCTAAATGGTTGATGTAGCGTATCGCTGCTACATTGTCCATCTTGAGAAGGACACAACATTGGACCTTGTCTTTGGTCCAACATTTTACCGCAAAGGAGCTCGCCATAAGCTCCAAACAGTTCATATGAAGGCCTTGCACTGCGGAGGACCATTTTCCTCCGGTAGAAATATCCCCGCAATGGACACCCCAACCTGAACCACTTGCGTCGGACTCGATCACTAGGTCGGGCTGCGACCCGAAAATCGCCTGGCCGTTCCATGCCTCCATGTGTGAAGTCCACCACTGAAGTTCTGTTTTGGCCTCCTCTGAGAGGGGAATGCACTGGGAGTAAGTAAGGCCCTTGCGAAGATGTGATGCTTTGAGTCGTTGAAGGGCCCTGTAGTGCAAGGGACCCGGAAATATGGCCTGAATGGACGACGACAAAAGACCCACCACCCTCGCGAGTTGTTGAAGAGATATTGTGGATTTGGCTAGAGTGTGTCGCAGCTCGTGCCTGATCTTTGCCAACTTGCGAGAAGGAAGGCTTAGAGTAGCCTCGATTGAGTCTACTAGGAAACCTAAGAATTGCATCTTCTGAGAAGGTACGAGGTCTGATTTGGAATCGTTGATCACAAACCCCAGGGACTCTAACAGATTGACAGTCAGTTATAGATGGGCCAACAGGCATTGGGGGCACTGATTCATTAACAGGATGTCATCCAAATAAACAATCATCCTTATCCCCTCCGATCTGAGGCGCTCCACCACCGGTTTCATTAGTTAGGTGAAGCACCACGGAGCAGAGGACAGACCGAGAGGAAGGGACGTAAATTCGAACGTCTGCGAGTTCCATTGGAACTGAAAAAAACGCCTGTGAGGGGGAAAAATCGGGATCGTGAGGTACGCATCCTTGAGGTCCAGGCGGACCATCCAATCCCCGGCCTGGAGGATATCCCTGAGGAGGTGGATACCCTCCATCTTGAAGTGGCGGTAGATTAGCCACCCGTTGAACTCCCTGAGATTTATTACAGGCCGATAGCCCCCATCCCATTTCTCCACTAAGAAGATGTTGCTGAGGAAACCCCGGGGGTGAGGGGTCGAAATGGTCATTGCCCCCTTCCTCAAAAGATCGTAGATCTCCTTGTCAATCTGATCTCTTTGCTCCCTTGAAAAAGAGATGGGCCTTGGGGGAGCAAGTTGGGGAGGTTGTTCGATGTACTCTATCTGAAAACCTTGCACCATCTGTAACACCCAGGCGTCTGATGTTAAAGAAGCCCAATTGTGGTAGAAACCCTGCAGCCTTCCCCCTATTACTACATCCACTGAACTCTGAACGCTCACCTTGTTGGTTATTGTAGCCGCCGTTTCCTCTTCCTCTACCTCCTCTACGGCGTTGCTGTGGCCTGGTAGGGTAGAAGTTTCCAAACTTGTTGGGGTCCTGCCATTGTCCTCGGCGGGGTTCTGCCGACTTGAAGGAGGCTTGATTGTAAGGACGGCCGGTCGATCGCCCCCTGCCACGACCAGCTGCCCCAAAAACACGCGGGGTGAAGATATGTTTAATAAAGGACTGGGCCTTGTCCAGGGAATTGAATGTGTTAACGAATTTACCCAATTCCCTAACAAAAGGATCTCCAAAAAGATTGCCCTCTGCTACCGGCCCAGCCTCCGAGGTGGCCAATTCCCCCAGCTTAGGGTCAATTTTGATTAACAGGGATCTGCGGTGTTCCGTGGAAATGGCCGCATTAGCGTTTCCCAGGAAAATGACTGCCCTTTGGGCCAAACTGGAGAGTGTTTCGGGAGAGATGAGCGTGCCCGAGGCCTTGGCATCTTCCGCCATGTCCAAGATTTTAGCTAATGGACCCGCCGTGTCCAGGAGTTTATTCTGGCACGCTCTCCAGGAACGATCAATGCCTTTTTTGTGATCCCTAATGAATTTCTCCAAGAAGGTAGCCATTTTTGGGTCCACCTCAGGGGTGAGGGCGACCTTTCCCTCTAGAGTCGGTCTCGGGCATTCTGCCTTATCCAAGGGCTTGCGAAGCCTAGATGCCATGTACGCAGCCACCTTCGGGGCTGGAACCCACTCTGCCGACCGGGGGTGAAGTAGGTCGTCCGGGTTTAGCATATCACTGCTTACATCCGGCTCTGCAGGTTGGTCTGATCTCACCGGGCGCCATGGCCTGCCCGAGTCACCATCTCCATCAGAAGTCTGGGGGGACTCATCGTGATCTGCCGCAGGCAGAGAGTCGGGTAGTCCCGAGGGTCCCGCCAGGTCTTCCGAGGGTTGGGGAGCAGCTGGAGGGGGCCGGGAGTTGTTGGGTATCCATAAAAGCTTTCCTTAAGCGCTCAAACGCATCAGTGTCTACCCCAGCGTCATCAGAGCGTTTCCTCTTGGGGTCAGGGGCGGAGGTGGAGGGCAGCCCTGGAGGTAAGGGGTTTCTTGCCCCTGACTGGTCTTCCCTGGAGTCCAGGGGTTTCAGGCACTGGGCCTGCAACTGCGTAATTTTCTTCTCCAAGGGCGCTACCACCATGGTCACCGCCTTGAGGATGGAGGAGTCCATAACTTGACAAAAGCGATCGTCTATAGGTAAGTATGTCACTTCCTCCTCCTCCTCAAAATACTGGTCTTCAAAATCCTCCATTGTTAAGGATTAGGCCAAATTCACCTGGTAAGGGGTTAAAAGGAGGGGATTTCCCTGTACAATGTAGAGTACCCTTAAGGTATATATAAGAATAATATTGGAACCTTAGCTCCCTTCTCATACAGAGGGTAATTATGCCTGGGCGGGTCCCATTTAATCAGGCTGTCTTACCCGAGACACGGGTGTAATGCTCCAGGCAGAGGCTCTATTAACTGGCTTTGCCTTTCAACAGTATTGACTTTAGGCAATTATATCTTCCCCCGCGTGTTTTCTCAACAAGGAGATAATTGGGCTCACTGCACGCCGCCGAGCGAGTCTCTCTGCGTCAGCTACACAGCGCGAATTGAGGCAAAGAGACTAGCCGGCCGCGGGGGGTAACTGCGCGCCAAGCGCGCTGAGGAGAAAAAAGTTGTGGTCTCTTAGCGGCGGGAGGGCCGCACCATGTCTGAGCCAGCCAGGTATAATGGAGACCGCGTAAGGAGTGAGAGAACTCCCGCGGTCAGACAGTGAATATCTGCAAGCACAAGCCGCACGAGGCAATTAAGCAGCAAAGCAAGCACAGATTACATCATAGCGCTCGCGCAGGCATAATTATTAATAAAAACTTTGCGCATTATGCAAAAATCTGACATATAACACAGAGAGGAAAAATTACTTATCTGAATGCTGCTGGAGCAGCGAAGAAAGAGGAGGGTAGAGCGTCCTCAGGGGAAGGTCACAAGCCATCCTGGTCCAGGATTGGACAATATGTTGGACTTTTCTAAATGTGGGGTTTTGGTGATCTAGGAAGTGTGGCGCTCTGCTGAATGTGCGAATAGTGTGCTGGATGTCTAATATATACGGTGCAGACAGGTTCGGGGAAACACCCTATAACCCCTGAGTGTGTGTAGGAAAGGATCCTGCACAATGCTATGAACCAAAGTCCTGTGCACACGTTACAATTATTTGATGAGAGTTCATCTAATCATATGCGCTCAAAAAAATGTCATTAAGGTCCAAGTGAGTCTGTTCTTTGTCTTTTATTCCTTGTTACATCAAAAAGCAACCAGCCAACACGTGTTTCGTCACAATGGGAAAGTGTCCCGCGACTTCTTCAGGGCTGTACTTCATGTAAGTAGAGTCTTTAAAATCACTCTGCCGGTGATAATTCCGACCCGGCTGGCCGCTATAGAAAGTTTTGGTAGATCCGCGATTGTTTTAAAATGGTGTGTACCAAGAGGAAGCACCTAAGTAGTGGTGATTCTACGTGGGACCGTGCCGACAAACCAGGGGAGGGTCACAAAAATAAACGTACACTGGTATAACTAGAAAAAGTATAATAAAAGCTGAGTGACAGGCCAGCAGGTTGAAAAACAATGCTGTTTTCTGGAACTTTTGGGAGTGGAGCTCACAGGCCCACAAGAGGAGCTTGGGAAGGTATTCCATCTGTGATTGCAATGTCAGTAAATATTTCCACAATCTTCCATAACTCTCTTAATTACTTTTCCCATGTCGTGTCACAGCAGAGCAATTTTCCTCCCACCGAACCGACCTTAGCACCCCTTGCTTCCGTTACAGCTATCGTCGGGTTTGCTGTTGAAATGTTCTGCGTAAAACATTTGTTCTCACATCACTCTTTTTCACTTCCTTCTTTTTCTCATTGCGTGAGGCAGCATTAATTTCCTCCTGATAGTAAGCCGGCTTTCTTTCTCTTTGAATTTTGAATATGTGTGGCTTCTCTTTCACCAGGGCAGCCATTTTTTGCATTTCTGCAAATCATTTCTGTGTCTCTTATGTGGCAGGTGACGCTGGTTCAGTTACACAGATTCACTTTCTCTCTCTAGTGCCCCCTTTATTCTCTTAAGTATTCAAAAAAGTGATAGCTGGAATGGTTGAATTATTCTCAGCCACTGGTAATTACTCGCGGCTTCATCCCAGTCCATCGTTGATTTGCAGAACATGTAATCTCAGTTTGGACCCAGCCATATGCAAATCAGTCTTGATCCTGCTCGAATAGGAACAATCCAGCCAAAACTGCCAGGCCAGGTCCTCCCTGAACCAGAACACAAGCACCTAAGACCGGGTTTACACTTATTAGGAGTCATCAGTCGGGTATAGCTTGGTTCCGTGGCACAGTGTGCACAGGACCCACTTCTGGGCATACTGTCCCACGTAGGGCGTTGCACCGAAGTATACAAAAAAGTGATGGATGGAATGCTTCAATTAATCTCAGCCACTGGTAATTGCTCAGGGCACGACCGTCATTATTTTGCACACCATGCCACCTCATTTTGGATCCAGCCATATGCAAATCGGTTTTGGCCTTGCTCCAATAGAAAGAGTCCAGCTCAAAATGCCATCCAAGTCCTCCGTAAACGGGACCCAAATGACCTAAGACCGTTCTTTTGTGTACTTCAGTGCGACACCTTTTATTTTCTTGGCAGCTCTTCAAGGCTTGTGAATGTTCCTTTTGGTCATACCAGGACCAACGTTGTTCTGTGGTACTAATGACTACCACTGTTATCATCACTCAAGTCACATATTCTTGACATATGGGTGTTAAGGTGCTCTATTCCCTGGGTCGCTCATTCATGAGGGGATGCAGACCTGCCGACTCACACGGTCCCACTGCGTGTATCATGATATTGGCTTCCTTCACACACTCACCTGGTGACAAAATGATGCCGCCTTTTGAAAGGGAAGGTGAGCTAGAAACCCAGGCACTGACTGTTTTTTCAGCTATTCTTTGAAGGTTCTGGACAGCCAATGTCCATTACAGGTTTTGAAATACCCCAGGACATATGTGGCACCCTGTGCAAGCTTTTGTTTTTTGGGATTGAGGAAGTTGGTGGGAGAGGTTGCAGAAGTGCTTCCTAGCATGAAGAACAATCCTGCATTTCATATGTTGAAAATATGATGAAGTTGGCAGGTCTGGGGTGCTTCAAGGACACCTAGGCTTTTATGCTACCAAGACCCTCAAAATGGGTTGCGAGCTCCTCTTCACCTTCAAATAGCACCCGTCATCACCTCAGCAATTTTTATCGTCCCATCCTAGGTCTCACAAGTGTCTAAGTGATGAGAACACTGCAACAGGTTTTCAGTTCAGCTTTCCTGCTTTCCCTCATCAGTTCCTCCAGGCACTGTAGTGTCCCTTTGGGCCTATCAGCACTGTCCCAGCTGCATCACTGCATTCCAGGTATTTGGGAGGGGGTTTTGTATCCACCCTGGCTGATCACTAAAGTTCTCTCAGTGTTTAATTTTTAAATTTCTGATTACATGTGCTTTCTGAGTATTCAGTTGTAAGCTTTACGTAAATTATAGGGGCCCTTTTTCTCGATTGCCTCCTTCAGTGCTCCTAATCCTTTATGCCTGGTCTCTGGGCTCTGCTGCATATCTTTCCCTGGGTGCCTACAGGGTAAAACTTCCGCCTGACTCCATCCACCCAGTCTGCTTATCTCCTCACTACATATGAGATGGTCGTGAACACCTTGAGTATGTTCCTGGGAAAATCTATTACACAGCTAGGAAGGATTTGCTGGAGCAGGAATCAGTTTAAATAAAACATGTTTTACTATCACACACACAGGGCTGATTCCCGCTGCAGCCCAACAGGCCAACGGACCTTGGACATTGAAGTTGAGAAGATCAGGAGCAAGTCATCACACAAATAGTAATCACAATATCTATCGAAAGTTCAGTCCATGATGAGAATTATTTAAATGTTTTAAGGATTTTATTTTTCAAGTTTAGTGGATCAT
Organism: Calotriton arnoldi; assembly: GCA_963921515.1. NCBI lineage: Eukaryota > Metazoa > Chordata > Amphibia > Caudata > Salamandridae > Calotriton > Calotriton arnoldi. The sequence continues at coordinate 1,728,224 of CAWUFW010003000.1, read as the reverse complement.
CTTTATTCATATTAGTTTCAAATAATCAATCCTTTACATAATTGATAAAAGAAAAATGGTTAATTAAATAAAATGAAAGGCATTAAGCATGTTCCATAAATGAAGAACTCCCTATTCTAAGACTGGGATGAAAGGTGTCAGTAGGAACCCATAAAGAGTTAAAATTCAAAAGAGAGTGAGGTCAAGAATAAAGCTCAAAATAGAGTTTTTAATTATTTTTTTTTCATAGAGTTTATAGAGTGCACAGCTACTCTAAGAGTGTCCCGGTGCTATGTAGCTCTCTGACTATCAGTATTGGCACATAACTACTCAAAGGCTCTTTCAAAATGCCAGGTCTTAAGGAGACGTGTAAAGGCACGTTCTTTCATCAAGTCCCGGAGGTGCACAGGGAGGGAATTCCAGGCAGAGGCAGCGAAAACCAAGAAAGAGGAACCACCCCATTTCTTCCTCCTGAATCTCGAAATCATAGCTAACAGTGCATTGGAGGAGTGTAGAGATCAAACTGGGATATATTGTCTGATCCTGTTCATCAGATAGTATGGGCCTTTTTGGTGAAAGGCCCTATGTGTTAGCATGAGTCATTTAAACCAGAGTCGCTCCTTTTAAAAAATAATTTTTATTGCTTTTATTCCTTGATAATCCAAACATATAAACAAAGAGTATTAGTATCATTGTTCATGAAAAAATTGAGAATTTGACATAGGTCAGCATTTGGAACAAGGGGGTAAAAGAAAAGATGAAAAGGAAAGAGAGGGGGACACGGGGGGGATCCACATGCGCGCTCTGCGTACGCAGAGATGAGGGTCGTGAGAGAAACATGACAAACTGTTTCTGAGGGGGGTGTTGAGAGAGTAGGTAACGTGTAGGCAGCTGAGGGCATATCCGGTGCAATGGAGGTATGAGATCCTAGTAGGTCGATTCTGAGAGTGGCTGCAGGGGGCTTATGGATAAGGGCCCGTCCAAGTCAGACAGGCGTGGGGGGGACAGTGCTGGTGAAACCTGGTGCGTTGGGTGGAAGTACTGGCAGTATATATGCCAGATATCTTTAGGTCGTGAGGTGGGGATTTGAAGTGTGGTGTATATATCAGTCTGCATATCGCAGTAAGTCATGCTGTGAAGCCATGCTTCCTTCTTGGGGCATTGTCTGGTGCCCCAATGTAATGCAATTTCTCTTTTTGCTAATAATAGTGCTATAGCGAGGAACCTGCGGTAGCAGAGTTTTATACTGCTGACTATTCCCAGCAAAGCTAGCTTAGGGGAAGGGGAAAGTGGAATGGAAGTTATGTCGGAGATCACTTGGAACACTTCAGTCCAGTATTTAGTTATGGGCGGGCATGTCCAAGTCATGTGTGCAAATCAGCGTCAGGGGCCTGGTATTTGGGGCAGTTTGAGGATTTGGTGGGATCGTATTTGGTCAGTTGTCGCGGCGTAATGTAGATCCGATGTATAAACTTGAAGTGAATTAATTTATGTCTGTGATTGGGGGATACCCTCTTTATTTGTGCATGGCTACAGGCCCATGCTTTATCGGTCAGCGGTTGACCCAGGTCCTCCTCCCAGCGATGCCGCATCCCCCTGTCCTGAACTTGTTTGAGCACCACACACGCCTGATATACCTTGGTGATCAGATGGGTACCATCCTGGCCAGTTATAAGCATCGTAAGAGGTGTGAACTCTTCAGTAGGGAGAGGAAAAGAGGGAGTGGCTGAGCGGAGAGCACCGAGCAATCTGGTCGCTATGAATTTATCCATGTAGGACATCTCGGTCCACGTGGTTAGGTCCCCCATGGATATCGCATGTCCGTCAGGAAATAGGGAGCCAATGGTGTGCAATTGGAGCTTGTTGAGGGTGTGCTGAACCACCTTCTCGGAAGTGAGCGGTAGAAACGGATTCTGCTGTAGTGGGATGTTAGGCGAATATAAAGAGCCAGATCCCAGTAGTGAACTGAGTCTGCGCCAGGCCCAGCAGGTGGTGGATAAGGGTTGTATGTCATTTGGGTCAAGCGGTATGCCCAGGGGGAGTAGGGGCGGGTAAGTCTTGCTCGGGTTTGGTATATGGTATGCGTGCGTCTGGATGGAACCAGTGATGAGTAAACTGGGCCTGTGCGAACAGATAATAGAGATGTAAGTCAGGAACCGCAAATCCCCCCATTCATAGGGGAGCGTAAGGGTATCCCAAGCTATCCGCGGCCTCCGCCCCACCCAAACCAGATGAATAAGTAAGCCACGGAGCTGCGTAAAGAAGGTCTTCGTTAATGGGATTGGTATATTGATAAATAGATATAGGAATCGGGGAAGGACATTCATTTTAATGAGGGCAATGCGTCCGGCCATGGATAACAGCAGCTGAATCCATCGCTCAATCTGTGAAGCAAGCAACTCCATGGCTGGCCCATAGTTAAGGCGGATAACTTGTTCTTTGTATCTATGTAAAGTGATACCTCGGTACTTGGTAGTATCTACCGCCCATCGGAGGGGAAGGCCATCTCCCGTCGGGTTGGTCGAGTCTGTGATTGGGAAGAGTTCTGACTTGTCCCAGTTAATTCGCAACCTGGACATGTCGCCGAAGCGCCAATCTCGTCTATGAGAGGTTGCAAATTTGTACTGGGGTCTCTAATGAAGAGCAGGATGTCATCAGCGTACATGGATAACAGCAGGGGTCCTGAGTGGAATTGGAGGCCGCAAAACATGTGCTTTTCTTGTAGATGCCTGACTAAGGGATCCACTGCTACTATAAAAAGTAAGGGGGCTAAGGGGCAACCCTGGCGGATGCCACGCAAGACCGGAAAAGGGGGAGAGAGAGAACCATTCCCACGAAGCCTGGCCGTAGGGGAGAAGTATAACAGAGCAATCAGAGCAATAAAGTTTGCTGGGACGCCAAGCTTACGGAGCGTGGTAACGAGAAATGGCCATTCCAGAGAGTCAAAGGCCTTTTCTGCGCCGAGAAGGGCTACTGCTGCTGGGACAGTTGGCGATATCCTATTTATCATTGAGAAGACAGTCCGGAGATTCAGGGCAGTGGATCTATGTGGGACAAAGCCTGATTGTACCGGTGAGAGAATTTGGTCCAATAGCAGTGATAGTCTGGTGGACAACATCTTGGCTAGTATTTTGTTGTCAAAATTTATTAGGGAGATGGGGCAATATGATGTGCAATTAGTGGGTTCCTTACCTGGTTTTAACAAGAGGGATATGGCTGCTTCCCTCATTGAAGGTGGGAGAGTGCCTTTTTCGAGCGCTTCAGCATATACCTCGAGAAGATGCAGCGCTAGTGTTTGTTTGAATGTCTTGTAAAAAACCACCGACAGACCATCAAGGCCAGGGGCCTTTGATCCGTCTAGCGAGTCTATTGCCTGGGTAATCTCCTCGATGGTAAAGGGTTCACTTAGGAATTGTGCTTGCCCTGTGGTTAGCCATACCATTGCGATCTCCTCCAGGTAGGCGAGGTGCTGTGTAAAACTGTGGGGAGTTTAGTCGCATAGAGGGACTGATAGTATAAGATTAGCTCTGCCATTATATCAGCATTGTCAGTAGCTGTAGAGTCGTCAGGCCGTCGCAGTGCCGCGATATGCTCAGTTCCGGGGGGGGGGGGGCGGGGTACACCAATCGCACAGGAGTCCTGCCAGGGCGCTCCCCTTCTCCGTACCTATGCGCCGCATGGTATTTCCCCAGTAAGGTGGCCTCTCTATCCGCATGTTCGTTAAATTCAAGTATGAGAGCGTTGCGCTTGTTAAGAGTGCTTGGTGTGGTGGGTAAGCTGTCCAGGTGCGTCAATTCAGTCTCAACGCGGGCAAGGTTACCACGTATTGAGCGCAAGACCCCGGCCTGTTTGGATATGCAAATACCACTGATATAAGCCTTAAAGGCATCCCATATGGTTGCATATTGTGGCACTGAGCCTGTGTTTAGTGTGCAGTATTCATCAATCGCGTCCTGTAGTTCAGATTTAAAAAGCGCATCCAACAGAGCTGTGGCTGGGAAAGACCACCTGTGTTCCCACCCAGTAGAGTGTGGAATTTTTAGATGGTGAGGTACTGGAGCATGGTCTGACAGAGTACGAGATAGTGTTTCTATGTGACTGGCCCATTGACAACCAAGTGCGTTGGTGAACCAGTAGTCTATTCGTGTCCAGGTCAAATGTGGTGCCAAATGGAATGTATATCCTGGTGTATCTGGATGGTATGTGCGCCATATGTCGCGTAGAGCAAGGGATTGTGTTAGATCCCGGAGTGCCCGATGGGCACGCGGTTTTGTATTTTGCACGGGGTTAGAGGAGTAGCAGCTGGGATCAAGCCATAGATTCAGATCCCCTCCAAGGAACAATGTGTCATACTCATGGCGATCAAGCAAAGTATGGAGATCGGAGAAGAAGGTGGGGTCATCCGTGTTGGGTGCGTAGATGTTGAGAAACATGACTACTTTGCCCAGCAGTGTTCCTACCACTAATAGTTACCGCCCTTGTGCATCAGACACTGTGAGTTTGTGCCTGAAGGGGAGGGTGCGATGAATAAGGAGGCAGACTCCCCGAGAATAGGTGCTGTAGCATGGGAATTATCTATGAGGTCCCCAAGAAGAAGCAAACAGGCGGGAGGTTTGTGGGGGAAGGTGGGTTTCTTGCAAAAATGCTATCTTGACGTTGTCTCTCCAGAGGTAGGCTAGCACGAGTGTGCATTTCCTGGGATAGTTAAGTCCCCGCACGTTCCAGGTAATCAACTTGGCCTCCACATTAGTGCCAGAGTTCAGCACCATAGGGGAGAGTGTATTGTGTGTACATCCGATGTAGTGTAGGGAGTGTGTTGTATGTGGGGAGGGGGGGACATAAAGGGAAGAGGCTAAAGAGGGCAGAGAGAGCCAGAAAGAAAGATATGCAAAAAAGAAAGCCTCCAAAAACAACTCCCACCCTCCACCCACACCAGAGCTCGAGGGCCTGGTGAATACCCAATATCCAACACAAAAAGAAAATGTCCCAAAAGTAAACCATTCGGAGTCATCCATAAGGGGCGTGCAACACCTCGGATGCCCGACACCCATTTCTTAAGCTATGCATCTTGCAGAAGAGGAATACAAAAAACATTTATAGTACTTGGAGATGTCGCAACCGTCATTCAGTTCTAGATGAGTGGTCAATACTAGGGCCAAAGAAGTCCGGCGAGATGAGGGGGGAGCTCAGCACTTGCAGCCAGCTGCTGATCAGGGTAGGAGCATCCAGAGGAGCAGGTAGGGCTTCTACGGTTGTTGTTTTGTTGTTTTCAGAAGGCCAGTACATTGGCTGGGGTGTCCAAAAAACGAGGTTTGTCGCCCACTAGTACCCGTAATTGTGCAGGGTACAGCATTGTGTATTTTAGACCGACTGTGGGGAGCTGTAGCTTAGCATCCGTAAATTTGCGACTGGCTTTTTGGACTGCAGCTGTGTGGTCTGGATAGAAGGAGAGGATGGAGCCCTGGTATTACACCGGCGCATTTTCTCGGGCCAGGCGAAGGATTGTGTTGCGGTCTCTGTAATTGAGCATGCAGGCGATTATAGGCCATGGGAGGCCTCCGGGGGGGGGGCCCAGGGATCTGTGTGCCCTTTCCACAATGAGGTTCTTGGAGAATTTATCCGCTCCAAATAAATCAGTAAGTAGTGATTCGATAAATAGCTCAGGGCGTCCAGTGTTTGTAGATTCCGCAAGACCCAGGATACGAATGTTGTTTCTCTGTGACCGGGCCTCTAGGTCCTCGTTTTTAATGGCTATGGCTTTAAGCAGTCGCTCCATTTTCTCCAACCGGCGTGTAGTGTCTTTGGCCAGGTCTTCGTGAGCAGAAATACGCTGCTCCGCTTCATCAAGCCGGGTGTTGTGGCCATCCAGGCGCTCCCCTATTCTGTCCAGCCTGGTGGTGAGGGAGTCAAATCTAGAGTCTATTGCACGGAACCCAGCATGAAGCTCAGCCATTATAGCCGCAGCGCCCTCCAGGGCGGGGGGCTGATCGATTTGGTCCGACTCGCTGTCTGCATCAAGGTTCAGGTTTGGCGCTCCGATGTGCCTGGCCTGTCAAAGGTCAGCCTGCGTTGCTTTGGGTCACCCTGACCCATTTCTGTAACATGAGTGAGGGTACCAGCTCAGTAAGTGTATAGGTGATGTGGTGGGTTTGCCGCAGTGAATGAAGGCAGGTATGAGGGGGACAACCACTGCCGGGAGCAGCTGCTCAGCGAGACGCCTGAAAGAGAAGGGGTCCCTAGGGGGATAGGAGGGTATCAAGCTGCCTCTGGTCCGGGTGGTAAGGGGCCAGGCTCAAGTGTTCAGAAAGCAGAGGGGGGAGTCGCCCACAGGGTTTAGCTGGCGCCCTTCCGCAAGCGTGGGGCTAACCAGCACAGGCAGATATGTAGGAGGCAGAAAGGGAGAGCTCCCAACCGGGCACCAGGTCTCTCGCCACCCCCAGTCAGTGGTGCTGCAGTTGCTTCTTGATGCAGGTGAAGGGGGGGGTGGTAGTCCGCAAGCACTCCACTCCCGGTCCCGGGCAGTTCACAGAGCTGCACGCACCCGATGAGGTGGGAGAGTCGGTAGGCGCAGGGGCCACGCAAGGGCAGAAGGGGCGATGATCTGCAGTGCTTGCATCCCCTGCCTCAGGAGATCTTTGTTCTTTTTATCTGGGCCCCCAATTCAGAATGGCCAAGCTCAGTCCCAAATCAGCAGCCAGATGCGGCCCCGACTAGCGCCAGCTGCCGGCACCCGCAGTCAGCTCAGAGGCCTCTCCCTCAAGCGCCCCATGGGCTCCGCACCAGGATAGAGGGGTGCACGTGTCTTATCCCAGGACCGGCACGGGGACCCGCAGGGAAGATGCTGTGCCCGGGGAGGGAAGTGGCGTGGAATCCGGCCCCGTGGGCCTTCGCCCCAGGCCACGCACATTGCAGCCCGGCCTGGTCGACTCACCCAGGTCACAGATGCAGATGGCCTCCGCCGTTCACTGCGGCGGCAACAGCGAGGCAACCCCTCACGCCTCCAGTAGCAGCGATTGAGGTAGGCAGGGGGCCCAGCGGAGCACCGCAGCTCCAGCCTCAGACTCGCCTGTGGCCTCTATCACCGCGAGGCCTCCGAGGCTGGCTGGGCCTCTGCACGCCACCACTCACCTCAGCAGGATTCGGCGGCCGCGGGTAAGCACCGCAGGGTCTCACCGCCTTCAGCAGCATCGCCGCAGTGTCGGGCGGCTTTAGTGCGGCATCTCCAATGGTGGAAACAGCAGGATCATGGAGTTTTTGTTAGTATAGGGACGTCAGGCGCCGGAGCTTCAATGCTGTGTGGCCATCTTGGTCGAAGGCTCGGCCACGCCCCCCAACCAGAGTTGCTCCTTAATCACGGCTGGACTGGGACCAGAAACCAACCCTGGCTATTCCGCTTGACCAGCTTGAGAGGGGTTGGGGTGGGGGGTAATTAAATCTCCTTCCACGTACCCAAGAGAAACCTCCGATCCGCCGACCTCGCCCTCACCGAAACTCCACGCATCCGCAGAGCCAGAACGGGCAGAAGGGCATTCTCCTACATCGCGGCCAAGACCTGGAACGAGCTCCCGGTCGACATAAGACGTGCCTCCTCCCTGAACATCTTCAGGAAGACACTCAGGACCTGGCTCTTCGACTGAATGGACCTGCTTACCCTACCCCCAGCGCCTTGAGACCCCCACAGGTGAGTAGCGCGCTTAAAATTCTCTGATTGATTGATTGATTGATTAAACTAAGAAGCTTCGGCCCCGGGGGGGCTGTGGTGGGTGCTAGTGTCAAGCTCTCCTGCCGCATTTGTTACAGGGGGCCAATATTGCAGCACTGCTGCAAAAGCGGCCCCCTGTAACAAAAGCGGCCCCCGCAGGTCAAACACCAGCCCTCACCCTTTAGGCTCACCGGGAAAATGCCAGTCCGGCCCTGTCCTTAATGGGGAGCCAGTGAAGCTCTTTCAAGTGTTGCTGGATGTGACTCCTTTTTGATAGTTTCAATAGAAGCTGAGCTGAGGCGTTCTGAAGTAACTGTAGTCTTCTCAGTTGGCAGGCCGGCAGGCCCCAAAGCAGAACATTTGCATAGTCCAGATGGGACGTGATCAGTGCATGACCTACAATTTTCTGATGCTGCTCGGGTAACAGATACAGCAATTTCTTTAAAGACTTTAAAAGATCATAGCAAACGCCCACCACACTATCAACCTGAGCCCCAAATGCAGTCAAGTTATCAAATAACACCCCCAATTTCCTCACTACGGAGGCATTGGCTGGAGGGGGAGGGACCTGACTGGGCCAGCATTGACCATCCCACAGCAGGGGCAGAGAACCAAATAACAGAATCTCAGTTTTACTGGAATTGCACTGAAGATTACTCAGCTGCATCCAGCGGAACACCGCTGAAAGACAAGTCTTAAAATGATACAGGGCATTCGCATGTTTTTATCCAGTGTGAGGATAATTTGTGTGTCATCAGCGTAAGACACCATTTGTACGCTGTGAGAATCAATTAGCACTGCAAGAGGGGTCATATAGACATTAAACAATGTGAGGCTCAGCGCCGAGCCCTGGGGGACTCCAAACTCAAGGGGCATTGGGATTCCGCATGGGGTGCCTTCCAGACAGCTTGACTGTAGACTGATAAGAATGATTAAATCAAGGCCAGAGCGGAACCACCGACATCAATATTTCCCAATTGTTAAAATAAGATGGGGTGAGACACGGTGTCAAAAGCTGAAGATAGATCGAGAAGCAGCAAAGCAACCTGCTTCCCATGATCCACTGCCTGCTTAATAGAGTCTTTGACCTCCATGATTGCCGATTCCGTAGTGAAACCAGGTCTGAAAACCGATTGGGAAGGGTGTAATAACTAGTGTTGTTCCAAGTATTGAGACTGAAGCAGATTGAGTCACTTCTCCAGAACTTTTGAAAAAGCTGGTAATAGCGAGATGGGTCTGAAGGTAGCCAAGACTGAACGGTCAGCAAATGGCTTTTTTAGCACTGGAATTAACTTGGCCTGATTACAACATCTTAGCATGGGAAACATCCGGAACAACGAGGCCAGAGCCACGAGTTTCGGAAGCCCGCAAGCGTAACGACGCTTGCGCGAACAACGACTTTGCCTTAACCACGCATGTGCGTGTTTAAGGCAAAGTCGCTCTAGTGTTTGGGATGGGCTGGGAGAGAGGAGCATCAGAAAGTGGACAAGGACAGGTAAGTGGGGTTACAGGGTAGTTTTCAGGGGGGTGGGAGTTCGAGGTAGTTTTCAGGGGTAGGGGGTTCGGGGTAATTTTTAGGGGTGGGGTTCGAGGTAGTTTTTAGGGGTGGGGGTTGGGGTAGTTTTTAGGAAAGGTGGGGTTTTGGGGTCGTTTTCATGGGTGGGGGTTCTGGGTAGTTTTTAGGGGGTGGGGGAATTGGGGTAGTTTTTAGGGGTGGGGGTTCGGGTTAGTTTTTAGGGGGTGGGGGGATTGGGGTAGTTTTTAGGTGGGGTTCGGGTAGTTTTCAGTGGTGGAGGGGAGTTCGGGGTAGTTTTCAGGTGTGGTGGGGGTTTGGGGTAGTTTTAAGGAATGGTGGGGGCTTGGGGTAGGTTTAAGGGGTGGTAGGGTTTCAGGGTAATTCAGGGGTAGTTTTTAAGGGAGGTAGGGGTTTGGGGTAGTTTTCAGGGGTGGAGGGGTTCGGGGTAGTTTTTAGGGGGTGGGGGTTCATGGTAGTTTTCAGGGGTGGAGGGGAGTTCGGGGTAGTTTTCAGGGGTGGGGGTTCAGGGTAGTTTTCAGGTGGTGGGGGGTTTGGGGTTGTTTTCAAGGGAAGGGTGGAGGGGGGTTCGTGGAAATTTTCAGGGGGGTTCGGGGTATTTTTATTAAAGGGGTTGTTTTTAGGGCGCAGGGAGGGAGATGGGGTCATTTTTAGGGATTAGGGGAGGGCAGGGTTGTATTTAGGGTTCAGGGGGAGGGGGAGGGGTTGTAACCTTAGCCACGCATACCCCTTTACCATGCATGCCTTTACCATGAAAATGCGTGGTAAAGGCATGCGTGACAAAGCAATTCGTGGTTAAGACTTGGTCGTTATAGAGACCGCGTTGTTTTGGTATGCGGGGTAGAGGAACTCGTTGTTCCGACATACAACCTCTTAGCACCGTAGCTGAGCTTAAGGAACTGTTTAACAAAAAGTTAAGGATGGGGTATCCAAAAGTCAATAATTGATCAAAGCAGAACTTTCCATAAAGAGAGGTTCATGAAACTCAGTAGAGTCTCAAAGCAATAATGGATAAGGCAGGGGAAATGTGCAGTAGCAACCGCAATCAATAAAATGGTCTGGGGAAAAAATTGGATGAGTTTATGGAGTGGCAGGGGTAACTGGCAGAGAGTCGGCGTTAACCTACTCTAGTAACACAGACATAAACAGTCAAAAAATTATGCTGCAGTTAATGTTGTACCTTCTCCTCGTCCAATCATCTTTCAGGACTGTTTCTCGGAACAGGATCATTTTGCTTCTTCCGACACAAATACAATGGTGTACAGACAGTAATCTTCGAGTGTGCAACTTTGTTGTACTAGTCTAAACTGCACAAGAGGCCTTTTACATTCTGAACAGCCTTTCCCACAAATGAGACTGCATTTCTAACCTTCTAATAAAGCAAATTGTATTTTAGCTAACAATGGGCTATGTAGAAATCAAAACATCTGCAGCAACCAGAGAAAATTATTTGCACAACTTCATCCTTTGAATATGTTAAAAAGGTCAAGTTCAATTTATGCTCGGAATTCTATGTGTGATCATTCTTCATAATTCTAAAAAATTTTAAACAGACATTTCAAAACTTCACAGTATAAGTAGAAACATTTTGCAGAGTGATGTGAAACTTTTATTATAAAAAACATGATCATTAAAAGGTTAAGAATGAAACATTGTATGCGTGCTTCAGCACATTTTGTCAGACTACTTACTAAGCAATGCTGCTTTAAACAGTTTACGAGGCCTAGTTTGAGTAAGTATTACAATGTACTACCATTTTGCATATTTGCAAACACAATTTGCCTATTTTTTTTTAAAACCTGTATTTTTGCGTTTTTCAAACACAATAACCATAACATAAAGTGCATATTGTCACGTGCAGTCGTCATGCATTACATTTAACATTCCTGGAAATGAAAATCAGTGCAGGATTGACTCTAATACATACACCAAATCTGTAAGCTGACCTAACTTGACAATTTATTAAAACCACTCTTGGTTACCTCAACACCTGACAACCGTGTATGCCTGCAGATGTTCATGCATCCTGTTTACTCTGGGCAGTCAGCGCTCGAAGCTCCATATTCATTAAACTCATCTAGAAGGAGCCTCCATGCCGCCACTGCCTCGAATGCCCCCTCGTCTGTGCGGGAAAGGCGTATGTGCTGTTCCTCTGCGATCCCCCTTTCTAGCACATCACGAACACATAGGTCTACACTCGACACCCGGGATCCCATCCAACTTATGGCAATTCTATGTTTAGTCAGGAGCAGTGCTAGGTCTAGGAATTTGTAGGATGTCTTGCGTCTCCTGGGCCTCTTTACCATACCCAGCAGACATGCCCCAGGTGCACAGGGGACAGCGATACACGTGGTTCCCCCCACTCTGAGGACCACCTTGCCCCATAAACTATGGGCCTCTGCACATTGCCAAGCCAGGTGCAGAAAGGCGGCATTCTCCTTTCCACAGTGCACACATTTCACTACCTTATTGGGGTCCTTTTTATGAAGCTTGAGAGGGGTCGTGTAGACACGTTTTTCTTAAGTCTGTACTTGCGTTTTGCTAAAATTCCCCTATCAAGTCTCTCACCTCCTCTCACATCAAAGGGCTTTCTTTGCCAAGTTCCTGTCGGCATCCTCATGCTCTCTCTCTTGAAAGGATGCTGAGCCACTGCCCTGTGTCCGCCATATTTGTTGCTTTCTTTCTACCCTCTGTGCCAGAAGAAGGCACTGCACTCTGGTGTGTCTGCAGCTAGATTATATTTCTGAAGGATTTCCCTGTCGCTTGAGTAAACTTGTAGATTGTTTCTTTACTCCACAGAGAATTAGATAGAGTTCAACATGGTGTGTGGACCTGCGTATCTCTGCTGCTGGCCACGCCTCCTGGGCATTATATTTCTTAATGTTTAGGTACATGTGGCCTATAACCCATGTGCACTTTGTGGAACTTTTCTCTCTTGATGGCTTGTTTGTCCCTCGGGGCTCCGTGATGCGGGAGACTATGTGTAGTGTCGCGCTCTAGTCGTTACGCGAGAGCGTGATGACGTAGAGCGCGGCCGCCATTTTGTGGGCGCACTGAGCGCCGAGATCGGAGCGGTACGGACGTGTTTCCCGGCGCTCTCCTGTATAAATAAATACACTTCCTTTACACCCTTAATGCGTGGAGATACTTCATTAGGGATACAGGTGCAACATTACAGTGGCGATGAGACTGGGACCCGGAAAAAAAAAAGAGCAACACCAGGACCCACCGGAGAGTACAGCAAGGGAGGCCACGAGGAGCATTGGCAGGGGAAGTTACACAGCAGGAGAGCGTGGCAGAGGACAGCACCACAGCAGGCAAGCACCCACGGGGAACGTAATCACAGCCTTTGGGGACACAAACAGACCATAATAAAGGGGAAGGGACACAACCAAACCCCATGGTGAGGGCAGAATCAGAGCCTCAAGGAATAAACACCAAACAATGAGCACGCTCAAGAACCAAAGAAGGGCGCAAGGAAGGGGGAAGCAACCCACAGAGAGGTACCACCCACAACGGGGTAAAGAAAGGGAGCAGAGGGAAAGACCGTGTCGCAAGGCACAACGTCACCCCGCTAGAAGCACCAATAGGACATCTAGGGCCCTGGCGGAACAAGTGCAGCACGGAGAAGAGGGTGCCTTGGAGCCCCAACAGGGCCAAACACACCATAGAGGCACAAGTGCACCGGGTAGTCCCAGAGGGGTAGACGCTATACCAGAAGGACGCGCCGAAATGTGTGCGCAGGCGTCTTCACTTACGACACCAATCCCATTCTTACCTAAACCAGGCGATCCCTTGATGAAATTGGAGGCTTGGAGAGATTACTTCATGAACTACTTGGAAGCCCTAGAAGACGAAAGTGGAGGAGCATTCCCCAGCAAGAGGAGGAAGAGAATATTACTCCACAACTTAGGCCCGGAAGGAATCAGGGTCTTCCAGAACCTGGTCCCCACCCAGCAACAGGCCGCTGATGATGACGTATTCCGACAAGCGATAGAAGACCTCAACAACCATTACAGACCGGCAGTGTGCACGTCCATAGACAGATATAACTTCCAACAGAGGAAACAAGCAGTGGGTGAGTCCATAGACGACTACGTGGCGGCATTAAAGAAATTAGCGATCACATGCAAATTCGGTGCCTTGCATGATGAATTCATCAAGGACCAAATAGTCATGCACACGACAAACACAGCGATTCAAGACAAACTATGGGTAAACGGAGAGGCTACCCTGAAGGAAGTCATAGCCATGGTGAAAAAGGCGGAACTATCCAAAAGATGCGCTGAGGCAGCGAAGAGAGAAACTATCGAGAGAACCATGGTCAACAGAGTCACCGAAGCAGAACCGCCAGAGAGGGGCAAAGCGACGGCTGCAGAAGGGAAAGTGCAAACCAAATGGAATTCACGGCCAACACAGTCAAAGAAACCGAATAAAGAAGGCACAAACACGTGCTACAGGTGCGGCAGTCCATCCCATGCAGCATATGATAAACGTTGCCCTGCCTTCCGAGCCAAATGCATGTACTGTGGAATCGTAGGGCACTTTGAAAAGGTGTGTCGCCGCAAGGTGAAGAGGCCAACGGTCAAGTACGTAGCACAAGACATGGGAGGGGAAGAAGAAGGAAGTGAAGAAGAAGACGACAATGTACTGTGCATTGAAGAACAAGTACTGGGCATAGACTGCAGACGCTCCAAGAAACCACAATGTGACATGAAAGTGGGAGGAGTTCCAATCAAAATGGTGGCAGACTCCGGATCGCCATATACCATCATTCAAAGGACAGTGAGGAACGAAAACTTCAAACCCAGCCTAGGGTCACACCTCGAAACCCCAGACATACGCCCGGTCACGTTCACAGGAGACCCCATCCCAATGGTCGGATATCGAATGCTGAAGTTTGAATTCAAGGTTCGCAGTGCAGAGTGCAAATTATATGTGGCTGAAAAAGGTCCCTCGGTCCTAGGATGGATGGACCAAGGCGACTTGGGCATACAATTGAACCCAGGAGGGGACACGCAAGTCCTGATGGCCAGCATAGACAATCAACCCAACTTCACAAAAATGAAAGGCGAATTCCCCACAGTGTTTGGAGAAAGAGTGGGAAAGCTAACGAAATTTACACACAAAATCGACCTTAAGGAATACGCCAAACCAGTGTCCCACAAGGTGAGGAACATACCACTAGCAATTAGGGATGCAGTGCAACAAGAGCTGCAGAGATTGGAGGACAATGGGACCATAGAACCAATAAACAGTTCGGAATAGTTGGCCCCGTTGGTGGTAGCGATGAAACCCAATGGCAAGGTTCGTTTGTGTGTGGACCTACGAGAGCTGAACAAGTGCATTATAGTGGAAAAATTCCCATTACCGAGAATAGAGGAAATGCTAGCGAAAACAAAGGGGGTAAAATGGTTTTCCACCATTGATCTCACCTCGGCCTACCACCAGATAGCCCTGCATCACACGAGCCGTAAACTGACATCCTTCATAACGCCCTTTGGATGCTACCAGTTCCGCTGGATGCCATTCGGCCTGGCGTCAGCAGCTGCGGTATTCCAAAAGTTGATGCACAAACTGTTCAAGGATATAGAGGGAGTACAATACTTCCAGGACGACATCTTGGTGATGGGCAAGGATCAAACCGACCACGACAAAAAGCTAGCCACAGTGTTGGAAATCTTGGAAAGAAATGGCCTGACGGCAGAATAGGGAAAGTGCAGATTCGGAATGGCGTCAGTCACATATTTGGGGCATGAGATCGGTGATCAATGCATCACGCCTAAACACGCCAACGTCAAAGCGATATGTGAAGCACCCGCACCGAAGAGCAAGGAAGAAGTAAGATCATTCTTAGGGATGGCGGAATATTATAGTAAATTTGTGCAGCATTTCGCCACCAAGACACACCACCTGCGACTATTGATACGAGACAAAACAGCCTTCGGGTGGACAGTAGAGGCACAAGAGGAGTTTATGAGAATCAAGGAGGACATCAGCAAAGCAGTTCCTCTACAAGGATATGATCCGCACGGTAAATCCATATTGACCACTGATGCGAGCGAAAAAGGACTAGGGGCAGTCCTAATGCAGGAAAGGAGGACCGGAGAGATGGCAACCATCAGCTTTGCGTCCAGGTCACTGTCACCAACAGAACAGAAATTCAGTGTAATAGAAAAAGAGATGCTAGCTGCGGTGTGGGCCATGGTGAAATTCCGCCAATTTATATGGGGCACGAGATTTCAGCTTAAGACGGACCACAAACCTCTGGTCAAAGTACTCACGTCCTGTGGTCATGAGAGCGCTACACCCCGCATCGCCAAAATGACCCTGAAATTATTAGACTACAGATATGATGTTGAGTACATCCCGGGAGCTAAGAATAAAGTGGCAGATTATCTTAGCCGAGCTTCAGCAATGGAGGACGCCCCGACAGGTGCGGACGAAGATGAAGTCCAGGTGGCATTCATGGAAGATCATGAGAAAGTGATAAGTGGTCAGGAATGGAAACAAGCCTATGATGTTGACCCAGAAGTCAAGGAAGTCAAGAACTTCATACTGCAAGGATGGCCAGAGAAAAGGCACCTGAAAATGGAACACAGGAAATTCTTTGAAGTGCGCGAGGAGCTATCCATAGGAGACAAAGGAATATTCCTGATCAGAGGGGATAAAGTAGTTCCTCCAGCGTCGGTAATACCACACCTACTAGCCGTATTGCATGAAGGACATTTGGGCATTGTGAAAACAAAGAGGAGAACCAAGCAGATGTACTGGTGGCCGGCAATGGACAATCAGATTGAGAGACATGTTCGGGAATGTGACCTGTGCCAAAGAGCGGATAAATCACAAACATTGCTACGCCCGTCATTGGGGAAGTTCGACAACCCTGCTAACCCGTGGGAAGAAGTGTCAATAGACATTCTCGGTCCAGTGTTGGACGCAGAGGAACCCCGAAATATGTAGTGGTTCTCATGGATCGGTATTCAAAGTGGCCCGAATTAGACATACAGGAGGAGATGGACACGGAGACTGTTCTCAGATTTCTAACGGCTATCTTCCTCAGAGAAGGCATCCCCCGCTCCATTCTGAGTGACAATGGACCTCAATTCACATCAGAAAAGTGGAACAAATACATGGAACGAAATGGCATCAAAGTCAAACACACATCTGTCTACCACCCGGCGGGCAATGGTCTAGCCGAAAGGTTTAACCGTGTCATAATGGGTTCCATACAATCAGCTATAGGAGTAGGGAAGGACTGGGAGAAGGAAGTGAGGAGTATGCTGTGGGCCTACCGAATTACACCCACTGGCACCGGATACAGCCCGTTTCAAATCCTAAGGGGACGAGATCCTTTCACCAAGGACAATCTAGCATGGAAGGAAAAGACTGTCACAAGTAAATGGTCCCTGGCAGTAGTTCACCACAACTTGGAGAGAGCACAGAGAATATACACAGAACAGTACAATAAGAGACGAAATGTGAAGGAGACATCGTTGGAAAGAGGAGAGTGGGTCAGAGTCAAACTCGCCCAATTAAGGAGGAAAGGTGAGAGCAAATACAGCTTGCCCTTGCAAGTGGAACAGGTGTATAACAGAGCAGCATTGCTTAGTGACGGAAACGTCTGGTCGCAGGATCGCATGTCCAAGTGCAATAAGGTACTGCAGTGGGACAAAGAGGAAAGATCAAGGACACAAGAGAACCAAAGTTCACCAACAGACAATGTATCACCAGGCGAAGGAGAGAGGGACTTAGGGGTAGAAAGAAGAGGAGAGGAGCAGGAAGAGGATGACAATCCCATCGCAGTTGAACATCAGGAGAATAAAGGCAAGACTCCAGAGAGAGAGAGCCCCAAGGGAACTGGAAAGAGACAGGCAAGCATGGCAGAGGACTGTGCGGAGAGTTCCACCTCTACTCCGGTAAGACGTACGCGGGCAGGGAGAACAGTGGTAAGGCCAGCCAAATACAGAGACTATGACTTAGGAGAAGTGAAGTAACTTCCTGTCTAAGAGACTCACAGACTCTTATCTATTTGTTGTTGCTCCATAAAGAAGGGAGATATGTAGTGTCGCGCTCTAGTCGTTACGCGAGAGCGTGTTGACGTAGAGCGCGGCCGCCATTTTGTGGGCGCACTGAGCGCCGAGATCGGAGCGGTACGGACGTGTTTCCCGGCGCTCTCCTGTATAAATAAATACACTTCCTTTACACCCTTAATACTTGGAGATCCTTCATTAGGGATACAGGTGCAACATTACACTATGATCTGCCCTACTGCGTCACAGATGAATGTCTGGAGAATGCCTCGAGTGTCTCTGGTAAATTTCTGCTTGGAATGGGTGCATAATATTGTCGTGCATCCATGAGTTTCAGTTATGAAGATATGGCTTCAAAAGTTCGCTCTTTTCAAGCCAGTTTTGATCTTGTGGACGAAGACCCTGATTATGTAGTTCCTAGGGAAGAATCTCTGCAGGTAACATGGGTCAGTGCAGTTATCAAGAGCGGGTCTCATCTAGAATTTAATTCTGAAGCATGCCTGCGCCATAAATGCACCCCCTTAGAAACTGTGTGGCACCTGTGTCTTTCGTTCCGTTTCCCTAGCTGGGTACGTATTCTCAATAGTGGAAAATGCCAAACGCGCATGTTCACACAACAACAAGAGCAATAACGTACTGGACTCACATTACATGAAGCAAATTGTGCATGCGTTGTTGCAGAAATTCTCACTGGTATGTGTGCTAAAGGCTCATCTGTTGCAGATTTGCTGTTAGTCATGCTTCCTTTTCTCTACTATTGTCTTGGTGCATTGCTTTTGCTTTTAATAAATTTCTGCTTTCATACATACATTTTGTCTGTCTTTATCGCAGCATATCTTGGTTGTCACTTGTAGATTGCTTACTTTAATGGGGCCTTGAACTGTAGGTATACCTTTACTGGATGACTCCCTGTAACAGTTCAATTTTACTTCTGCAAACAGTTAAAATCTTTAGCCCGTTTGGTTCAATTGGGATAAAACAGGAAGACAACTCCCAGAGTGCATTTGTTTCAAACCCCAGAGTGGTGCTTGATGTTTCTGGTGACGGGAGTCATCTGGGAATCTTATTTAGGCACAAGCGCACTTTGGATGCAATTTTCCAGTTAAGTATGTGGTTGTGTTACAAATGTTGTTGTCAAAATGTTTAGAGTCGGCCATACTCCAGTTTTGTTGTTTAGGTGTAATCATTCAGGGTCGCAATGGGGATCCAGAAGCAACTGTGGCAAAAATGCTCAATCCAGCCCACTCCCTTCTTTTCCTCTCTTTTTCTATGCAACCATTGCATCTGTCTCTTTCTCTCCTCTCCTTCTTCTCCCTCTTTAATCTCACTCGCTCTCTCTCACTCCCTATCTTTCGTACTCTCTTTCTATCTCTTGAAGCCCCCTGTGTCTGTTGCAGTTAACCCTGGGGATCTTAGGAAAGTGACAGAGGCACCAGCAGCGGTCCTGGAACTTCAGAACTGGCCTCCAATGGCTCCAGCCCTCTGGGGATCTGCAGATGGAATAAACGGCAATTCCAGCTCTGTTACTGTTTTCCTAACCAGGGTAGTTGTCTTCAGTGATTGACATTCCCATGTTATCGTGGGTGCTGTCTCCTGGTTTATAGACCCAGATTCACTATATATTTGCACGGTCACTTGTGCGATGTATATTGGTGCAAAGCACTGCAAACAGAAGCATTGACCAATTTTTGCATGCACAAACTATTTTTCACCACAAGTTGATATAAGTGCAGCAAAAAAATCACTTTGTGTTATGAAATGCCAACCTCCTATGCAAATGCAGCCCGATGGGACAGGGCATAGTTTTTCAAGTAAACCCAGATCTACAAAAATAATTGACATTAAATTTGAATGACAAATGAAACAATGAACAAACAACAGACATAAGAAATGTTGCATGATATTCCTATGTGTAAGTTATGCAAATGTACACATTTTACATGGCTTACCTTTGGGCCAATATAGAAAAATGTTCTGGTGCGCCTCAGGCAAGGCACCACTAACTCACTTTTGTGTAACACTTTTTTTCCAAAACTTTATTTTTAGATTTTAACCATTGATATAAGCATCACATATTGACATATTACATTTCTTCACCTACATATTTCCCTCTTTCTTTGTAGTATATGCATACCCTATGTTATTCTACCTCCGTATATTAACATGACATCCGTACATTCTGTTTACATAGAAGAAAGTTTGCCCAGTTATACTCCCACATCAGACATAACTGTTTATGTGTATAAAACAGCAACTCTTGTGCTAATGCGGCTCTGGTGTTCCTCGCGTCCCTTGGTCCCCCTCCCCGTTGTCCATTGACAATAAGTATGCCCTTAAAGGCTGCCAAATATCCCGGGATCTAGATGTAGTCAGTTGCAAGCTGGCGTAGAGCTTGCTGTTGGTGTCACAGTACATCAGGCTCTTGATCCAAGCTTTTCTGTACGGGATTCGTTTACTTCCCCAGCGTATTGCTAGCTCTCTTTTTGCCAGCAGAAGTGCCATGGCTGTGTATCTCTGCGCTGCTTTTGGGAGCTCATGGTGTAACACTTAACCTGTTACTAAGATGTCATTTTTAGTATGAGCATATTCAGTGACTTCATCAGTGCACAACCCTCATTAAATCCAGCCCTTAGTTTTTTTGATGTATGCACAGTGTTGGAGATTTTCATGCAGTATTGTATTGTGCGAATGTTAGCAAATCTGTGTGTAGGAAATCTGTCTTTTCTACGTGGTCTCCCTGGATTTTTCACCTTTTTCTGAACGCTTTTTTTGCTGGCTTTAGAAGTCTATGCTCTTTATCCCTGCTAACCAGGAGTAAAGTGCCTGTTCTCCCCTTTAACATGGTTACATTGGCTTATTCCTGATTAGCACATTTAACTTGCTTGTACGCCCCTAATAGGGCCTGGAAGTTAAATCCCACATGTAGACTCCAGCACCTATTGTGCCATCAACTATAGTGGCAGTGCAAATATGGCTTCAAACCTACTCTGTATAGTCTGCTTGCTGCAGTAGAAAGTCTATAGTAAAAGCTAGTAAAAATTACGCTTTTTGACAGGTAAAGACCTCCCTTGTAAATATTAGTAAGTCGCCTCTATGTAGGCCTTGTAGCCCACAAGGCAGTGTGCCTAGTACTTAAAAGTATGGCACGTGGAAAATTAATGTTACATGTCCCTACAGTGACAAGGCCCAAAAAGCTATTTTCACTGTGACAGGCCTCGCTGTCTTCTGTGGAAAATCATAATTCAGATTAAAACACTAATATTGAATTCAGGGAATGGGACCAGCTAGAAAAATAATTAAACCACTATTCTTAATAGGTCTTAACAATCCGATTCAATAATAAGTTGGATTTTTGGTAAATATTAAAGAAAAGTAACTTTGAAAAAGTTACCTTTTCTCAGCCTGGAGTTCCTGGAAGCTAATTTGCAATAACTCTCCAGTAACTCATAGCTTGTGCTCACCCTGGGAAGAGGTGTGAACGAGGTGTGAAATTCCTCACCGGTGCACACAACATGCTCACCTGACCGGGTGGAGATGACTCCTCTAAGCTCAATAGAATATACAGGGTGGGGACTGTGGGCATTCTCTTACCACCACAGTGTTAAATCCTGCCTGATAGGTCTGTTAAGCCACATGTAACAGTTTGGCACACTTAAAAGGAGAGAACAGAATGGCAGGACAATTCGGTGTATCCCATCTAGATGCTGATTGACTCTGCTTTTGTCCTGCCAGACAACTGTCTCTGGGTTTTTGTGAGTACAGTGCCTGTCGGGCCTGCCTGGGTTGGATATTGTGTGTGGTTCAGGTTCCTTTTGTTAAGGAGGACATGTTGCTGCCAATGTGCGAGAGGTAGTGCAATCATTTTTAACTTACTGTGGCTGCGGGATCGCATCTCAGTTGCTGCAGCTCTGCCGGGGATGGAGTGCTTGTTCCTGCCAGCATTGAAGACTTCAGAGACCTGCGGCCATGTTGGGTGAGGCTGATTGCGGCAGCTACTTAAGCTGCACAGAATCTGCAAAGAATGCTTGTCCTTCTTGTTCGCTGACCTATTTTGGGACTCTTGCTGATTCTGCCTACCTGCTTCCTGGATTCGGTCCTGGGTCTTGCCACAGAGTGTTCCCCTTAGTTTCCAGAGACCACGCCGTCGTCTCTGTACCTGAAAAGAAAGAAGGATAAAGAATTGGATTAGATTACAAAGGCGGTAACGCGCCACGCATGCAGATTTCATACATAGCTTTTTAGGAGAGCAATTGGTGCACTGTTTTGGTGGGACTTTGACTCAGCTCCTTAATAGCGATTCGGACCTTCTGTACTAGGCATGGACTAATGCTTATACTATATGTGCTGATTGACCATCGTTAAATACAGCTATGTTATTTGAGTATGATAATTTTTTGTTTAACACTAATGAGCTGTTTACTCATGTTGAGCATTCTTTAGACTGTTTAATGTCATTTGTTTTTGTGTCATTAACCCATTGCCTTTGGTTTAGGCAGCAGACCATACATCTGTGGTATGTACACTGTTCCCTGATTTATATGCAGATATAGATATGAAATATATATATCATATGATAGAAAGATATTAGGTGCTTACCCCATCTTTATGTGTCCCTAGGGTATTGCCCGCTCCAGTAATTACATGATGCGTTTTCCCACAGCTTACCTGTGGTACAGACAGGAAAGAGGGAATCATCAGGTATTACAACTCTTCTTGGTTTAGTGGGCGGTGGTAGGACTAGGGTATCACTTGTTAAATACACCACATTAGATTCACTAGTGTGTCTTCTTGTTTACAGATAACTGGTAGGAGGACTAATCCTTGGATGGGCTGCTAGACAGGACCATGGATGGTACAGTTAACCAGAGCCGTGTGTCTATTTTGCATTCCCCTTTTCCCGGTTGGGTTGGATCTACCTAGACATTTGAATTGCCGGTTGGCTTAAACCAGGTTGTGGAATTGGGAGGCAAGCTTCGTGTATTTCATCTTACACCTGCGGGAACACCAGGTGAGCGCTTGATAGTGCCCGCTTTGTTCTAGATTTTAGTGTAAGAAGTGGGAGGACACTAGTGCTTATCATAGTGCACGCCCCTTTACATCCACAACTCCCAGAGCCCAAGTTTAGGGTGGCCGATGGCTTTCCTCATCTTGTAAATGCCTGAACACATAGCATTTTGGTCCTGTTTGCAGTAAGGTAAACCTGGAAAAATGAAAAAGTGGACGGAGTACCCCCAGGAACCTTTACCCCCTTGGTTAGCGAGTGCCCAGGAGTCACCTCCACCCACTAGCTGGTGGCAGGTATAAATGTGGAACTGCAAAGCACCTGGACAGAACTTTTTCTGGACCTGTGGAAGAGCTGAAGAGGACTGCACCTGTTGTCTGTGACCTGAGAGGAGCCCTGAAGGGCTGGGCCAGGTTTCCCATTGTACACAGGACAACAAAGTGTGCTCCATGTGTCTGTTGGCTGACTTCCAGGGTGGCTGGGGGAACACAACAAGCTGCAAGAGGCCCTTTCCTGGAAGTACCCAGCTGACCATTGGCAACTAGACCTTGACTGGGCCCTGCTGTTGGCCTCTACCTGATGCCCTGTGAGTTTCTAAGTGTTTCCCTGAGCTCCTAGGGGCGTTAGAAGTGTACCTCTGTAGTTGCTTGGGCATCAGAAGAAAGGTTGGAAACTTCTTTAAACTTTTCCTCCAGAGCAGTGGGTCTTAGAAACATTTTCAAAACTTTTGACTTTCACACTTTTACCAGCACCAATCCACTTGATGTATCCAATTCGGGCTACATTGCAGTCGTCCTGGAATTACACCTTGGTCCTGGCCTACCAGGACCATTTGCTATCATTTGCGCTCTACTTCTTCTTGGCGCTGTTTCTTCTTAAAACTTAAAAAATTAACCTTTCCAGTTCCTTTTATTGGATATTTGCCGTTTTGGTGTCATTTTGTTTATTACACTTTACTCTATCTTTCTAATTTGGTTTGGGGTATGTTTTGCTTGGTGTTCTGTCTTTATTACTGTTTTCGTACTGCATAATACTTTACACTCTGCCCTAGGTTAAGCCTGTCTGTACGGGGTCATAGCTGCCATTGGGTTCAGCTCAGGTTAATTTAGTGATTTTAAATGTTCAATAGTTATGACTATTCCCTGAGGTGGGCAGTTGCTAACCCCACATAATAATCCAGTTTCTGTCATTGTGCCTTACATTTTGAAACCAAGCTGCAACAACCTTCCTCCCACCCATCTGACTTAAGGGAAGATATAGGGATTCTGTCAAACTTTGTTTGACAGCTACCAGGGGCCTTATTACGTATGCAGCGCATTTTCCTGGTTAGCGCTGGGCGCACCTTTCGAAAGGTGCGCCCACCGCTAACCAGGAAAATGTGCCATGCTATAGTAAATGCGCTGCCCCCAGGGCATTTTCGAACTCGGGCTGCCCTGGGGGCAGCACATTCAGGTGAAAAATGGAGCGGCTGCTTTGAAGCCGCTCCGTGCACTTTGGAGGGGGATTTGAGATCCTCTTGCAGGTGGGTGTAGTGAGTGACTGCACCCGCCTGCAAGTGGATTTCTGGAGGGTCCATGGGACCCCTTCCAGTGGGATGCCATCAAAGGGAAGCACTGACAGTGCCCCACCTTTTAGGTGGCACACTGTCGGTGCGCCTCCTGCTAGCTTCTTTGCCTCTGCGCCTGCGTTTGTAATACAGCGCAGGCGCAGAGGCAAAGGGATTCCCTCATTTGTATGGGACCACGCCCGGTAATACGGCCCCAGGCCGTCATTGTGTTAGAGTCAGGCAGCAGTATTGGTAGTCTAAATCTATCTATTCAGGAACGGTTTAAATATAATTGTTCTAGGTAAAATGTCACTTTGCCACTGGTGTGCTCCTCATTTACAGTACAAAAGATTATTCTTTGGACCTTTTACAGTGTTTCCTTGCTTTATGGATGCACCAGCCCTCTATCCATGGCCGCCTGAGTGAAAGGGTACCCCTTGTGTCACCCTTTACAGACCATGGGAATTTTCTGTTGCTTTGCAGTCCCTCAGACCCAGGGAGAGTTGGACAAAAGCCCCCATCACTGCTGAACATAGGGGTCATAAGTAACCCCAGACATTATCCTTCCTGTAGTGCAAGTGCCACCTGCCATCGAGGTAACCTTAGTGTTCCTCCATGGCCAGGACTGCATGCACTAAGGGGACGGTAATTCCCTTGATACCTAATGTCCCTGGGCCCACATAATCGAGGCAATCCTGCACTTTTCCACGCATGCGTAATAGCAGCGGGAATTCCAAACATGTCCCAGGGCAGGAGCTGCACCAGGCCCCAGTGCCGAGGGCCGACACCCACAAGCTCTGTCAAGTAACCCTGCAGGACCATCTGGTTTAACAGGGGAGGGAACCGGGTGAAGCAGTGAACAGGGCGGCGGCTGGGCAGGACATATGGACACAAGCAGCACTTCCGTTCACTTTGAAATCGGAGCCATTAGGTGTAATCTCTTTCTCTTTTACCACTTCGGCCAATGTATTGGTTGCTAAACTTTAGTGATTGCGGAAGTGCATCTTGGGGACTTCGCCTCATTTTGCAAGATAATGTATTGCTATTTCAGTTTAAAATGCAGGCATGCGTTCAGAAAGCTTTACATTGCAGACAGCATTCCTTTCCTCAGATTCCCTTCGCTAGTGTTTCCTCACTCACTCGCTCCTCTTGCAGTAAGGACAAAAATACGAAACTATAATTATGCCATAAGCCACAGGTGGGTGCAGCATTGCTGCAAGGCACCACCACGCCTAGATGTGTGCAGACAGGACACAAATCTTAGTCGTTGAAAGGTGTGGTACAAAACGTCATTCGATGATGGTCACATTGTCTGTGCTTTTAAAAAAAAAAAGATGCTCAAACACTAGCTGTCTGTACTGACAAGACTTCATTTAAGAAGTGTGGTTAGTAATAAACCCTTTGGAATTCACGTTGCATAGACAGCACTGCAGAGCCAGCACTCTGCCTCCCCTGCAGAGACCTCTGTGAGATTACACAGGCTTTGAATGCTCACTCAGAGCTGTCTCATCACAGCGCCTTGATTTCTCTTCAGGTTCGCTGCTATTATCCCTACTCTGTTTCGTAAAATACTTTAAAATATACAGTACCCCGTCATAGCCACTGCCTTCTCAACCACGTCGGCATGTATTTTTACTTAAACATTTTCTGTTTTTTTACTTTGACCTCAGCTTTTAGATCTATTTCCCTTTGTAGTAAAGTCAAAACATTAGGGAACCCATTGTAAGTTGGACGTTAAAATGGAGTAGAAATACTACGCCAATTACTAACTTAACAGACATTCACATTCACCTGCCATTACTTTACTACTAGATTTACCGCCCATTACATTTTTGAGGTCTGGAATTGGGAATAGCATGTGGGTCCTGGAATTATTGTGCTGTTAACTGCATGATTTTCCTGGATTTGGAGACTTTTTCTTCACACATTTGTCACCCGCTTTTAACAGGTTGAAATTTGAATTGACGGGGTTGAATTGATGTTATTGGGTTTTCGCAACCAGTAAAACTTGTACTCATGCTCGGTAGGGATTCCACAGAAAACCTTTGAAATTACGTCGCAACACAATCAGGGTCAATTCCCCTTCCCCTCTGGTCTGACCATTACGCTATCAAATTCCATTTACTGTCAGAAATTCCCGTGGAGGGTTGGGTCCCAGCCATAAAACCAAGCCAGCCATGGAGAAAAATCGTTTTAGCCACTTTCACCTCACATTTTTGTCCTCCCTCTTTAATGGGCCACAATAGTCCGGATAAGGCCCTCAAAGTCTTTGAAAGGGCCATCTCTCAAGCTTTGGGCAAGATAGCTCCTGTCTCAATGGACAACGGCAAAACAAAGCATAAGACTAAGCTGGCTCTATGGTTTACGGACCCCCTGAGGACAGAAAAGACGGTGTGTAGGAAATTAGAACGTAAATGGAGGTCATCAAAGAAAAATGAGGATAGATTATCCTACAAAAGGGCCCACAGACAATACCTTGATAACATTAAGTATACCAGGAAAGCGCATATTGTTAATAGAATTGACAAGGCAGCCAACTCACATAAGGAATTGTTTAGAATTCTAAAGGAATTCACTAATCCAAAATCCTATGAGGCATCTATTCCTGCCTCTAAGGAACTGGTAGCAAAGTTGGCAATTTTCTTTGTAAACAAAATAACCAAAATCTACCATACCTTTGGTAAGGAGAAGGCAGAGGAAATGAACATGGAGTGTAGAAGGATGGAAACTACCCTTACATTATTATTGAAGGAGTTCACCATGGTAACGCAAGAGGATGTCAGTGCCATAATAAATAGGGTCAGGTCAGGATCATCCGAAGACCTAGCTCCCCCCCTTTATTTTGGCCACCCTGGCCCCTGTATTACTGCACAGACTCACAGACCTGCTCAATCTGTCATTAAATCTGGAAGTAGTTCCAGAAAAATGGACATCAGCGAGGGTGAAACCTATTCTTAAAAAATGGCAGGTCCTAGTGAACTAGGTAATTTCAGACCAATCTCCCTACTTCCTTTTTCAGGAAAGTGATGGAAACATTGGTGAACACACAATTGATGACATAGTTGAAAATTGCTCGACCCTTCCCAGTCAGGTTTCCGTTCTTGGCATAGCATGGAAACAGCATTAGTGGAACTACTAGGCAACATGAGACTTTCTCTTGATGATGATGGACACTCATCGATGCTGGGCCTATTGGATTTGTCAGCCGCGTTTGACGCCATCTCCCATGTAGTCCTAATTAAAAGTCTAGAAGAGATTGGCGTCGGAGGAAAACCCCTTGGCTGGCTAAAGAACTTCCTGATTGGAAGGACACACTTGGTGCAACTAGAGTTGTATGTCTTGAGAACCATATCCTTGGACAGGGTAGTGCCACAGGGATTGGCCTTGAGCCCTACTCTTTTCAATATCTATGTGGTGCCACTTGCACAAGTGATAAAATCATATGGGTTTGATGTATTATGCAGACGACATGCAGCTGGTTATCACAATATGACCCAAGCCGGAAGAGACTAAAGGAAGATTCTGAGACTGCATGTATCATATCGCCAATGCAGCAGAATTGTCTACAACTCAATGCAAGTAAAACAGAGGTTATTCTGTTTGGGAAAGCTCATGAATTCTGGTCAGAGAACTGGTGGCCTATTAGTCTAGGCCCTATTCCCATTCCAAAGACAACAGTAAGAAGTCTAGGAATAATAGTAGATGAGAAACTGTCAATGAAGGAACATGTAAACCACATCTCATGCACATGTTTTGGAGTTATGCGCGCCCTACGGAAAGTACTTCAATGGATTCCACTTAGATCTAGAAAATACCTAGTCCAGGCACTCATTATTAGTCGCCTGGGCTAGGAGAATGCTTTAATGGCATCCATGAATGAAGAACTATTGACTAAACTTCAGGTGGTGCAAAATAGGCCTAAGCGGAGTTCGCAGGGGGTCTGCTCCGTGAAACTCCACGAAGTGACGCAGAAACTTTTCTGCGCTCCGCGGATTTACGCGAGCGGCAGAGTTTGGCAAGTAGTGCTACTCATACTGATTTTTAACACCGGTAGTTTGTCCCGCACTGTAAAATCAGTGCGAACAGCACTATGCGCAGCACAAGATGGCGCAGTTTCTTTCTGCCGCTCGAGTAGACGTTCTACTCGAGCTGCAGCATCCTCAACGCGAGCGGCAGATTTCTCAACGCAAGCGATCACGACCTGCCGCGACCGCCTGCATTGAGAAATCTCGGCGGGAGGAAGTCTAGTGCGTGATTTTTTTCTTGCGAGCGCTCGCCAACTTAACATTGATGAGCTGCTCGAGAGAAAAAACTACGCTCCACATCACTTCACAGAGTTTTGCGGAACTCCATGCTCCGCACGGAATGTGGAGTGGGCAAAACTCCACGAACTCTGCCGGCGGAGAGGAATTCTTCGTCCACCCCTAGTGCAAAACACTGCAGCATGTTTAGTACTCAATCTTCCTCCCCCATCACCTTCAAGCCACATCCTAAGAAACCTACACTGGCTGCCAATAAAAAAGGCATACGCGATTTAAACTCCTTTGTCTGGCACACAAATCTCTATATGGAAATGGTCTGCTGTATCTGCAGAGAAAACTTAATCGGTATGCCCCAACTAGGAATCTAAGGTCCTGCGGGAAATATCTGTTACATCCCCATCAAATTCGTACTGCCAGAAAT
This sequence comes from Calotriton arnoldi, assembly GCA_963921515.1. Classification (NCBI taxonomy): domain Eukaryota; kingdom Metazoa; phylum Chordata; class Amphibia; order Caudata; family Salamandridae; genus Calotriton; species Calotriton arnoldi. The sequence continues at coordinate 1,699,745 of CAWUFW010003000.1, read as the reverse complement.
GGTGGAAGATCATTTTCATACCTAGCCCCCCAATACTGGAACCAGATTCCCTTACAGCTTCGTGTCTGTGTTGATCATAGACACTTTAAAAAAAACGAAAAACTTGGATTTTCTAACCTGTCGTAGCACCACTGTTAATATCCCTTCGGAAGTCTTGCATCAGCGCCATGAGACACTTTCAGGGTGATTTGTTGCGCTTAATAAGATCCAAAGATTAATAATAAAAAAATAATAATTTGAGGCAATGTTTTTGGGCAGAGTTCAGAAAATCTCGGTTTGTCGAATCACAAGTTCTGGTCAGTGTATGGTTCTTTAAGGATTCATAATATAAGCAAACACTGTCAACCCCAAAATTTCCAAAATACAGCCTCCGTTGAGTTTGGAGCAATGTGTTTGTAGACACATTATGTTGGTGTGTTCTGATTTTACTTCAAAATTACCAATTTTCTAACATTCTATGAAATAAAGAGACGAGTGTGGGTTAGAGAAAATACAGCAATTACTTCCTGGTGGTCTCTTTGGTCCGATTATGCCTTCCTCATCTAAGTCCTGAATGAGCTTTGTCAATACCTCATGGCAGCATAGATTGTACTGCCATTTGTTTCAATTAATAAAGGCTTTTCTGCTATTAGGAGCTGGGAGGACTACAACAGCACCCTTCCTCTTCACAACTAATGCAGAGGCTTCCAGAGCACAATTTCATAAAGCCATAACTGCAAAACAGACAACAGCACATATGTGCAAAACACATGAGGATTTCATAAAAAACATTGTTAGCAAGTGTAATACATAAGATGGAAACCTCAATTCAAACTTTCTTGCCCTTCTGTATCTTGTAATGGAAGTCAGGAGTTGATGCCATGGTCCCAGTAGTCTGCTGAGAGGGACGAATACAAAGGAGGCTGAACACCTACAGGAGTAGTAACCCTAGAAGGACCTCCATATTTTTGGAGGCAAACTGTTGGTGGAAGAGAGGTGATTACCTTGACTAATGTTGTGCAGTGTAAAGACATTTTCTAAAAGGTACAAAAAAACACGTAAATATAGATTCTAGAGGAAAAACATTAGCTTCCAAATAGTGATTTACTCCACTGTAACATAGACGTCAAAATCAGAACCAATGTGTCCTACTCAATCGGTGGCCATATCCCTCGTAGACCCGCCCTGATCCAGCTTGAGAGATAGGTATGAGATAAATGAATGCCATGGTTATCACTAGGCAGGACCACATACTCATGATGGACATGGAAAGTTTCACGAGCTTCCTAGAAAGCCTGCATTTTATGTCTAAACTATTGCATTGACAAACAGAATTTACTTTATTTAAATACATCATCACAACTCTGTGCATATCGAAAAATTAAAGCTGGATCCTTTTGTGAAAGGGGTTTAGGGGCCATGAAAAAGGAAGGGAGTCTTTCTTCCTATGAAAAACAGATTTCATCTTGGGGGTAAACCCCTGACTGAAGAACAACCGATTCTAACTAGAAAAGTAGTGAGGTGCTGAGTTTACTCACTGCTGGGGCAAGGTGGGGCTGAGAGAAAAAGTTGTGAAGGTCTCAGTAGTCTGTAGGAACCATAGACTCATTCACATGCAAAAGAAACCGATAAAACCCATGTCAGGATAGCTGAAACTATTCTTTTCATAGGTTATATCTGCTGTACAGTCTAAGGGCCTGATTACGAGTTTGGCGGTCTTGGAATGGACCGCCATGCCAGCACCCTGCTCCAAGACCACCAAACCTGTATGCAAACTGCCCGCCATATTCCAATTGGAGAACAGGTCGGGCGTTCCTGCGGCAGCTGGCCCACATCGGTACCTTTCAAAGGCTCGTATGTGAGCCTTAGAAAGGCAGCGCCATGGGACCACCACAGCGCATTCCTGCACGGCATGGACTGTAAAGTCCAAGCCGTGCAGGAACTGGGGGTGCTGTAGGGCCCTCTTTGTCTCCTCACCACCACACTTTTCATGGTGGGTTCACCACTGTTGAAATGTAGATGTTATGCACTCGTTTTGCTTACATATTGCACTATGTAAAGTTAGCATTCGTAGCACCATTTTAAGTTGAGCCGCCATTTTGAGCCATGATCGAAACTAACTTCTGTCTCACTCTGTCAGCCTCAGCAGAAAGCAGCTGCGATATTCATTTTTTTTTTTTATTTCTCCAAGGTTGAGCTTTGCTGTACTAATGAATAGACTGTTTTGTCATTACATACCTTTCTCACTAGATAGGCCTGCTCCCACCCTTAGAGCGGCGGGCACAGGCAGAGTAACCTTGATGCTGAGATAGCATGTACCCGGTCTCGGGATGGTAGCTCATCCTTCTGTATCTCCTTTGTTCACTAGCTACCAACTGGAAATTTCCAGTTTGGGCGTGTCTTTAGTGGTTCTGAAGATGTATATTATGTGTTACCATGTTGGCAGAAGTCAGCCCCTCTGCAGCAATCTAAGGAGGCTGGTCAGACCGGACTCCACTTGAGTGTACCTCTAATAAATACTTTTGGTTTGTATTCTCTACTGTCTGACCGACTCTTCATTTGTTTGGAAGGCTGAGAGGTGGTCGCGAGTGACCCGAGTGACCTTAATCGGGTCACTTCCTTCATTTGGTGCCTGAACAGGGACTCCATCGGGTGGCCCATCCTTGCCTGCGGACGGGTGAAGAGGTCGGGTCACGTTGGGTCGGACGGGCAGACCGGGGATCCCTGCACGAGAGAGTCTTGTACTCACAGCTGCCCCGTCTGTCTGACCGGGCGGTGCCTCGTCCAGTGGTCATCCCAACTGGGGTCCTGAACGGCGAAACCCTTGGATCTGACCGTTTGGTCCGAAGAGGCGGCAGTAGAGAATAAACCCGTTTGACCTGTGTGCACCAGGTGAGCATGATTTGGTTCTTTGTGAATATGGCACCATTTTGATTTGTATTTGACACGGTCTGAAGACCGTCTTTGGACAAGCGCTTGAATTTGTTTGAGTTCTTTATGAACATGGTACCATTTTGATTTGTACTTGACGAGGTCTGAGGACTGACTTTGGTAAAGATATTTGCAAATATCTGCTCGGCATAAATAGTGAATTTGTTCTCTTTTGAAAAATGCTGTGTTTTAGTAAGGTGTTTTGTTTGGGCTGTCGTTGTTGTTCTGCTGATGCTCGATTGGAAGAAAGTCAGCCAGCGCTTCCGGAAGGCACTCCAAATTTTGACATGTACGTCAAACATGGCATTGGCCCTATTATGTTTAGTACGTTATGGCACCAATATACGAGGGACAATGCCGAGTTGCAGTGGCCGTTGACGGGCACTTTTGATGAACAGAAAATTAATTTCCTGCAGGAAAAATTGTTTGCGAAAAGGAGTAGGCAGTCGATGTTTGATTCCCTCAGAACATGGCAAAAGGAGGCTAAACAGAGGCGAATGAAAGCAGAGAAAGAGTCCCGGAAGGGGAGAATGCAGACATTGACTCAAAAACCTGCAGCGCATGATAGAGAGAAAATAGAACAAGCATTGGCATAGCCAATAGGTCTCGCCTTTGGGACCTTATAAGTATTTAGTTATGCAGCACAATATCCTTGGTGCAACAACATCAACTGTTGCATGGCTAAACACGTATAAGGTCCCAATGTCGAGACCTATTGGCTATGCCAATGCTTGTTTGTTATGCATTGGCTCTCATAAATAGCCATCAGCAATCCAGTAATTTACTGCTATGCCTTTGCCAAAGCGAGTAACTGAACCCTCGGGGTTCTTGGTGAAGAACATCCCTATTTTTCACCCATCTATAATTCTATATGTTATGCAAGGCTCTCACTGAGGCCCACTAGCATCAACGCCTGACGTCGCAAAAGTGGTTAACAAAAGCGGTTACCCACTGTTGCTACATCGTAAAAGAATTCCAGGCTGCTCTTGCATAGGTTGTCATTGCAGCGCTGGCAGAGAAGAGATTTCATCAGGAGGGAAGGGTAAGGAAGGCACAGAGGGTGGTGAGGTGGGTGGCAGGAGACCATTTTTTGTGACATGGAGCAGAAGCCATGTTATGTATGGCTCCCCCATAACTTCTCTGTGCCTGCATAGGATTTGAAAGCGGGGGCAGATGATTTGGGTGGGCCATGCATAACATACAATTATAGATGGGCAACATTGAATAACAGGAATGTTTTTCACCGAGGGGTTCTAAGTGACATCATTATACTGCATTATTATTTTGGAGTAGCTTGCTTGAAAATGCTCTTTTACTCAAACTACAGCTAAAAATGTGCATGGTTTCAAATTACAATGTTTAGATTTTGTTTATGATCCATGAATAACTTTTGGATAAAACAATGAATAATGGTGAGGGCCAGTGGATCTATACGAGTGTGTGGCTGTTGCATTTACTGCTCAATTATGTATTTATAAACTTTGTCACATAATATATGTCCAATAATTTGCAGATTTCACATGTCGTTTCTAGCACATATGGATTAAAATAAAATCACTACAAAATATACAGCAAAATTTGTGTTTTTACTACATCATTTAGATAACCACTGTGAAAACCAGACCTAAAGAAGCACTGTTAGGTGATACCGAGGACAGACATTGTCCTACAAAAATGGCAGAAACAAAAGATATGATTTTCATGGAATACATCTGCATAATGGGCCTTGGGGCATTTTCATCACTTAGCTGTCAGCAGCCTCTCAGCAGCTGGCTTGCTGGTCAGGCAGGGCCCTATATAGACGTGTCACTAGCGCATGACATCAAACCCCTGTCTCACAAAATTAATCTTCTACCAGCACCCACCCAAACATGGACAAACATCTGTGATATGCAGATTTTGCACAACATCAGGCACAACAGAAAGTAGAACCAGGATCAAATAACCAGAATGTACCGAAACGGGGTAGCAGCAGTACAGTAGTAGGTTACGAGCAAAGTCTGCCTAGTAACACCTCTGAAAGAATTTATTGACTCTATAAAAAAGTTATATGATTTTTACAAATCCCCACGTCTAACTGGCCTCTGGGCATGTAGTTCCCGAAATCACTAACTGCAGTTCCTATAGTTTTCCATAATCCGCCATATAGGGTTCCAAACCATGGCTAGCATGAGACTCAAGATTGGATCATTTTGGGCTAATTAAAAATAGGGTGCCAAAAAACTGCTAAAGCATTTGTTTTCAATGGTTCTGAGCAAGAGGACAGCGAAAAACATACTGAATGTAGGAGTAATGTCTAGAGTCAGTAAAACTTTTTAAACAATGATGCACAGATTTCTACATATGCAGCCGTCTTTTTGGGTTCTAGTCTCAGCAGACCGCATCTCTCTCCAAGTGTGATGGGCATAAACAAAAAAAAAATAGGTTGGAACAAGGTCATGTAGAATATTGCAGTCAGCCACACCACAAAGAGGTCCTGTCTTTTACTGCTGCACATTCTTCTTCAAAACAAAAAATCTCTAACGCACGAAGACGGTTTGTAGGTTTGCTGCACTCAGAGCGGTAGTAAGGGCTGTAAGGTAAGACTAGGGCACACTAGAGGGTTAACATCAGCTGCGACTTGCAGTCACCCAGTATATCAAATCCAACTTATCTTTCTGCCAAGCCACCAATGAACACAAAGAACAAGGTCGAGCATGCTCCACATCGAGAGGTCACAGACCTACAGGAATAAGGTTCTGTCAAGGTGCATTTACACCGCAAGATGGAAAAGGGACACAGGGGTCGGGAGTATGGAAAGAGCATTGAGCTGGACGGGGAAAAGCCAAAATGAGAAGGGAGAAAACATATGAAAGAACAGAGCACAGCACAGTTTTAATATTTAAAGACATTAGCCGACCTTTAGGGTTTGACAATGCTTGTTGGGGATGCTATGCTGAACAGCATAAAAAAGCAAAATGCCCACTAGAGCGTAAAAATGTATGCATGTGCATGCATCATCACGCATATGAGTGCATACGTCATGCAGCTGTGGTGGTGTTTTATTTTTTTAGATTAATCTTATTAGGAGGAGGACACCACCTAGGTGCAGTAAATGGGTAAAAAACACAACCAAAGGAGCCGGTGTTGACAAAGTGCAGGTGCAAAGCACCGGAAAACATCTGCTCAAATCAAGCACTGACTGCAGCTGCCTAGCCCGCCAAAAAACCAAGCATTGGCCGCGCGGCCGTGAAAGTGACGCGGCAGCGAAAGTGAAAGTGATTTCATGCTTAATGAGGAAGAGAGGGGGGCGGGTTGTGTGTGTGCATGACGAGAGAGTTAATGAGCCATGACGAGCAGATGGCAGCTGTGCGCGTGCACGCGCATAACCGCAAGCTTGAGGCCAGCAAAAGCGTGTGGTCGGACTGTTAAAAGCCCACTTACTAAATGTCTCGCCAGAGCAGCGCATGCGCTGGCTCAGGCGAGACCTAAAAACCTGTAGTGGGGCAGCACATCACACATGATCCTGGGAAACTTGGCAGCTATGGTAAACAAACAAAATAATTACATGCGTGGTGATTGCACTTTTTGTTGAGGAAGCACACAATTTATGCCCAATCAAAACATGTACTAACACTTAAGCACCTCTCAGTGAAAGTTCTTTTTAGGTAAATCACATAAGGTCACAGTACCTGTTAAACCAGACCTAAAAAATGAGCCATTTGCTGAGGTACTGTTTCTCTTCCGCTGAAAGAAACTTCTCTCTGGTCCTTCTTCTGTGTCCACACCTGCGACTCGGCAGCAGTCCTTCTTTTGTACCCATGAAGGCTAGGAGTATCGCTGCTGGTTGCCACGGAGATGCCTTTTTCCGGTTCCGACTGCCATTGAACAGGGAAGGGGAGGTTGTTGTTGGACCGGAAGCACGTGGTGGAAAGGTTGCAGGCTTGCAGCGCGAGCTAGGAGGATGATCGGGAGTATTCTGTTCTACATCCTGCTGCCCGTGGCTAGGGCCCTACGGGGGTGGAGCCAGGGTAAGGTCTGGAACAACCGTGAGGAGGGGGCAAGGTTAGTAGTCTAGACTGGGTGGGAGGAGAGGAGACAGACGGGAGAGGGGGTTGCAGTAGAAGAGAAAGCAATCCTTGGAAGAAGGGGAGGCTGACGGCTGATTCGTGGCAAGAGCTAAGATCAAGGAACAGAGAGGACGTGAAAGCCAGATAACGTGTGCCAAGTAGCTCATACACAGCGTTCTTTAATTAGGAGACTCCCCTTTTCCCAATCATATTTGTTACTAATTATCATCCTTCTGTAAGCCGGTTTCGAAGCGCTACGAAGGACCTTTTGCGAGGCATGTAGCGCTTTCTAACGCCCAAACTAATGAATGCATCCTAGGGTCACAGGAGTTTTGTAGGTGTTCCCATATATTGAAATGTATAGAGGAGAAAAAGTGAATGGAAACCAGAAAGAAAAACTGGGGGGCGGAGACCGGTGCAGTGCGAAGTGGAGCAGAAGGAAAAAGTGTCGTAAAGGTGGCGTGGAGATAGAGCCGAGGAGAGGAATGAGCTGGGGGTTCGCAGGGAAAGATGTCAAAAATGAGAAAAGAAGAAACGAGAGTACCACATATTCAAAAAGGATCGCAGGAATGGGGCAATGGGAGAATGAAGGGCAGGAAGTGTGACCAGCTATTATTCTGCATAGTTATGGGAGTTGCTCTGGAACTTGGCCAAAAAGCGGCGACGCTCGCTAGCATATGAGGCTTCTGTTACCACTCCCACCAGCAGCAATATCAGAAATAATGACTATGGTTACCTCACTGTAAGGCCTTCCAAAGGTCATAATGCACTACTGGGTAGAGTACTTGAGCTGGTTTGTGTTGCCATGTCATAAACGACGAGGAAATGCCACCACCTTGGTAAATGTTGCTTAATCATTTTTCTGTTTAGGTTCCATGAACTGTTCTAGTGCTGCAACTTGAATACAAACCAAAACAAGCACAAGGACGCCTCGCGTGGCAGCAGGGGGAGGGGAGAGAGGAGGGGGCCTGCGCGATTCCCTTGCGGGAGCGAGCAGCAAGGCGCGATAATTGATAACATATGGCGCCAGCTGCTCGCTCCCGCAAGGGAATCGCCAAACGTGCACGCGTTGCCATTGGAAGCAATGCAACGCGTGCACGTTTTTCCCCTCAAAACCGACTCGATGGCTAAAGGTCTTTTTCCTAAGCAGCGCATGCGCACTGCGTAGGCGAGACCTAAAAAGGAATAGAGTGTGCTGATAGGAAGTTCCGATTACAATGTGAAAAGACTTATGTTGTCCGAGAAGAAAATGACGCATTTGTGGAGGAATTGTTAGTTACTCGACCTCCACCTCCATATGCCCCACAGAGAATATACCCTGCCATACCCCAGCCCCAGTCATCCTTTCCTTCTGTCTCTGCTACTTCTGCTTCTTCTGCTATCGATCACGCTGTTTCGGCCACTGCACCGCCTTCTACGGCTACGATGACTGCCAGTCTCCCTGCAACGCCTATTGTTTCGGCATCTCTCTCGCCAGTCCTTACACCTACGACGCAGCCGGCAGCGACGTTGGTGCCTGGTACTTCTGCTGTTACTCCTCCCCTGTTACTCCATCCCCCTGCATTACTGAGTAGCGGAACGCCCGTGCATGGACTAGGGGACGGAGATTGGACGACAGCTAGGGAGCGACTAGGATGTATACTGATACGATCAGATGTGGGAGATGAAGAGAAAAGTGTGGTAGCCAATCAGGCTGCCCAGTGGGCTCGTAAGCCCATTTACAGTGTGGAAGATTTGTGGAGTGTAATGAAAGATTATGAGCCGTTTGTGCAGCGGCATGCCCTTAAGCACATGTCGGCTACTTTGACTGGACTGTGGGAACAGTGTTTCAATGATGTAGCACCCCAGATTATTTATAATATTAGGGATCAATATTAGGGCTCAATATAAACAGCTGCTTCAGAAAACTAAACAAGATTACTATACTAAAAAAATAAATACTGCTAAATTCTCGACAAAAGAATTGTTTAAAACTGTAATTGCACTAGCACACCCAGTTTCGCCAACTATTCTGGCGAGCCAGGAACTATGTGAGAATATTGCAAAATTCTTTTTCGACAAAGTGGAGGCTATTTTCTCAACCTTTGCTGGATCGACAGTTAATGGAGTACCAGCAGACACAGCAGCTCCAGAGTCAGGAACCAATGCTTCACCACAATTTGATAATTTCGCCCCAGTTACAGTTACAAACACCTTGGATTTACTTATGACTACGAAATCAGGATCTCCATATGATCCTTGTCCAACGTCAATATTACAACTTGCACCCGAGCCTGTCACTACAACTCTGACTTCAATTATAAATGCTATGTTCAGAGAAGGTTACTTCCCTAAAGTATGGAAAAAAGCATCCATTCTGCCTCTTCTCAAAAAATCTAGTCTCGACCCTAAAGACCCTAATAACTTTAGGCCCATCTCTAGACTCCCACTTCCAGCAAAAATCACTGAGAAAATTATGAACTCTCAACTCAGTTTGTTCTTAGAAGAGGCTCAGGTGCTGGATCCCACCCAATATGGCTTCCGGGGGGGTCACAGTACGGAGACAGCTCTACTCAAATCCACGGAAGAAGTTAGAGTCATACTCGACCAGGGAGGAAAAGCGGCCATGATAATGTTGGACCTCTCAGCGGCCTTTGATACGGTCCATCATGCTTTGCTGATGGACCGGCTGATGAGATTGGGGTCCAAGGTACTGCCTGGAAACTACTTAAATCTTTTCTATCCAATAGACTTCAGATTGTTTCCCTTGGCAATTTTACTGCAAAACCATTCACTCATACGCCGATGATACCCAAACTGTGGTCTCTGTTTTACCAGACAGGCAACAGGAAACAGCATACCAATTCCGTGATTGCATGTCAGCGGTAGGTGTCTGGATGGCTCAAAACTGCCTAAAATTTAATTCCAATAAAATGGAGGTGGTCCTATTCGGAAATGATCCGAACTTTTGGACCCCAGCATGGTGGCCGGATACACTGGGCCCTTTACCTACTCCCATTAATAAGGTAAAAAACCTGGGAGTCTACCTAGATAACAAACTTAGCTTCAGGGAGCAAGTGAATGCGGTAGTTTCATCTGTTTCATTTACTCTCAAATCCTGTAAGAAAATCTTGCAGTTTCTGCCTAAAAACTGCCAACAGACAGTCATCACGGCCTTAACCATGTCGAAACTAGACTACTGCAACAGTCTGTACCTTAGTATTCATGAAGGGCTCATGAATAAGCTGCAGCTTCTACAGAATGCAGCTGCCAGACTGCTCAACGGCACGCCAAAAAATGCCTCAATCTCGGGAGAGATTAGAAGGCTTCATTGGCTGCCAGTTAAGAAACGTGTACAGTTCAAGGCGCTATGTATGGTACATAAAGCCCTTCAAGGAACTGAACCTAATCATTTAAAAATGCTATTTCAACGGTACACTCCATCAAGAGCACTACGCTCAGCAAAAGCGAAATTGGTGTCGGTACCCCAGGTAAAGAAAGCCAACTGGGGCGGTAGAAGATTTGGGGTAGGTGCTGCCAAGGCATGGAATGGTCTTCCGCTGCACCTCAGATGCATTACTAATCTACTTGCATTTAGGAAAGCCCTCAAAACGTAGCTTTTTACCAGTTAATATCTACCTGTTTCTGTCCACCAAGTAGGGTCTTAGTAGGACTTCAGTCAGTGCCAGGACACCTTCGGGTAACAGTTGCGCTTTAGAAGTAACAATAACATAACATAACATCATGTATATGCTGCTGATATGGCACCTGGCAAGGTTTTTAGTAATGTCGCGACGCTGGTCGTTTATCGAGGTAGGTTGCTTGAGAAAAGCCCGAAGACAGTATCCCAGTTTCCAATGAGGGAAGTCAACCCCATATATCACCCTGAACTACCGGAGCTGCGGGATCAGCAGAATACTGTTATTAGACCGAGGGTAGAAGCTCGTTTCCAAGAACAATGGGTCTACACTCCATGGAAAAGGAGCGAGGTTTTGTTCCTTAAGACCCAGCTGCCCGGCCCTAGGAAACATCCTACTGCATATTATAAGGAATTGACTGAGGCTGCTTCCTCGACAGTAATGACACTTGCGGATATTGAAATGTTCTTTGGTTTACTGGTACCCGTTGATATTTGGAGACAGGTGTACACACGGGATCATGTTGTGGAATTGGGAGGTACCTGGGATCATATTAAAGCATGGGACCAGGAGAGGAAGCCTGGTGAGAAGCCTAAGGCCGAAATACTAGCTTTACCTGCCCGAATTATTACGTATATGCATTCTTTTATTCCACTGAGAAGGGTAGATTGAGACAAGTTAACGGCATGTCGTCAGAAGAAAGATGAGAGTGTGTCTGATTTTTTTACTCAGTTTGAAGGCGTGTTTTGGGATTTTAGCGGCCAAGATTTGTCGGTGGAGGGGGGTGTCCGAATGTTCGTTAATTTGTTTTGTTACGAACCTGCTTCCTGAGATAGCGACTAGGTTGCAGGCCTCGGAGAGCACTTGGCCGACCTCCTCCCCTTCTGTAATATTGAGTATGGCACGGTATTATGAGCACAGGGAAAATGAGGAGAAGGAAAAAGTGGAGAAAAAACATAAAGAATTGAAGACGAAGGTGTTGTTGCAACAGGCTTCTCGAGGGAATGGTAGAGGACGTGGTGGTACGGCCCGACAGCTTACCCGCACAGGCGGGAATACTACGTCTGTGGGACCGAACCAGTGTGTGTACTGTAAGGAGGAAGGACACTGGCGCAGCGAGTGTCCTGTGCTTTTGCAGAAGGTGGCGGTCCCACGTGGACGAGGGCTCGTGGACGGGGTCGCGGAGACGGTGGCCGGGATAGAGTTAAATCAGTTGGGACTTCACTGGGTCACGCTGACCAGAACTACTTTGACGACCTTAAGGGCAAACAGTACTACCACGATGATTATGACATAGACGAGGTGACGGGAATGTCTCACAGCTAGGACAGCCAGGGACCAGTTCAGATATCTGTAGATCAGCGCGGTCCTTACGTTACTGTAGATTTGCATGGCTCAGCTAAGGAATTTTTGGTGGATACAGGTGCAATGAATAGCTCTATTTCTCGTATATGTAAGTACTCTAGGGCTACTTCAAACAATTAGTTCTCTCAAACCATTATAAGGAACAGGACAATAGTGACACAATTAATTAGAAAGATATAAAAATTATTTATTAAACATAATAGACATTCTAATAAATATAAAACACACCTTAAGGAGAAAAAGGGGTCCTACAGAGACTAATAATTAAACAACATTCTGACCACATTCATTCATGACCACAAACATACTACATACACATAATCTTATTCATATTGATATATATGATCTCCTGAACAATTATAATTTGATTTGTAATAGATGTAGCAAAACAACAACAAGTTGATGAACAAATGATTCTTTTGGGTGGTTTCCAAAATGACTCTACGCGCGTTTCGACAGACAACTGCCTTCATCAGGAGTTCCACCACCGAATGTTGCGCTCTGTAAAGACAGTGTATATATCACATATCTACAAATATATGTATTAGTGTCACTATAGTACATAATACAATGTTTTCAGATTATGACAATTACCCTTGGTATAATTTCTAAAATATATCCTCACATTGTTTAATAAAGAGCCTGACATGAAAATACATGAACTACTAAATCAAATAGTGCATACATAATAACGCCTAAAAAATTATATAAATAATGTGTTTGTAGACAGACATAAAACCATAATACATAGAAATAATAAACATTAATACACAAAAACAACATTTAAACAATTCATGCTCCTTACCCGGGTTTTTAAACAAGGTCCATGAGTTGAAGATAAAAGATAAAAGATGCACGCTCTCCGAAACTACATTCTATAAGGAAACATACATAGTATTCAAGAATATATATAAGTTCAAAGGGTGACTGAAAATACACTAAATAATTAAATACGTGACTAATAAGAAGAAGAATTTATTACCATATAAACAAGACGTAAATGCTCAGGATCTTAGACTGTTCTGATGTCAGAGAGAGCTATGGTGTATCTTGGGTCATCAAAGGAATAGCTATCACTCGAAATACCTATAGAGAGCCTAAAAGTATATGCCACATAGAAGAATAAGAACAAAGTGAAAAGAAAGCAAAAAGAAGAAAAACTTCCCATTAATATCTAATCAGAGTCCATAAAATGGAAAGATAATATGCAGATATAGGTAAACAAATTATTACCTTTTGTGATTTAGACCATATCTGAAAGATGGTTAATTTTCTTGCCACTTCCTATGCTGAAAGAAGAGTTAACCTTAGGGTAAAGAAAACAAACCCCGAATAACCAACTATTAATAAAAACAGAAATATTCGGAATGACAAAAATTAATTAAATATGTTTCACTAACTACGCAATGGAAGAAGCGTACCTGCTCGTAAATAATTCCGGCAGGACGGATGAGCTGCTAGTCCTTTAAGCGATTGAAGCTGATGCTAAAAAATTAAACACACGCCGATATATCTGTTAGTGAGGAATACTTGCAACAGAATGACACTGCACACCACCGTAATAACGAAAGAAAAAGTGCATATCTCGCTCTAGATAAAATGCTCCAAATAATGTTCATTTTAAACTTAGGCATATGAGTATGTAAAGATTACACAGTATCCACATGAACGGGTCATTTCCTAGGTGGTTAGCGATATGTGCAAACCCCCATGTAATGGTATATTGACCCAGGGAAATATAAACACTCTCAATCCTCATCATAGAAAAAAGAAGAACGGGAGAACCTCTATTTTATATATGGTGTTTGCCGCTATTACACACCATAATACACGGATATTCCCACATTATTTCATTACTAAACATTTAAAAGCTAAAATATCGCATTATTATTACCGATTTGGATGTTTGAAAAAGACGGGCAGCTCATGTCTCAGAATAGCAACCAGCCGATGTTGATGGAGATGAAATGCCAGTACCCTTTGGCGCGAAAACGAACAAGACGCTTTTATATTTAAAAGATAGGTCATCTGACCACAACAACTGCATTGGAGGGCGAAGACAAGCCCAGCCAATCAAAACACACGAAGGATTTCGAAAAAACAAGGCACTTTTATGTTTAGATGAAAAAAGGTCATCTGACCACAACACATGCTATGAAAGGCGGAGCCAAGCCCGGCCAAACAAAGAGATTAGAACGCAAGAACCTACGGCGGCCATAGGTAAATGAATTAGTTATTGAAAAAGGTATAACATCCATGGGTAAATGAATTAGTTATTGAAAAAGGTATAACATCCATGCCAAAATCGAGAATAGACATAATTGTTTTTAATGGTAATAAGCCATTTATTCAACCCTCGGAAATGTAACAGTATTCAAAGATCGACAATTACACCCTAATGTCAAAAGTGTGACTACAGATGTACAATGAAAAAATAACGTGCTAGAGGGGTTTATAATTTGAAAAGATAAAAATAAAACACTTTAGCGTTTCGATGAAGAAAGGTCATCTGACCACAACACATGCTATGAAGGGCGGAGCCAAACCCGGCCACACAAGGGGATTAGAGCACAAAAGCCTGCGGCGGCCATAGGTAAATGGATTAGTTACTAAAAAAGGTATAACCTCCCTACCAAAATCGGAAATGGTCAACATATTTGTTTTTAATGGTGATGAACCATTTATTTACACTCAAACACGTGACAGTATTCCAGAATGATAAATTACACCCAAATATCAAAGAATGTAACCATAGATATACAATAAAAAATAGCGTGCTAGAGGAATTTGCAATGTATTAATAATAATGGGAATACCTAAGTATAAAAATTACTAATTAATACCTATGATGATCAAACAATTTGACAACCAGGGAGCACCACTAGCTTATCTGTTAATACTTCAAGCGATATCTCTGCTGAAACAACGGGTATAAAACAACCGCCCAACTAAACAGACCTAAAAATACTCATGGGCTGAATATGGAAAAGCTAATACAATGTATTTAGGAAAAGTATTCCATTGATGAAGCAGGAAGATTAGATGAAAGAGATCAGTATACAGCGCCCAATCTAGTCATTGTATCGAATAGCTTGATCCCATGGGATTTCAGAATTCAGCCCATGAATATGTGAATTCAAAGAAAAGATCCAGAACACCTCTCTGCGTTTTCTGACTGCTTCTGCTTCTTGAGTGTTCTTGATTTCAATTCTTTCCAGTATTAGCCATCTTATTTCAGTCTCACGATGGTTCATTTCTAAATAGTGTTTAACTAACGGTGCCGTGAGTTTTTTTGTCTTAATTGCTGAACGATGTTCTGTCAGACGGACAGAGAATTGCCGCGATGTTTCGCCGACATATCCTTTATTACAAGGACAAAGTAATAGGTATATAACATTGTCCGTTTTGCAATTAGTAAAGGTCTTAGCTCTATTTCTCGTTCACTGGTCCCTGGGGCAGCTCTGTCTGGCCATAACAATGTTTCGGTAGGATTTTCTGGTGTACCGGTTGTGAGCCCCATTTCAAAACCTCTTACACTGACTATAGGTCCTTTTACGGTAGATTCGCCATTTTTGTTGACATCTAATTGCAGAGAAAATTTGATGGGCTTAGATTTGTTAAAGAAGTTGCATGCGACCATTTATTGTTCCCCGGAAGGTGTCTACATAACAATGGCTCCGAATGTGGTCAGCACTAAGCAGTGTCTGTCCAAAGATGCGCCCCTCCCTGCTGAATTTAAGGACGTGCCGCCCACGTTGTGGACAACGGGTGACATGGATGTAGGACTATTGCAGATACCCCCAGTTTCCATTAAGATTAAAGATAATGCCATTTTGCCTCGTATTCCTCAGTACAAAATACCGCAAGCAGGGGAACGAGCCTTTTTGCAAATTATACAGGACTTGATTGTGTCAGGAGTTGTTGAAGAGATGACTGCTAATGTGTGTAACAGCCCTATTCTTCCTATTCTTAAGAGGGCACCTTCCGGGTCCTCTGATGATCATCTTGATGTTTATCGTTTTGTGATTGACTTGCGCGAAATTAATAAAATTGTGGTTCCTCAGTTCCCGGTGGTCCATGACATTACTGCTCTTTTGACGATGATTCCTTCCTCTGCTAAATTCTTTTCTGTCATTGATCTGAAAAATGCCTTCTTTAGTATTCCGATCCATCCAGACAGCAGGCACTTGTTCGGTTTTACACTCGCTGGCAGAAGCTTTAGATTCTGTCGAGCTCCTCAGGGCTATACTGAGAGCCCTAGTATATATAGTCAGGCTTTGAAAGCACAATTGGACTCCCTCACGCTTCCTTCAGGTAATTTATTACTTCAATATGTAGATGACCTTCTCATCGACTTCTGACACTGAAAAGGGTTGCAAAGACAGTACGGTTAAATTGCTGTTGCATTTGGCACACCACGGACATAAAGTGTCCCTTTCCAAATTTCAATATTGTCGACAGGAGTTCACCTACTTAGGTCACCTACTGTCGAAGGAGGGTCGGAGATTGACCCGTGAGCGCATCAGTACCATTGTTAAATTGCCTATCCCTAAAACTCAGAAGGATGTGCGCGCTTTTATTGGTATTACTTCTTATTGTCGCCAATGGATTCCTAACTATTCGTTACTAACTAAGCCCCTGCTGGCCTTAACCACTAAAGATGTGCATGAACCCTTGCCTTGGACGCCTGAATGTCAGCAGTCTTTTGAGCAATTAAAAGTTGCGCTTTGCTCTGTGCCTGTGCTTGGTACGCCTGACTATGCGAAGCCGTTCCTGCTGTAGGTACACGAGACCGCTGACTGTGCGCTCTCTGTCTCAACACAGGCCTTTGGAGGTAAGCAACGGCCGTGTGCTTATTTTTCTGCTCTTTTTGACTCTGTCACAAGAGCCCTCCGGAGCTGTCTAAGAGCGGTCGCGGCTGTGGCCGTCTCTATAAGGCAATCGGCTGGCTCGTACTTGATACTGACCTCACAGTCATGGTCCCCCATGCTGTGGATACCCTTTTGAATAAGACCAAGACACAGCACCTCACCAGTGCACGTCTGACCGGTTATGAGCTGACTCTCTTTGCACCACATGTCACAATTAAAAGATGTGCCACTCTGAACCCAGCCATGTTACTACCCCTCCCTTCTGAGAGTGAGGAAATTGACATACATGATTGTATTTTTCGGACTGAGGAAGAGACGAAGGGACGGGTAGACTTGACTGATGTTCCCTTATCTGACCCCCAAGGGGAACTATATGTTGATGGCTCTTGTTTCAAATTACCAGATGGCACCACCACTGCAGCATATGCAATCACAACACTGTACACTGTAGTTGAGACATCATGAGTTCCCTATCAGTCGGCCCAAGCTGCAGAGCTCATTGCCCTTATTCGAGCCTGTGAGTTGAGTGAGGACTGGCTGTCAATATCTACACTGACAGTCAGTACGCCTTCGGAGTCGCCCATAATTTTGGATGGTTCTGGGCAGAGAGAGGGTTTCTCACTTCCCATGGGATGAAGATCCAACATGGTCCCCTCATTCATAGGCTTTTATCGGCTTTGACACTTTCCAAGAAATTAGCGATAGTATAGTGCAGCGCCCACAAGACAATTACTGACAGTATGGGTAAGGGGAATGCATTTGCAGACCAGATAGCTAAGGAGACAGCCAGAACGAAGATGAAAAGGATGTTTGTAGCAGGTCCCGCTAGGTGGGTGCCCGAAGTCGCCATGTATGAGGATACGCTGGAAAATGTCAAGGAGATACAGAGTGAGGCAACAATTGAGGAATTGGTGATATGGCAGGAAAGCACAGCACGTTTGGATGAGGAGGGGTGTTGGACTGATAAGTCAGGGAACAGAGATGGATGCTTCCAAATGCATATGTTCTTCCCGTAGACACCATGGCACATGGCCCAGCTCATATCAGTGCTAAGGGTATTTGCAAGTTGTTAGACCCTGTATGGTAAAATTATAACATTCCAAAGACTGCCACCCATTTGGTCAAATGTTGTATGGTGTGTATGATGCACAATCCTGGAAAAGGTACCCCTACATCACCTGGTAACTTCCCACCTCCCACTTTCCCTTTTGAAGTCCTTCAGATAGACTACATAGAAATGGATCGAGTCAACAATTTGAAATAAGTGTTGGTGGTTGTTTGTGCATTTAGTAAATGGGTTGAGGCCTATCCCACGAAAGAAAATACAGCCATAGCGACTGCGAAAGTACTTCTGATGGAGCTCTTTCCTCGCTTCGGCTTGCCCCGTTTGATTTAAAGTGACAATGGAAGCCACTTCAATACTAAAGTGATTCAGTTGGTGTGTGAGGGACTCCATATCAGACAAAAATTTCATGCTGCGAATCACCCCCAGTCAGCAGATTTGGTTGAGAAGTACAATGGTACTCTCAAACTGAAACTGGCAAAGATTCAGGAAAGCACAGGGTTGCAGTGGCCAGATGCTTTACCATTAGCCCTTTTGTCCACGAGAACAACAGCGCATTTTAGAACAGGACTGTCCCCCTACAAGGTCGTGTTTGGGTGCCCGGCAAATGTCTGGGGCGTCCCACGTCCTCGTAGGTTTTCCGAAATTGAATATCCTCTGTTAGTGGACTATCTGTATGAGTTAACTAAAAGTCTGCGTTCTAGTCACCAACAGATCCAAGACTCCCTACCGCCAGTACCCAAGGGGCCAGGACATGATATTCGGCCTGGAGATTACATATTAGTCTGGAACTTTCAGAGAAAGAAGAACTTGGAGCAGAGGTGGAAGGGGCCAGTCCAGGTGCTCCTTGCAACCCGCACTGCAGTCAAGGTCACCGGCTGAAAGAACTGGATTGATAGTCAACACTGCCGCAAAGTGCCTCTACCCTTACCTTATGATCAGTGGGTCCGAGATGGAATAGGGGACTCGGAGTGGGAGCAAGTCCCACGGTTCATCCCCTTTTTGGACGCCCAACTCACGTGGACCCAAACAGAGGCAGAGAATGAGAGGTGCTAAATGCAGCAGTGGCCCCGGAGATTAAGGCAATTCCAGAGCCCCTCTCTACTGGCCCCTCTGTGTCTGAGCCCCTTTTTACTGACCCTTCTGTGCCTAGTGTAGCTAGGTACAATTTGCGCCCACCAACGGAGGAACAGTGCATCAAAGGAAAAGTCAGATTAGCAGGGATGGACTGCACAGGTTAAGCAACAGTAGTTTAGGGAGAGGCGAGATTGGTGCATTGTTCGGACATTGTACAGGGTAAGCTGAGTGTGCTCCCCAGGAGGGAAGTACATTACCCTGCAACGTGGGATATGGATCCGAGCTAGGACTGAGCAGCTCCACCGCCGGTGCTCAAGAGAGCCAACGTTGATGAAGAATAGGAGTCTACCAGTGAGGCTCAGACGGACACTGGGATCATTTGCCCCCTTTTTTCACCAGTTCCATTGCATTCCCTTTGCCTTGTTTACAATGTATTCGTTTGGTCGGCCCATTACTGAGGAAGAACAGCCCTTTGCACCTCCGCGTCCGGAGCGGGGTTGGTCCACGAAGAGTAAAATAGTTTTTGCATCAATAGTTGTTATTGCACTAATATTTGTATTAGGGATATCCTACTTCCTGGATGAGAAGTATCCTGTACACTCTTTGGTGGGGACAACACCTGTTCCCCCTGAACACATGTTTGTTACTTTGGCCCCTCACAAAGGAGAACATCGAAAAACTTACGTAGACAATGTATTTTTACAAATATTGCATCAGGCCCATGATACATCCAATGCTACTAATTGCTGGATCTGTGGATTGCTCCCCTCAGTTACACATAAGAGTGATATTTTATTATCGATGCCATTATCCTATCTCGGAAGTTGTGAAGGGTGGTTTGAACTGTTTACTATGGTGCATTATCACTTTCAGTTCTCTGCTATAAATATGACATCTGCTGACTCTCGCACTGTGGTAGAATATATACGTTTCCATCAAGGGTTTACTCACATGGGTTAGGAGACCAAGGGACCCCTGGTACATTGTCTCCAACAGCTTGTATGAATGTATATGAGAGGGTAAAGAACGAAACATGGCTTCGAGATGAAATGTTAGATTTCCAAGGGTTCAATGCCACTGAATATTTCCAATCTTTCCAAACCCGCAATATTACTAAGGACAAAGCGATGCCAGTGTCAGTAGTCAACACCACAGCTGGTTTCTGTGTTCAGGGAATTGGAAAGGTGAAAGTGGGAGAGAGTAATTGCAATTACACATATACGCTGAGTACGATTAGTAGCCTGCCTTTGCTCCCACCATATAATGTCTATTTTGTTTGTGGATCCCAAGCTTATGTTTGGCTTCCTAGGGGGTGGTCAGGTATATGTTACCTCTCTTTTCTTCTTCCCCCAGTGTATATAGCACCGTCCAATTACCATAAGGACCATCGATTGCAGCGTAGGAGTGCATACCTGCCCCGAGTTAGAAGAGTTATAAACACAGAAGATATAGATCAGACAGATACCACTTTGCAATAGTTCACAGACGCCATGAAGGGTATTGTACCCTTTTGGGGCCCCATGTCCAATAGTCTTAATAATCGTCGACTCACAAGAGTTGTAGAAGGGGTTATTAATACAACAGCGGGGATTCTGACGAATATCACAGCTGAGCTCCAGGCTACGAGGCTTGTTGCCTTACAAAACCGGATGGTATTAGACGTCATCCTCGCTGATCGGGGTGGGGCCTGTCGCGTCATTGGCAGCAGCTGTTGTGTATACATCCCAGACCACGCCCCTAATGTCTATGCTGCCATCCAGAAGTTACACAGACTTGCATCTGACATTCACCAGGAAAATGGTACTTGGACCTTATCTGGGTGGTTTTGGGGTCTGTTTACGTCTTGGGGTTGGAAGATCCTTGCTTTCCTGGCCGTAGTCGCTGCCATTTTCCTCACCTGTTGCATCTGTATACAATGTCTCCCGGCCTGTTGCTCTTATTGTGCTACACTTCTCACCCCAAAGTGGAAGACACCTGTCCATGATACACATGCTGTGATTATGACTCAGAAAGAAATAGATAGTTTTATGCAGATAGATGAGGGTATATTTGAGGACTCATCTTCCCTTGATGCTGAATACATGGATTGCTCTGAATTCTGAAGATCAATTGTTATGTACATGCTATGCTATAACCCATATTCCCTCAACTTCAAATGATTAGCTCATGCTAAAAGGAGGGTCTGTTGAAATGAAGATTTTATGCACTCGTTTTGCTTACATATTGCACTAGGTAAAGTTAGCATTCGCAGCACCATTTTAAGTAGAGCCGCCATTTTGAGCCATGATCAAAACTAATTTCTGTCTCACTCTGTCCGCCTCAGCAGAAATCTGCTGCGATATTCATTTTTTTTGTATTTCTCCAAGGTTGAGCTTCGCTGTACTAATGAATAGACTGTTTTGTAATTACATACCTTTCTCACTAGATAGGCCTGCTCCCACCCTTAGAGCGGCGGGCACAAGCAGAGTAACCTTGATGCTGAGATAGCATGTACCCGGTTTCGGGATGGTAGATCATCCTTCTGTATCTCCTTTGTTCACTAGCTACCAACTGGAAATTTCCAGTTTGGGCGTGTCTTTAGTGGTTCTGAAGATGTACATTATGTGTTACCATGTTGGCAGAAGTCAGTCCCTCTGCAGCAATCTAAGGAGGCTGGTCAGACCGGACTCCACTCGAGTGTACCTCTAATAAATACTTTTGGTTTGTATTCTCTACTGTCTGACTGACTCTTCGTTTGTATGGAAGCCTGAGAGGTGATCGTGAGTGACCCGAGTGACCCTAATCGGGTCACTTCCTTCACCACCATGAAAACTGTGGCGGTGAGGAAACTTGTAATAAGCTTGGCGGTGCCGCAGCGGAACCGCCAAGCATATTGCGGGCCTCAGACCGCTGCACCACCGTGGAGGATCTGGGAACCCCCGGTGGTTGCAGTAGTCCTTTGGCGGTCCGACTGACAAACTTGTAATAGGGTGGTCAGACCGTCGGTGCGGCGGTGTCCGCACTGCCACCATTGCTACAGCAGTCCATAGGACCACCATAGTCATAACCAGCCCCTAAGGGATAACCCTGTGCTCGTGGGAGGTCTGATTTGTTGCGTCAGCAGGGCAACACCTGGTCAACTGATTTTTCATTTTTGTGATCACTAATCAATGCATAATTAAATATTCTACCAAAGCTGCAGAATACAGAGTTATACTTCTTCCATATATGGGTTGTCAGGGGTAGCTGTGCTCTGGAGCAGCTACCATCTCTCAGAGCTCTGGCACAAGTTTCTTTTTGTGTCAGCCTGTGGTGTATGGTGCATCTAAGAACGGAAAACCTCAATGAGTGTGGGGGAGGCAGTGGTGAGCTCCCTGATCAAAGATGGAGGAGGTGTGGCATCCTAGTTCTTGGTGCAGGTGAAGCAACTAGCTCTGAACTCCCATTCAGCACGTAGTTCTTGTAGAACAGAGGAAGATCCCTACATCTTGGAGGCTGGTGGCTTCACTGCAATGTTCTGAAAAGGAGGACAGAGTTGTGTGGGTTGCTGTGACTCAATTTGCTTGTAAAGCCTACTTTTTACTGGGACTGTCTTTTTCTGTTGACAGGCGATTTTCCTGGGAGCGGGAGGTATAGAACACAGGTTCCCATCACAATGCTCTCAATAGCACATAACATTAAGAAATATTACACAAATATATAACATATTATATAGATCCATCGCATTCATTTAACACAGCTCAGATCAGTGATATAGGCAGCTATCATGGGACTCTCAATAAAACTTACAGTCTAAAAATGCGCATTTTATATTTTTGGTTCGCTCTACAACAGAACTTATTAGCCAGGCCATCTGACACTTTCATGCACAGAACACTTGCATTGAGGTGGCAAAGTGTTACTATCTTCAACAGTACATACCATTCTTAATATCATCTTATATATCAGAAAGGTTCAGAACTTGTTAGGGTGACCATACCACACTATCATATGCACAACATAAAGTCAATGGCATATATTTTCTAAAAAAATGCCATTCAAAAGTACAGATACCTCTTGCCCAGGCAATGGATGATTCTTCAACTTACAGACAGAATAAACAACCCTATGGCACATGCATCCATGCACATAGAAAACCACATAGATTCCCATCAGACATGGTGCTAAGCCTTTCCCCCCACGTACCGTTATTGAAAACATTTGTTTGGTGTTTGGAGCAGGTCGCACTTAAGCCTTTGTGGAAGAAGCAGGTGTGATACCCATGGGTGAACTCAAAATGATATAAAGCGCTGAAAATTAGACAAAAATTAGACATGATTTTAAATTCAGCAAGGTTTTTTTTTGTAGACCACTCAAGGATTTCCAAATAAACTAATTGTTGGTATAAACAAATGTGGAATGTAATTTGGAAAAAAATAGTCAACAAACTTTTTATCTTTTCATCTGTATCTTTTTGCACTGAAGGTTAATCAATGAAAGTGATGTCCTGTTGTTTCCACTAGACTATTTAGATCACAGAGAGTTACAGCCTTTGAACTTTGTCTAAAAACTTGAGAAACCAAAAGCAGCGTCTTCAAATGCGGGATGTAATTGGGAAAAAAATAGTCAACAAACTTTTCATAATTTCATCTGTATCCTTTTGCACTGAAGCCCAATCAATGAAAGTGATGTACTGAGGTATCCACTAGACTCTTTAGATCACAGAAAGTTACAGCAATTGAACTTTGTCTATAAACTTGTGAACCCAAAATCAGCGTCTTCCAATAACTTTATTGTGTACCGACCATGCATCACTTGTTCTTGATAATGAAAATTCTAACACATAAAAGTTGGGTATGAATAAAAGCTGTGCATTTTTTAAATGTGTCCAAAAATCTGGGTTTAGGGATATAGGACATTTGTACAACTCCGAAATTTGGATTCCCCATAATTCCAGGTGATTGTGAGGGAGTTTCTCCATAAAGTTGTTTTTTCTAGAAAGTGACTTGCAATTTTAAAACCAAAATATAGATACATTTATTAGGTAATACCAAATGTCTAGCATCCTATGTTTCCACACTTCTCTCAATAAAAACGGTACCCAACAGGGTGAGTTGATTGCCCTCGATTGGAAAGGTCCAAAGCAGGATCATTGAAAGGTCTTCAAACCTCCGTTGTCAAGGATATTTTTTGAGATGTGCATAGCCGCCGTATTTGGGCCTGAGGCTGACCGTCCCCGAAGGAATCCTACCAGTGCCAGGCATTTATGTTTACTACTGACCTGGGAAAGCCCAGAATGGCATTCCTTGTGTGGATGACACCACTATTTTGTTTTACCTATTATGTTCTGTAAATATCAACTTTTACTTAAAAAGGGTGTGTGGCTTGCAGATGTTGAAGTAGGTCATGCTCCGTCACAGGTCCTCCACTGGCCACCCTGTTCCAAGAAAATTCTTTATATAATTAGCCACCTGAGAGTCCCATGCTGAGGCTTATGTGACAGTGCTACCCAACAGCTATTGGTGCAATGGAGCATTGTGAATTGTGAGCTGTCGCAAACCTGGTGGAGCTGTGGCTCACTTCAAGGCTCTGGGTTAAGTTATCAGTAGAAGATGGGGGTGTGGCCAAGCCGGCTATGAGGGCGGACGTGCTCTGCTGAGGCTCCACGATCGGGCCAGCATATCGCCCGTTTCTCAGCGCCGCTCTGGTCTGCTAAAATGCCAGACAAGTATCGGAGGGAGAGCTGTACCTGCTGGTTCTCTCAAGACCCAACAACAGAGGGTATTATCGTGGGAAAATAGAAGAAAACGGGACTCGGGCTGACGGCGGCAAGATGGCGTCCGCCCGCCCCTAACTGCGGGCCCTGAGCAGCGCAGCCCAAAGCGGACATCACTAACAGCGACGGGACTCAGCGTGCCACCGCAATCGCTCCCACCACCGGTTCACTGCACCGCAGGCTCGCGGCGCAAGCTCCAAACTGCGGTGCTGGAGACCCGACTGCGGTCAGGGGAGCCCTCCATTCTCGGCGATGCCTGGACCTACGAGGGCGTCTAGGGCCCGAACTAACCTGCACCACTGAGACCGTGCTCCGGCTGCCCCCCACTGACACCGTACTCCAGCGCGTCGGCGGTGAGTGACCGGACTCCCAGCAACGGATGGAGAGGAAGTCTTTTCTGCTTTAACCACACAAATTGTGAGACTGCTCCTTCCTCGAGGCCGCCTGGACCTAAGATGGCGCCTGAGACCCACATCGAGCAGAGCTATTGAGACCGCGACCCGGGAGCCTCGGTGGTCATTCCACACCAGCGGACCTAAGGTGAGCCATTGGATTCCTGGCCACGGGCGGAACTGCTATAACGACGACCCCCCCTCTCCTCCCCTTCTCAAGGCAGTGAGTCCCAGACACACCTAAAATGGACGCTGCCTGACTCTGACATGGCGGTGCCATAACCTCGACTGCTCCCCGCCTCAGCCCACATACCCCACCAAGGGTGCAACACGCGAACAGACTGCCACCTCATCAAGGACCCCCGCAGCACCCTACTCACTGGCATACGCAGTACCATACATCCTCCCAAACCCTGTAGGGAGGTGAATTTGGGCACGGTGACAACCGGAGCGGGAGCTCCCCTTCATTTCGAAGAGCCACTGACCCAGTATAATCCGGTATTCTGCTAGTCGGGCACCAACTGTCCACCGGACCCCCCCGGTCCAGTACCACGACGCATCACCTGCAGGCCGCACTGCCCTCCACGACGCCTACAACACAAACGACCCTCATAGTCGCCACAATGGGGAAACCAAGGGCATCCCAGCATACCACGGTGCCCGAGACCGCCCCCGAAAACGTGCCCAACACCAGGACGGTGGCCGCATCCACCGCGCCACAGACTGACCCATCAATCTCAGACAAGTTGGATCAAGTCTTGACAGCCATCGAACACTCCAGGATCTCTGTGGAGAAGCGCCTGGGCACCCTTGCGACGGATATCAGCCTTATACGGGACGATCACCGCAAACTCGCCGACAAAGTGAAGGAGGGGGAGAAGGAATTGGCTGAGCTGCAACCCACTATCAAGATGCACCAAACGACACTGCAAGATGTCCTGAGCCGCCTGTCCACTATTGAGGAACGTACGGACGACTTGGAAGGGCGTTCGCGACGCTGTAACATTCGCATGCTGGGCCTTCCGGAGGAAATCGAAGGCACGGACCCGCTGGGATACATGGAAACATGGGTGAAATCATTCACCCCCGCAGCGGAGAGGACGGCGTTCTTCTCCATCGAACATGCCCACAGAGTACCAGCCCGCAAGCCTCCACCAGGAACACCCCCCAGACCGATGCTGGCGAAATTCTTACATTTTCGAGACCGGGATGCGGTGCTCCGAGCGGCCAGACAAACAGGCCCCCTACACGTGGAAAACAAGCAGATAATGATATTCCCAGACTATGCACTTGCGGTGCAACAGCAAAGATCTTCGTTCCTGGAAGTAAAACGTCGGCTGCGTGCGAACAAAATACAGTACTCTCTCCTTTTCCCGGCCCGTCTAAAAATACTCTATAACGGCATGGCTACCTTCTTCATGAGTGCAGAAGAGGCACACGAATGGGCGGACCACCACTGCACGCAACAATCTAGAACAGACTACACACGGGACCCGACCTCCAAACCACCACGCACCAGGAGACGCACCCCAAAGCAGCAGCATAGCGGGGCAAAGACAACGACCCGGTCTGGCACCCAAGACTCCCCGGACCTAGAACAAATCATGAAAGAAAGGCGGGAGGTCCTACAAGCAGTGATTGACTTACAGGCCTCCTCCCAGGCGGAGGACATCGATCGAGCTCCACACCTCTTCTCTTCAGAAGGGGAGGACGATAGTGATGGAACAGTTTCCGGAGTGGACTCAGTTACACCTCCCATGGTCACCCTCCAGACAGCTGATACCATGATGGATGGACAAATGAACTCCTTCCCAGTATGAAATGATCTCACCGCCAACTCCAAATGACTTACATAACCTGCACTTCCTTCTTGAACGCTTGTGCCATAGACATGATTTGACATGCTCCAGACGACGCCCCGAGATCCTACGAAGGCCCGATCGGCGAAACGTCTCGCCTAGCACGTACTGCCACCCCCATTGTTTATTGTTGTACTCTCCTGTTAGAGAGAGTAGGTTTGGACGTATTGCTGACTGTAATGGGTCCTCAGCATTGGGAACGTTTCCCGACCCCAGTTCTTTGTAGTTTCTTACCCTTGTTCAGCATCACCCTACCCCCTCATGGAAATACACGCAACAGGGTACCCGAGATGGGTTTACAAGAGGCAGATGGTAGTGAATGTGCCCCTCACACTACAGGGGACTCACTGGTCACTAGGTTCCGGCAGGTGCAGCCCACCCACACTAGCACTGACGCTATCACATGGCTGTAAAGACACAGAATGCTGACATCAGCATCCTAACACTTAACGCCTGAGGTCTTCACACACCACGCAAGCGATACGCCGTATACTCATACACAAAGCGCCAAAACGCTCAGATCGCGTTCCTCCAAGAGACGCATCTCACTAACACTGAGCTAAGCAAGCTACAGTCCAAATGGCGCGGTACCATCTGTGCCACATCATACTCCGCTTATGCACGAGGTGCACTGATCTGGATCTGACCAGGGACCCCCTTTCAGGAACTTCGACGGGTGGTAGACAAGGAAGGTAGATACGCCCTATTGGAGGGCCTTCTCGATGGACACTCGGTACTGCTGGGTAGTATATACGCCCCGAACATAGACCAGGACAAGTTCTGGGAACGTCTCACTGGGATGCTTGCTCAATTTGCCTCCATACCGTGGATATTGGGGGGCGACTACAATTGCACACTAGATGATTTACAAAGGGGCTTTAGACACAATACCGCACATTGTTATTAAAGTGGGAAATTTTTAATGTGGTGCAACGATCATGGGAAAAAAAGGCCTCCTAATTCCCAAAAGTGAATAAATTCACATAAACATTTGTATACAGATAATCAGCACACACTTATTTCCAAGCATCAGTCAAATTATAAGATCATTAATACAGTCGGATAGATTCCCCCCCCAAAATTTTTTTTCAGGAGACATATATCACTTGTTTTAAGATAATCTTTATTTCTATTTTTCTTTTCTTCACTCAAAATGTAGCCAGATGTAGCCAACGCGTTCGTCCCTTCTTAGGACTTCTTCAGGGCTCAATTAGATGATATTTTGTTATCAATTGTTCAGTATAGTCACTTTTTCATTCTGTTATCTTAAAGGGTATATACCAGGTCAATGTGTCCAGGTCAGTTTACTTCCTTCTCTTTCAAATAATTGTGTCTTTGTTGGCAGAGAAGGAAGGAAGTAAACTGACCTGGACACATTGGACCTGGTATATACCCTTTAAGATAACAGAATGAAAAAGTGACTATACTGAACAATTGATAACAAAATATCATCTAATTGAGCCCTGAAGAAGTCCTAAGAAGGGACGAAACGCGTTGGCTACATCTGGCTACATTTTGAGTGAAGAAAAGAAAAATAGAAATAAAGGATTATCTTAAAACAAGTGATATATGTCTCCTGAAAATTTTTTTTTTTTTGGGGAATCTATCCGACTGTATTAATGATCTTATAATTTGACTGATGCTTGAAATAAGTGTGTGCTGATTATCTGTATACAAACAATTGCACACTAGACCTTGCATTAGACCGCTCCCACCCCCACCCACACACTCAGCCGCCCAGAAACAAACAGAACGATTTAGAGCCTGGGTCACACAATGGGCACTCACTGACGTATGGAGAATGCAACACCCGCAGACTAAGCTATATTCGTTCCACTCCGTCCCACATAACCTTAGGGTTCATCTAGACAGATTTTTATGCTCAGCGGCGGTCCTGCCCAAGGTGCACCACACAGATTACATGGTGAGGATCATCTCCGACCACGATGCTCACATTCTGCAATTAAATTGGAGACCCCCGCACCCCCCAGTCCCCACATGGCGCCTCCCACGGGACTGCCTAGCAGATCCAGTCTTCAAACGTGACCAGGGGCAAAGTATACAGGACTACTTCACAAACAACGTAGGGACAGCATCCTCCACATTGATAGAATGGGACACATTTAAAGTGGTAGCCCGGGGAGAATGTATTAAGCAAATAGTGGGAGTAAGACGGACCCTAGAGCAAGCACTCACCAAAGCCGAAAAACACCTTGCCACCGTTACTAAACAGGATGTCCTATCGGAAGAGGCAGCGACACAGATCGCCAAGGTCAGGACAGAATATATGACGGCTTGCGTCGACCTCCGACGCTACAACTTCAGGTCGTATGCAACCCGAATGCATAAGGAACGCGATAAAACGGGTACCTTGCTTGCATGGTTAGCCAAACAAGACAGCGACCTGAAACCCATAACTGAGGTAATAGACCCCCACGGTAACTTAGTACGGTCCCAAGATCAGATCCTTTCAGCATTCCATCAACACTACTCGGAAGTTTACTGGCACCCAACCTCGATCGAGCAGGACATAATAGATCACTTCCTCGATCCCCTAACGATCCCCGAGATTACAAGAGAGGATAGTAAGTCATTAGAGGTGAGGATACAACCCGCAGACATTACCCATGCCCTACACGCCTTAGCCCGCAACAAAGCACCGGGGCTAGACGGACTCCCCTTAGAATATTACAAGACCTTCTCCCCCCTATTGGTCCCCCGATTGGCGGCGATGTACACCACAGCATTAGATACAGGGGAGTTACCGAAATCCCTCCGGGAATCGGTTATCGTGACCTTCCTGAAAGCCAACCGTGACCCACAATTGATGGCATCCTATCGCCCCATCACGCTCCTCTCCACCGATTGCAAGATCCTAGGAAATATATTAGCGGATAGATACACACAAATCATACGGCCCCTGGTACATCCCGATCAAAGTGGTTTCGTCCCGGGCAGAAACACATCCCAGAATATACGCCGACTATTCCATGTCCAAGATCAAGTGGGTGACACCTACCCCCGAGCAGCCTGCCTTATACTAGACATCAAAAAGGCCTTTGACACCCTCACATGGCAGTATCTCTTCTCAGTTTTACAACGAATAGGACTCGGCCCCACCCTCTTGGCGTATACGCAGCTCTTATACACCAAACTCACCTCGCGCGTTCGTATAGGGCGCTACATCTCACCAGAATTCGCGGTGCAGAGAGGCACAAGGCAGGGTTGCCCGCTCTCGCCTCTGCTTTTCGCCCTCGCGGTAGAACCACTGGCCATACGGCTGTGACAGGAGGGAGAACAATGGGGCATCCCCATAGCAAATGCCGTGCACAGTGTTTCTATGTATGCCGATGACCTTCTAATATATATTAGAGACATCACCGAGGATTTAACGCCCATCTGGGTCACACTGGCAGAATTTGCAGAAGTCTCCGGGTTACGAGTAAACTGGGAGAAGTCTACAGTGTACCCGTTGCACCCGAACCTTCCCCCCCGGGTCGTCAGACTAGGCGATCAGACCATCGCTTGGAACGCAGAGGCCCCCCGATACCTCGGGGTTCGTCTCTATCACAACCCGGCCGATATTTATGAAGGTAACCACCGTAGGGCACTAGCTGGCATCAGATCCTCGGTAGGATTCTGGAAAAACCTCCCGTTAGCTCCGATTGGCCGGGTGGCCATTGCCAAAATGATAATGGTTCCGCGGCTACTATACTACTTCACGAATCTACCGATCATCCCGCCCAGAACCTTCTTTCGAGACTTAGACCCCCTCCTCGGCTCACTGATATGGGGAACAAGCAGACATAGGATAGCACTAGCGAAGTTACAACTACCCACCACACAGGGAGGACTGGCCGTCCCGTCCTTCGAATCCTATTTCCTAGCCGCACAATTACAGTGGCTCTCTTACTGGATGGCAGGCAGACACATAGGGGAGACATGCACCACGAATGGTACAGTGCCCACTCCAGAACTCCGTCGACTGCTATTACCGGGCACCAAACCAAGACGTACATATCCCCTATAGGTAACAGTTGCACGCCAGTGTATGCAAAGGATACACCGTATGTCGTCAGGGAGGCCCCCATACTCCCCCCTTCTCCCGCTGGTCGGATGGCCCAAACATGAACACTACTACACACCTAACATGCTACATACATGGACAGACTGCGGCATCACTGAGGCGGAGTCGCTATTTGAAGATGGCCAGCTTAGGCCCTTCCAGCGACTGATAGAGGAACATGAGCTCCCCGCTGGCCAGTTCTTACTCCACCATCAACTCCTCGCAAACTATCGACAATACCATGACCTCTCGACAGGAGAACCAACTACACACCCGGTCATACACACAATTTTACATATGGGAGTGGGACGACACTTGGTCACATGGCTCTATAAAGCCATCAGGGAACTCATGAACAAACCACTAGAGACCCTACGGGCCACCTGGGAAGATGAACTAGGCCGCTCCCTACACGAGAAGGAATGGGAAAGAGCTCTCGAACACCCTAAGAAGGTGTCTCGAAATGCGCGTTTCAAAAACTATACAATTCTATATCCTACACAGAGCGTACTTGACACCAGCGCGCCTCCAACGCTTTTATCCCAACACCCAGTTCTCATGCCCCAGGTGCCATTTACAAGCGTCGGATTTTCAAGATATGTTCTGGAGATGCCCCACATTACAATCATACTGGCAACACATTCATAAGTCACTCAGGGATCTCACTGGGCTCACATATCTGAGTACATGGGAAGCCTGTGCACTGGGTATTTATCAGACGAGGAAACAACACAAAGTGCTCCTCAGATTTGTCTCACTGGCCATTTTATTAGCCAAACGGAACATAGCCATGCACTGGCGGTCCCCCACAGGCTCTCCGATCGCTGCATGGGTGGGGGTGGTACACAAATGGGCAATGGCGGAGGAAGAAACATTGAGAGAAGAAGAGGTGAAAGGGATGCGCAAACACCCCATATCACTGGACTGGGCTATCCTATTGAATCAATTTAAACAACCACTAACCAATGACGACCCGGAGAGAGACCCTCACACACCACGAGACACACAGTCGCAGATGCAGGCCGCGAACACGGATGCCAGATCCCCTCCCGTAGTGCACACTTAAAGTCGCTAGGTATTAGTGCCGGGCAATGCGCCTCAAGTGTAAGCCGGACCTCCGGAGCTAGACCGCCCACAGGTCCCCCCCCCTCACCCCTGGTAACTTGCGGAACCACCATTCACCGGGGCACATGCCGCCCTAAGACCTCATTTGACACCTGTACCCAGAATTCCATGAGCACCCCCCCAGGTTTTTTTTTTTTTTTGTTTTCCCCCAGTTAAATTCAACAATTCTCTGTAGAAAGACCTTAAGAGTGACAAGAAACTCGACTAATAACTGTGCGAATAACAATGCATTATGATATAAATACAAGTAAATGTGCTCTGATGAATCGCTGCATGATGCAAAATGTCACTGTAAATGCAAAATGTCAATTAAAATATGTTTAAAAAAAAAAAAGTTATCAGTAGAAGATCAGGTCTGACCTGCCTCTGCGGTTGCAGAAAGCAGAGGAGGTAGAGGCTAGAAAATGTGCATTCAGCTTGCTGACCTGCAGGACAGGGATAAAAATCTGGACTATCACACTGAAAATGTCAAAGGGTGGTCACAAGGAAGCAATGTGAAGATTGTGGGGCTGCCTGGAAAGGGGTTAACAACGTCTTTACTTTGGAACATGTTCACAGATTCCTTCCATCCCTGACTCGTGGGGAATCATCAAGACCTGTTAGATCCCAGCTGCTATATTATAGCGACTAAGATCAAATCATGTAATAAGCACAGCAAAGTGACACCTTCCTGCTTACACACACACACCTAAACACACTGCAAAGCTGTCAATAATGCTAGTGGTTATGAAATGCAAGAGGTGGTGGCTGCCATTGAACACAAATCAGTGAGTGTCCAAACAGAATGACTCCAAATGACCCACAATGTGGGAAAATGAGGGGAGTTCAACAGTTCTGGGGCTAGTGATAAGGCATTGCTACAGCTGACACGCAGAACTGCAAATAAATTAATACAATGCACTTGGCGTTCTCGCTTGGAGAGTTGGGCTTGCTAGGTCATCCCATATCAGGGATGTCAGCCACACCCAGTAGCAATGTTATTTGTGAGACAGGATGTCTTGCGGAGGCACAGATGGGCTCTGCTCGACCCTCTTTCTTTTTTTCCTGACCCGATTTTAAGGGACTGGAAATGTATCTGTTCTAACACTGACAGTTTGGGATTACACATCTTCCCATCTAATTCTGGGGCGGGTAGGTGTGTTTGGGGTTTTTGGTGAGTCACTTGGTAAGTTTTATGCTTGTTCTGCTATAGAAGCCAATGTTATGGCCATGAAGATAATGGGCAGGAGGAAGGAGAGGAGGTCACACATAGTCTCAATTGTGGGTGTAAACCGAGGACAGAAAGGGGATACTGGGAATCTGGTGTCCCCCTTCCTTTACAAATTATAGTATGGCAACATTACCTAAATATATATTTGTCATTGGGAATGCCAGTGGTATGTATAACATGTGTAAAAGGCATAAGATTCATGCACATCTAAAGAGGTTGTTGGAGCTTTATACCAATAAAATGCTGAAGGGCCGATACACAGGACCCGGGCTACATGAGTCCCAAATGCAAATAGAGTAAACCCATTCAGGGCAACATTCAATGTCAAAACCATGAAGGATTGTTCAAATTTAAGAATCATTACAGAAAGCAAAATGGTAGTTAGTTAGGAGATGATTCATAATAAGCAAGAAGTTTCAACATAAGATCAACCTCCAGAGTAAATCAATAGCTAGAGTCACTAATATTTTAAACACGGAGTCAAACAATAGTCTGACATTGGGCCTGCTCAGATAAAAAGGCAAAGAAATTCCTAAGCATGAAGTCAAATGACAGACTGTCATAGAGTCTGTCTTCATCAAAGTGAGTAAAAGTCTTTAAAACCTCTAAGTACAAAATCATTAAGTGGATCGACATGAAGTTTGCTTCTGGAGAATGTCAAAAGCTCTGGCAAAGGATGTGAGAAAATATTAATATAAGTAAAAAAACAGTCCTTCAAAGGGACATGCTTGATAGAAGTCTCAGAAAGGTCTGGCGCACATCCCAAAAGAAGCACATTTTCTAGGTTTTTATAAGAAAATGCCCTTTTGCGTGGTCATCCCTCCACTTTTTGCTAGATTTTATTTATGGTCTATGGACTCTGAACACTGGAGCGCTACTGTCCAGCTCCTGGTGTATGTGCCCTCACCCATAAAAATATGTAGAATTGGCTAATCCATGATTGGCATGATTAACTAGTATATGGCATTCTGTGTACCAAGGGCCTGTAAGTTAAATGTCACTAGTGGACTGCAGCAGTTATTGTGCTCAGTGGGGGGAAACCTTTTTCAGAACTGGTTTGAAGGGAGAGTTTCTCATTTCCCTAAACACACTTTAGGGGTGTGCCCAAAGCTTTGCCCAGGAGAAGAAAGGATCTTCCATGTTGGATTTTAGCAGAACAGTGCACTATGGGATTGTTTACGACCAAACCCAGAGGAAGTAATGTCAAAGTGGGTAGGGTTGCCCCTGGAAACGTTTTCCCTATTGCACTTTCCACTTTTTAGATCTAGTAACATCTAAAAAATTAAAAAATCATATTTCTGGTTCCTTACATTCCATTTTTGTCATTTTTTAGTAAATTGGAGTGGGATTTTTATTGTGTTGTATGTTCTACTTTTTTAGCTGTTTTGGGTACTGATAAATGCTTTGCACATTTCTCGTAAGTTAAGCCTGCCTGTTCTGTACTACAGCTACAAAAGGTTGAACTCAGGTTAAAATCATTGAGATCTAACTGGACCTGGTATAGAAATGTGACATTATTACTTGGTGAGGACTCGCATCCCCCTCCAACTAATAATCCACTTTCTCACAGTTTTCAAACAGTCAAAATCACAGACAAGACATGATGTGAAATGAAGTAATTATGACAACCAATAGATTTTCATAATCACATGATACATTAACAGCAACCGTACTAGAAACAAGTTCAGCATGCATAATTAATACTAACCCTTAACCTAAAAACTAGAGAAAGACACTAATGCTTTGTATTCAATACAATAGACCCTTCTGAGTTATCCGCAGGAACAGGAAAAGTCCTTGATTTGTTTAATCTGTGTATTCAGTTAGAACATAGCTTCCTTCAAAGCTGCAAAGAAATTACATTTACACAGCACCTCTGAATAGATCCTATTTTTGCTATGTTCTGCTAATGGAAAATAACGCTAGCAGGCCTTTTGAACGTAAAGAATAAAACATAATTTCTTTCATAATGAACACTAATTTTAATTAATACATCTGTTCTAACAAGGCACATAGTTCATTTTTCCCTATCACTGGAGACACATCTATGCAAGTTAGAGAGTGAGAGGCTGCAGAACAGATGGAGAGGGCAGCTATAAAACACATCGTACTCAGCTAATGCAAGGTTGTATATCACAATATTGTGGATAGAAATATAATCCTGCAAAATATTGTCTCCAGTATATTGACTTTCAAATATTGACTATCATTATATCATCAAGTAAGCATACATATGTGATTATAGATTTAGTATTATCTCCACATCTATGTAATTTGAAGGTACATATGTATAAAATTAAGATATATATGTAAGTTAAGAACAGTATAACTATACTTACCTATATATACTTACCTTGCCGATGTAGCAGTAGTCAATATTTTTGCAGGACAATATTAAAAGATTGATATTGTAGTAGAATAGCTTATGCAAGAGGAACATTTATGTGCATCTTGGCACAAAATAAATATATAAAGGCTGATGGGAGGTTAATTAAAAGACGAAAAGCTACTACATGACTTTCCTTGGCTATAATATTTATATAAGCACCTAATGTGTAACAGGCTAAATTCCTTGATTGCTTGTCATCCTGTAGGGCTGCTAAGCAGTGGCGGCTGCCAGCTATGGGGGGGAGGTTTCAGCAAATGGGGTAAAGATATATAAACGAAATTCATGCCAACATGCATTACATTATAGTTTTAAAGATAAAATGTTTAACTTTAAAACTGTAATGTAATGCATGTCGGTGATTTAGGGCATAATAAACATAAAATACATGTAATAAATGAAATAAAACACACTTACCTTGCTGCACGTCCTCGCTACATCCCTGTGTTCTTCTCTCCTCGGGCCCAGCAACTCCCCTAACCAATCCTGGCGCTGCTCTCATGCTTTTTAACAGCATGAGAGCAGCACCAGGATTGGATGGAGCAAGCTCTCTCAGCGCTCCAAAGAGCACTGGAGGCTTTTGGTCGGCCCCAAAAATGCTTTTCAAGACAGCTGGGTTGAGCGGGTTAAAGTGCGCATGTCTGGCTGGCTGTCTCAAGACGGCCGGCCAAAGAGACATGCACCCTTTAAAGTGCCCAGCCCATCACTCCGCTCTGCTGCTGCCTGACAGCAGCAGCCCCACCCCCATCCTGAGACTCGGCTCGGGACAGGGGTTTGCAGAGTCAATGAAAAATAAAATGGCAATAATGTCTATTACCATTTTATTTTTTATCTGGGGGCATTTTAACTTGTGGGGCGATGCTCCTTCGCCTTAATGGAGGAGCCGCCCCTGCTGCCAAGGCGCATCCTCCAGTATTGGTGGAAGTCAGGTTTTATTATGGAATGTCCATGCATGTAGACAGGTCTCACCCTTATTAGGAACACTTGATGGAAACTGATCAAAAGATTGAGAAGCTGGGGGAGGTGAGGAGCATGATAGATTTATGGAGGGCAGCATACTCCTTATTGTAGTCCTGCAAAACAATATTCAATGTGTATCTGACATAGAGTTGCTTTTAGGTTACTAGCAATCCCATAAAGGGATCAGGGGCACTGTGGAAACAGCACCAAACCTTATTCCGTTATTCACAGTATCATACAGAGGGTACTAAGAAGAATGAAAACTTTTATGTAAAAAGTATTTATTACTACAGGGACCGTCTGTTTCTCAGTACATCTAAAACAACTACACAGAATATGATTGGTCTCTCGTTTTACATTGCTTCATTGTTTTATTTCGTACTTTTATGGCTGTATGCCAGCCGAATAAAGCTGATTTGATTTGAACTACACAGAATATTATAACAACAGCAAAAAGACACATTATAAATAACGATAATAAAATGAACATTTACAGCATTATTAAAATGTCATTTAAAATATCATCTAGAACCTAACACCCCAATTCCTACTTCTATGCACTATACTATGAGAGC
Organism: Calotriton arnoldi; assembly: GCA_963921515.1. Classification (NCBI taxonomy): domain Eukaryota; kingdom Metazoa; phylum Chordata; class Amphibia; order Caudata; family Salamandridae; genus Calotriton; species Calotriton arnoldi. The sequence continues at coordinate 1,662,486 of CAWUFW010003000.1, read as the reverse complement.
ATGAAAGACAGAGCAACTTGCAATCTTGAGTTTCTTAGGGGGAAGAAACGCACTGCATACCTTGTTGTCAGCAAAGGCTGTTTTTATCAGTGGAGGCAGGAAGACAGTCTTCCCTGGAAGGGGCAAAGACCGACTGTGTTAGCAGTCAGCCGGTCTTCCTCCAGGGCTTGACTTTATCAGTTTTATTCTTCAGGTGAGATGTATCATCATTTAAGTATGAAATGTGCTGGTAGCAGTCAGCAGCAGCTCCTCCACTATGGCGGGGGAGCATCGCCCCCCCTCCCCCAAAACATCAGGAAAGGAAAAATAAAACAACACTCTTTTTATTGTTATTTTCCTGCCGAGGCTTGGGGGTGGGGCCTGGTGGTGACAGGTACTGATGAGAGTGGTAGTGCACTTCCATCACTGCACATGAGGGTTTGGCCGGCTGGCTCAGGCCGGCCAAACCATCATGCACAGTCAAAGCTCTCTCCAACCCAGCAACGCAGCTGGGTTGGACAGAACAGGCACAGACTCACAGTCTGTCCTGGAGCGCAAATCGAGGGTGCTCAGGCCAATCCTGAAGCTGCTTCCATGCGCAAGAGCAGCTTCAGGATTGGCCGCAGGGCATTCTGGAAGCCAGTGTCTTCCTGAAGGGGTGAAGAGGAGCAGGAGAGCGCGAGGGGACGGCTGCAGGTAAGTATTTTTTCTTTCTTTCTTTTTTTTCATACCCCGCGACCCATAGTGCCCCTTCCCTCCCTCTCCTGCCCACCCCCCGCTCCTCCAGCATGCCGGCCTCGCCTGGCAACAGGTGTGACTGTCTCTGGCAGAATCACGAGTGGTGATAATCTTGGAGAAGGACCTCTCCAAACAAGTGGTCAATTGGCAATCCTTATGCTCTAAATCTTATCACAAATTGGAATTTCTGACATAAGTTTGTGAATGTCTAACATAGATTATGTGCATCAAGGTATGCATCCCAGATATTTTCTTATACACATATAAGGCAAAAGGACGTCAATTCAGATTACCTAATTTTGGTTATATGTCTGTGTGTGTCCTTATTTAACCTTGACATGATGAGGAGTAGACATTTGACCCAGACAAATGACGCATTAGATGTTGTATCTATGTCATTAATTGAAGAATTTGATGTGATCACTGTTCCTAGAAAGTTAAGATCTGGCTACAAATGCATTTACAGGCAGACATGACAATGATTCTGCATAAATCAGGGAATATGGTGGCTTCCATTGTCTAAGTTAAGGAAGATGGTGGCCTCCATGAACTAAGATGGAGTAGGGGCCTACATGAGATGTAGTCGGACCTTAGAGACTTTACGTCAATTTCTGTTTATGACCTTCACTCAAGGTCCCTGATCCCTATATGCAGAGTACTTGGCTAAAATGATTTTGGACAGCAACCCTGTGAAGGGGTTCATTGTTCCTTGGGAAAACACTTAGGGCCAGATGTACGACCATTAAGTTTAGCGAGTGGCAAGTTGCGCAAAATTGCGACTCGCAATTTGTGACTCGCTAAACTTAATGTACAACAGTGTCTCAGACACTGTTTGCGATTCCCAATGGGGTCGCAGATTGCATGCCTCATGAATATTAATGAGGCTGTCGCAGTTTGCGACCCCATTGGGAATGGCTAGCACTCCCAGGGATGGTGGCCTGCTGGGGTCAGCAGACCACCATGTCTGTGACTGCTTTTTTAATAAAGCAATTTTTTTTTTTAAATGCAGCCCGTTTTCTTGAAGGAAAACGGGATGCATTTAAAAAATAAAAACGAAACTTTTCAGTTTCATTTTTTAAGGGCAGGCAGTGGTCCCTGGGACCACTGCCTGCTCTTAAAAATATTTTCAAACCCATTCACAAAGGGGAAGGGGTCCCCTGGGGACCCCTTCCCGTTTGCGAGTGGCTTACCACCCTTTTGTAAAGGGTGGTACACTGCGAATGTTGCAGCCTTCTGGAGCACTGAGACTCTTTAAACTATTATTTTAAAAAAGTTCAGATCTCTAGGTGATCAGCACATCAAATAAAAGGTGTTTAAGTTCTATATAAGACACTTTTCTTTTATTTGCAGATGCTGCATTTATTTTGCAAAAAATTCCAAGAATTCTGATTAAATAGATGCATGAAAGTGACTGTAGAGAAATCAAAGGTTATGACATTCAGGAGAATAAAAACTAAGGGGCATATTTACTAGGAAACTGTCGGAGCGCGATGTTAAGCCAAGAAGGCTAACTCTGTGCTCTGACAGTTTCCAAAAGCAGGGATGCGCCATATTCACAAGAATATGGTGCACCCCTGCCTTTCCCTTAGTGCTGGCGGTAAATGTAGGCACCTAGCTCCAATGCAGGCACTCTTGCACCATTGTGCAAGGGGGCCTGTGTTGCAGGGAAAGGTTGTTTATGTGCAGGAAGGTCTCCCTTCCTCCACATAAACAATCAATTGCGTTTTGCTGTTTCTATGTGTGCTGCACAATGTAGCACGCATAGAAACAGCAAAAACGAGGAGAAATAAAGCATTTCTCCTCATTTTGCCATGTTAAGACCAGGTTTTCCCTGGTCTTAAATTTGGTGCTGCCCCATATTTACACCATCCTTGTAAATATGGGGCAGCGTCAAAATCAATGGGTGCTGCGGCAGAACGCTCACTGCAACACCCATTGCACGCCCCTTTCACGCTAAGTGTAGCTTGAAAGAGGGCCTTAGTCACAAGGCGGTGTTAAGCCACTTTAAGTGGTTTAACGGCATCTTGTTAATAAGGCAAAGACCCTATCGCGACAGGAACGTCAGAAAAAGTGACGTTCCTGTGGCGATAGGGGCTTGTAAATATGCCCCAAAGTTTCAACCAATTAAGATCAAAAGTAATGTTTTAGAAATGGTCACATATTATGACTAACTAGGTCTTAGCCATTCAAAATCTTTTAGTTCGAGTGATCAAAATGTGAAAGTAGCATGAAATATAATGGAGTCTAACAATGTTGCCTAAAGATTGGAATAATTGGGACATGGGATAATGTCCTGTGACAGCATAAGTTTACTTTGCAAAATTGATGGCAAAAGCATAATATGGCACTTAAATCGGGGCCTATAATCAAGATATTATGATGAATATAGTTCAAAATAAATCCATGAACATTTATTGGACCTTCCAAATGTCACCTCCAATTATGATGTTTATTGTGAATTGTAAATTAGCCCACTATGTGACTTTCTTGAAATACAACAAGATTAGTACTGGATAAATATTGGGACAAAAGTAGCAGTTCACTTAGCCCACCAAGCCATCTCCAAATTGATGGTGAGTTTTCAACTGATCAACATCCCATAGTTTAGGGCACAGAAACACCTTTTGATTAAACTAAAACTTGAACATTGGTTTTCTAACCATACTGGCACTGCAAAGCATATTTCATTAACGTTAAAGGAGTCCTCAGCTGGATTTTATAGTAGGCAGTTTAACGATCAATCTACATAATTTGGTGATCGAATATATTCCATATGTGATAATGAGTGGCCCAGAGTTCTAGCTGATGGAAATTACTTCCCACAAGCACTTTTAACATGTTCAGGATTAGGTAAATAATCCGTACACATCTATATTTTCAATTGGAACTGCAATATAGGGAAGAACATAGTAGCAACTTGTATTTGTCCTCTTGCTCTTAAGGAGGACTCATAACTAATTCATAACTAATTTATATTTGGAAAAATCTGGACTATAGGGCATAAAAAGATTCTGTCTGGAAAATGTTATGTCTACATGATATAGGTATTGTACATAGAACTGTAACACTTAAAGTCCATGAAAAGAAATTGAGATTGATTGAAAAACTTAATATCTTGATATATAGAAATGTTGACATTGATGATAATTGAGTATTTGCGAAAGAATTTTCTTGCACTGAAAAATTGATTGAAACTCTCATGCAGTAATTTTGAGCCCTTGAACACTGCATTTTGATCTGTAAACTGACGAATAACTGTAGCACCATATTTTGACCTGAGAGTTATATATCTGTGAATTATGTGCTTTTTATTCTAAATTTAAGGAATAGTCTTTAATTGTTGATATGATTTGTTGATAATAATGATGGTCCTTCAAAAGGAGGTGGGGAAACTTGAGAATGAGATGAGGACATTGGAAAAAGTCAGTAATTCCTTAATGGGAATGACACTCTCCAACTGTGCCCTTCTATATTTGTGTCCCTCTGGGTAATTGAAGTTTTTATTGACTTGTTGTGCATCGAGCCACTCCTTGTATGGTCATATCTTTAACATGTTCAAGATTAGGTAAATAACCCTTACATACCTATATGTGTTCTCTTGCTCTTAAGGAGGACTGAGCCCAATATATGACTATAAGCACCTTATGTAACAGGAAGCAGAACAGATTACTAATTCATATATGGAAAAATCTGGACATTAGGGCATACAAAGACTCTGTTGGGGAGGTGTTGTGTCCACATGATATAGGTATTGTACATAGATTTGTACCACTCAATAAGATAACACTTAAAATTTGGGAAAGGAAATTGAGATTGATTGAAAAACTTAGGGGCATATTCTCAAGGAGCTATCGCCGAGTTACCGGCACATTATCGCAGCCAAAGTCGCGATAAAATTATCGCCCCATTCACAAGCTGGTGCTAACAGCCGATACCACCAGTTTACGTGCGAAAGCATCCGCAAAAAACATCGCCACAGATGACCCCAGCAACTATCGCTAATGAGATGCAGAGTAGGCGTTCCCGAGCAAAAAGTCGTGACAACACCACACCCCAACATTCTCAACGACCAGCCACATCGGCGATAAGACCACAAAACAGGCGATAAGGCGCGTTAGCAGCAGGAAACTAACACCTGCTCTGACCTGGTGTAAAGTCGGACGACAACCTGGGTGGGAGACCAGCCCAGAGCCACACATGAAGAACAACAGATGCCATGGAGCCACACACCATGCATCCCGGAGCCCCGAAAGGGCAACAACACCCACCGCCACCACCCCCAGGATCGTCACCCCGCCCCCGGACACCCTGCCCCCCCCCCCCTCGGACCACCACAGAGGCAGCGCAGACAGAGACAGCGGACCTCCAGGAAATGCACCAGCCTCACAGTCCTAACACCAGACAATGTCAATGCCCACTACAGGCTAAAAAGGACAACCATCCTCCGCATCCTGAACATCATTGCCCACAGGCAGACGGTACCAACACAGCGGACAACCAACATCCCTCCGCAGACAAAGCTGCTGGCTGTGCTGCACCTGTTGCCCTCTGGTACCTCCCAACCAACAACCGCCAGAGTCGGAGGAGTCTCACAGCCAGACCCATCCAAGTTCCTCACACCTGTCCCGGATGCCATCATCAGCCAGGTACCCCAGTACCTATACGTCCCCCACAATGCGCAGGAACAGCTGGAGACCAAGCAAGGACTATACGCCATAGCTGGATTCCCGTACGTGTTGGGGGCAATCGACATCACACGTCCTACTTTTGCCCCCTGCCGACACCGAACACAATTACCGCAACAGAAAGCACACGCATTCCATCAACATGCAGGCAATAGTGGACCACAGGGGACTCGTCACCAATGTCGTAGCCAACTACCCAGGCAGTGTGCATGATCCCCTCATCTTCCGACAGTCCATCATCAACCAGCGCTTCCAGGATGGCACCTATGGGAATGCACTGCTCGTTGGCAAGTACCAACTGAACACACCACACAACTCAACTCCACAATCATGCAAGTCACAACTTTGGCACTGCACATGTCACAAAATCACATACAACATGCCAAACAACATGCCCACCCACCAGACACAACAGCACAACTTACTGTGGCAACCTTGGTTAGCCATGTACATGAGCCATCAACGGCATGGCACCTCAGCCTCACAATAGCGGAATGTGGGGAGAGGTGGGAACCAGGCATGTACGAAGGAGGCAAGTGACCCATGACTGAGAATGTACACAATGACAAGTGTGGCGTGGATGTGCTGGCCAGACTGCAGTATGCAGACCACAGACATATCCATGGCAACATGCACTGCTGGTGTTTGGTGTGTAGTGTACAGTGGACGCAACCATGTCACCCCAGCCAGTGAGGAAGATCGCGGAAATGTAGCATGTGACGTCCCCCCCTGTAAGCGTGTGGGGAGTGGGCTGGCCCTGAGGACGCCAGGCCCGCGTAGGGGTGTGAATAAAAAGCACGTAGCACTGGGCGTGGTTCTCTTCTGGAATGCCCAACGCGTCTGCCAGGGCGGCGCCTCCCACCCCGCCACGAGGCCGACGCCGTGAGCGGGGTGGCCTGCGATCCTGTGTGCCTGCTGCACCCCGGGCCGCTGGTCCCCTAACACGTCATGCCCGCCCCTGCGCAGCCAGGCCTCACTGCTCACCTGCCGACACCGGCGTGTGTCAAAGAGGGCCCACCATGTGCTGGCGCAAGCACCAAGCCCGAAGCCCGCGACCTTGGCAGCCTCCTCAGACCATCACGGCCTCCGCGACACAGGCCCGCTTTACTCCTTTTTCGTTGACGTACTCCACCGCTGCCTCCGGCCTACACTACGGTCAAGTAGGTCACACATTTGGAACTGAGTCTTGATTACACAATGGCAGAGTACATATTTATGGCATTGTTTATATCCCTATACTCCCTTCGATGTGGTGCCACCAACTCTGTCCAGGAATCTTCTCCACATGCCATTTCAACGCCGTGTGTTAGAGATCCAGGAGGAGCTCGCTGCACAGCGGGTGCCCCGCGCTGACCGCTGCCTCCGGCACACACTGCGGTCGAGTAGGACACAGAATTGGAACTGAGTCTTGATTTGTTAATTGGAGAGTTTATATCATTGTATAAGCCTTATCGCTGACAGCATCCCCTTCCGGCTCTGGTGCCACTGACTCTGTGCCTTGGGAGTCAGGGACACTCTCTGGTTGAACGTTGGTGGCGTCTGAGTCTATGGCCTGGGGGTTGTCTTCATCATCATGTAGCTGGTACTGACATTGTGGGAAAGAGGAGACTGTAGCATTCAACTCCTCCATATTGCCTGTCTCTGCTTGCTCCTGCCCTCTGCGTCATGCCCTAGATGGACACCTTCCACTGTCCCCCGTAACACTCCGCAACATTCTCCTTGGACATCAACGAGGAACCGCTCAGATCCCGTGGCCCTACCTCAGTGCATCGCCAGGCACCGTCCCGTAGCGGTGTGCCTGTGCCGGCCGCTGAGCATCCGGGGCCACCGACTCTGTGCAGCTCAAGTCATGGACCCTTGCTGTTTGTACTTTGAACTCCTGATTGTCTGATCACTGTTGTAGTTGTTGCCAGCACAATCCATCCCCTGAGGGGTGGCTTACACTACCCAACACCCATCCAGCACAGGCGTCACTGGACGTGTGACCCTGGCAATAAAAGGGGCCAGGCGCACGTGCCCGTAGCCAGTTTCACTAATTATCTCAGTGTGTCCGTGTGGTCATTCTGTATGCATGTGGGGCCCGGGCCATACCCCATAACATTGTGCTGTGTACAGCATGCGCAACCTTGTCACCTCAGGCAGTGGGGTGGACCTGGGACATGTATCTGTGTCGGACCCCCCTGTGGGCGTGAGGGAGTGGACCAGCGTACGGCAGTACGGCGTAGAGCTGTGGTCATTCAACACGTGGCTCTGGGCATGGTTAAGTGTAGGCCTTGCCAAGGCGGTTACTAATGCGTGTGTCTCAGGTGTAGTGTCGGCGCCACCCGTCATGCAATACACAATGTTGCTATGTAGCATGCCCCCGGAGTATGGGCTCGGCCGAGGGGTAAATGAGGGTGCGCAAGCCCGCTCGCGCTCAGGGATCAGACATGCCAACTGTTGTGTGTGTCGCTATTTCCGCAGCATAAGCCAAAGGTCTACCCTCAACCGCATGGCGAGTTCAGCCAGGCATGACCTCTACATCTGTGTCCGCCCTGTCCTTACCATAGGCCTACACACACGTGTCCGTCCACCTTCAGCGCACGACATCACTGTGTTGTTGTCAGGTTTGTGGACATGCACAGACAGGCATGACAATAGTGTGCCGTAGGGGTGCAAGTGATGCAACCGCGCTGCGCACACTAGTAAATAGGCTCAGGGGGAGGGAGGAGCAGCAGTGAGGCTACGTAATACACATTGATGCCGATCACTTGCAACATGCAGTACATGTCATGCAGGAATCACAAGGTCACACATATCACACAGCAATGAGCCAGTGAGCCGGCCATCACATCTTGCAGGGCCAACTATTGGCTCATTTCTCTCTGCACAGTCACAGGTGACCAAGGATATGCACTCTGCGCTTGGATGATGACACCCCTCCGAGCCCCGGACACACAGGTCCAGAGGCTGTACAATGCGGCCCACAAACGCACCAGGGGCATCGTGCAACGCACATTTGGCGTGTTGAAGTCACGTTTCAGGTGCCTAGACGTCACAGGTGGGAGGCTCCTGCACAGCCCAGGCATAGTGTGCAAGATGATCGTTGCATGTTGTGTGTTGCACAACATATGTGTACGCAGCAAGGCCCCATGGATACAAGTGCCAGATGCACCGGACGATGATGATGAGGATGAGGCAGGTGGCCCACACCCCACTGCGGCCGCAGCAGGAGTTGCCCGTGGGAACACCATTATTGACAATTTCTTCACATGAGCACGTCACATTGTGACAGTCCTTGGCAATCATGGGACAGTACAATATGGCCACAGGCACAGCATGTGCTACTAAATGCTTTCAAAATACACATTCCCTGAGTGCATGTCACTCATCTGTACAGGCACATCACTCAGACAAGTGTGAGTGCGACATGTATTGCTGTAAATTTTATGATTTGTTCAGGGATGGTGGGTGTGTCACCTCTGTGCAAACGGGCTGTTTAGGGTGTCACGTATTCGGACTGCCAGTTCTGTGTGTCGCTGTTAGTAGGGAATCCCACTCTTCGGCCTTTCACTTGTGTCCAAATTCATTCCATTTTGGCTACCATTTGTGTCCTACTGGTGACAACAGGGCTCCTTTTGGGGTCAGATATGTACCACCATGATGCAGGGATGCCCCCTGTGGCTCAAGTCCCACAACATGGGCAACATGTACGTAAGCGGGAGTCACTGCCCCTACATTCGTCCACGCTTTCATGGTGGATTGCTCATGGTCATGACACGTCTGTGTGCAGGAGGGGTTGCTTGTCCCTCTGCAATGTGAAGGGGAGATGCGGTTTCAATGTGTGTTCCATGCATGTTTCTGCATTGGCGCAGTTTACATGCAGACTGCATGTCAATGTACATTGTGACTGTGAGGAGATGCCTATTTGATGCGGGACAATGGTCATCTGTTCTACGTCAGGGATGTGTGGTTGTGCTCGTACATTGTCATCTCACCGTAATTTTAATCTGCTTTTATGCTGCATTTTCCCGCATGACGCGTGGGGATTGCAGGCCTATGGCTGGTTATTGCTGAGTTTTGTATCGCGATTGGCAACATCGCTACTATTTTCGTGTTCGTGTTTCGCGTTTTTTCTGCGTCGCGTTGGTTTTAACACGTTCTTTTGACGCATTATCGTGGGACTATCGCATGGGGCCGCCGTGTTGTGAATACCACGTTGACACAGAGTTGTTTTCCCGCGAAGGACTGCGATGTGAAGAGTTGCGTTAGACTAATTTTGCGGTAGTTATCACACGTTCTTGAGAATATGCCCCTTAGTATCTTGATATATGGAAATGTGGACATTGAAGATAATTGAGTATTTGCAAAAGCATTTTCTTGCACTGAAGAATTTATTGAAACTCTCATGAGGACATTTTGAGCCCTTGAACACTGCACTTTAATCTGTAAACTGACGCATAATGTTAGCGCAATATTTTGACCCTAGAGGTATGTATATCTGTGAATTATGTATTTTTTATTTTAAATTTAAGAACTATTCTTTGATTGTTGATTTGTTGATATGATTTGTTGATAATAGTGATGACTTACTGTTTTTAACCATAATTAACTTATGATGATAAGGGGAATGCGTATTTAAGCCTTTTATAGAGTCTGCATGGTCCTTCAAAAGGAGATGGGGAAACTTGAGAATGAGAGGGGGACATTAGAAAAAATAGGGAGTAATTCCCAAATGGGAATGACACTCTACATTTGCACCCTACTATATTTGTGTCCTTCTGGGTAAAATACTTTTTGTGTGATTTGTTGTGCATAGAGTTGCTCCTCGTATGCTGACTCCAGAACAAAAAGAAACATGAGACAAACCCATTCGCATTGATTGAAGTTAAGGTGGCTTGATACATGTGGCAAGTGGGAAAATCCCTTGTATCTGAGGCCTCCCGTAGAAGTTCTACATTACCTTTCAGTTTACATTGGAACCTGATCTACATAAAATGTATTTGTTGGGCAGGAAAAACTGTCTTTTACCACCTTTAATGTGTGAAAATGTGTGCAAGAGAAACAACACTGTGTGAGGTCCATTGAAGTCTAATATATGTAAATGTTTAATGGCAAAAGTTGAGGAAGCAACAAAAACATTCTAAGTGCAAATTCACAAAACAACTGACTAGTGTGTCTGAGCCGTTGGCTCATGCAGTGCTAAATTTACTTCAATTACACATTTCTTTTATACATTTCTATACTTCAACAAGAGGAGGATAAGATTTGTGATGCTATGAGTAACTCTAGATAGCAGCCATTGAGCAGGTACGTAGCTCTTCTCAAGGGAAGAATGTTAGAGTCCTTGAAGATTTGATACAGTGGGGTACAGTAGAAAGCTCACTTCACTAAATCTGTAGTTCTCACTTGTCTAAGTCAACTTCAGAATGAGTCTATGCCTACTGGAACAGCCAGGCTAAATAGCAGTATACAAAATGAAAATACAAGATGCAGTACATTTAAAATGTGTGTTAATGTGCAATAGTGCAAAGGTGTTGGTAATTCTTTAGGCAGATATAAAAATTATTTCTCTAATGAGAAAGGTCATAGTGGTGGTTTTAACTGAACTTCATTGTGATCCATTACACACCTGGCCCTTTTCAATTCTATTGATTACTTGCAAGTGTGAACATACACTTGACCCCTTCTGCACAGCTGTTGATGTGAAAATTACCGTGTTTTTCAAAATTACACAAATACAATTTTAAGTCAATTATACATGTTAATAGACATCAAAGTATCATGATTCTTCTCATTGTTTATTTAACATCTGTTTTGCGGTTTTTATTTCCGCTGTTAAACCATTTTAATGTGGAAACAATCTTGAGTGTCAATTGTAATATATACAAAATTAAACAATCAAAAACAATAATTTACAAATTATCCAATAGGTGTCTCTCTTTTGCGTGGTTCCCAATGCATTTCGGGATATACATATCCCTTCGTCAGGGGTACTGTAATTTAAACAATAAAGACATTTTTGAGAATTTTTTCCAATTAGGGAGGAAATGGCTACTTTCAATTCTAACCTTAAATTGCAATGCTCTGGGCAAAACCTTGGCAACTAAATTGCTGAAAGTCTGGCTCGCATTGGTACATCATGACCAGAGTGGGTTTGTCAGGGGCAGGAACAAGTCTCCCAATATTTGGTGAGTGTTCTGAGACTGCCCTGGACTCTGTAGTGGCCTCAAAGTGGGCACCAGCAAGCTGGTTGCATTTGTAATGATATGTGTGAGATTCTGTAGCAGGATGTTCATATGTATGGGCTATGCCAGGCATCTCTTGACACCAAAATAATGAGCAGTGGCTCCACAGAATGTTTGGATTGATTGCGAGAGTCTTACCCACCTCTCTTTTTTTCAGGCTTACAAGATAGCATCCACTGTGGGCTATCCTAGATTTTGATGCTTTTTCTTGGATGGAAGCCTACAGCTATGACTTTATAGATACACAGTCTTAAGATGGTGCCCTGTGAGTGCTGATATGATGTTGGCTATTTTCCATCGTGGCAGTAATTTAAATTGCTAGTTGAAGGCTAATTGTTTGGATGGCATTGTTTCTGGGTAGTCACTAATGTGAAGCATTTTACATAGGAGGACAATCACGTACTTTTGGTATGAGTTGTATTTGTTTTGCTTTAATCAGTGTACATTCCATTAATGCTTATTTACATATTTAAATACTCAAGATGGCATTTCTGCTCATAAATGATGCAAATGTGTGATTGTGGGAATGAGGAGCTACTATGAGGCTGCAAATTTTACTCCAGCATCAGAAATTCAACCAAGCATACTGGCTTTTTAAATATAAATAGTGAGGCATTAACATTCAACTAATGGTAGATAAGCTGCCCAGTCATCTTAGAAAGCATTACACTAACAATGAAGATAATGTGCAAGGTTCTTGTTGGCTCATTTAGTTTGACTATTGGTATGAGGGTGGTAACCAGAGGAAACCGCTCGTTCAATTCCTAGCACCTTACAAAGAGCATTCCAAAAGGTTAGTAGATATTGAGTACCTCTGTCAGAAATTATGTTGTATGGCAAGTCATGATGGCAAACAATATCAGTCAAAAAACGTTGGGCCATTTGTTCAGCTGTAAGCAATTTGAATAGAGCAGACAAATGAGCCATCTTTGAAAAAGTATCATCCATGGTCATAAGGACCTGATATACTTTAAAATCCGGAAGATCAATTATGGGAATCAATAGGTATTATATGGCATGGTTCTGGAGCTACAAATACATTTGCAGATATCCAAAAGGTTTCTAACGGAAAGACTTGTTTTGAGCACAGATTGGAGAAGACTTGACATATTATTGATTATCGAAATGAACTGAAGGCCACCAAAAAGAAAGTAAAACAAGATCCATCGTGGTTTTGTTTCCTCTGTGGCATGAAATATCACAACACTTATTCATCATATTAAACTGCAATTTGACAGTAGTAATGAATATATAAAACATAGAAAATGTGACAAAGGAATTTTGCTACAGGCCTAACAATTGGCAATTGCTTGGGGTAGCATTACAACCCATTGTTCTTTTGCCCAACATACCACCTCAGATTAGACCCAGCTATATGCAAAGCAGTCTTGGTCCAGCTCCAGTTCAGAGCTCTAGTTCAGAGAGGATCTGGCTTGGCAGTTTGGGCTGGACTGCTCCCATTGAAGCAGGATCAATGCTGATTTGAATATGGCTGAATCTAATCTGAGGTGGCATCGTGGGCTAAAAATGATGAGTTGGAATGCTACCCTGAGCAATTGACAGTGGTTAGACTATTTGCAAGCATTTCTCCCATCAATTTTTGTGTGTTTGTTAGGAATGAATACTGGCTTTTGGCTGAAATGTACATCGTTAAGAATTATTAGGGAAGTCTTGGTATCGAGATCTTCAAGATTCTTGCAATCAAATCAGTATTAAGCCTCTTTAACTTTTCCAAGAAAAACTGAACAATACCAACCATACAAGGTGAAAGTATAATTGGTTGATCAATAGTAAGCATCCATTCAATATAATGAAGAGAACGAGCATGTATGAACAAATTCTTTGATCCGGAAATATAGGTTATAGTCAGGGCCACTGGAATTATGTGGCAAGGGAGGACCAAATTATGTGGCAGAGTTAACTAAATTATGCAGCAAGAAAAGGCAAATTATGCACTCTAATGAGCCACATTTTACGACAGCTTTACTTGATAATTTTGTCATTTTTTCACGTTATCACTTTCTGGTTGAAGGGTTCACCTCATTAGAACCCGTTTAACATCCAAATACAGTAATAACCAACTGAAAGAAGACCAGTCAACCTTTACAAAAGGCCTTCCACTGCAAGGCAACACAGGTCGCTGCGATTTTAGTAACTTTTGATCTGTTTAAGCTAGACACAATTTTTTTGTTGAAATATGCTGATTATGCAGCAGATGAGCCCTGATTATAGTAATGTTAAATTGAAAAAAGAAACGTCCATCAACCTTGGCGACTATTCCTACACTGCACGTTCCATAGACATTGCAAATTCTTATGGTCAGTTGGATTTGAAAAGGTTCCTTGGTACCCATCAGCTAAAATGTCGAAGGAACACAAGTCTTTTTCATAGCTAGCAACTTTCTTTCCAACACTCAATAGCTCCAACCACCCTCTGACAAGACATGCGACAGAGAGAAAACTGGATGCTCATATTCAGCATTTTCTTGCAGTTGTAACAGAGCAGCTACACTGCTCTTTCAGAAGCATCACATGCCACTATAAAGTTATTTGCGATGCCAGGATGGCGTAGAGTGGAGGGTTGAGTCAACATTCTCTTTAGTGGATTAAATGCTCTTAAGTTTGAGAGTCCCAATGAAAGCCTCCTTTCATATTTTTCTTCTTTAAAACACATGTAATATCACAATTGAGATTTGTAAAATTGATTATACATTTTCAATAAAAATGCTTCAAAACTTTGGGCTTCCTTCACATTGCAAGGGCGTCTGACACCTTCTTTGGACCCACAGACAAACCAGATGCATTCAGTCTTATTCCCAAAAAATTCAACATCTTCCTTCTCTAATTGACATTTCTCAGGGTTGCAAATTAATTGAGGAAGGATTTAATGAAAGTGCTTAGGAAAGGTTTAAAGATTCTCCTCTTTAAAGAACACTACACTACAGTGCATTCACCATTCAGAACCAAATCTCCTCTTCTCTTACTCCTTGACTTTATGCTTTTTAAAAAAAAATGTGTCCTCATTCTGCCAACTTTCTTGCTAGGTTGTACTCTAATCCCTCTAGGTCTTACGAGGGGGAACCAAACCGGAGATCAGAAGAGGAAAAGAAAGAGTAGTGTCCCACAAGCATACTGCTGTTTCCACTTCCATCTCCTTTACGTACTGAAACCACCGGAGAATAGGAGATACCATGGCCGACAGCATGATTGGCTTAATCATTGGACTCGCTTGCCTTCTCTCTCCACTTTACCAACGGGGACCAGATTTTATCTTTACTTCTTGGGTCGCACGCCATGTCGGACTCACTTGTGTATACGATGTTTCTAAGACACTCAGCAAAAGATGGAGGACTTTCAGATTTCCATAGCCTACAGATCTCACGCCTTGCTAACAAGATTGCATAGAACAAAAACCTTGAGCTAACCGCATTGGTCTGTACTTCTTCCTCCGGATTTAGCCCAAAGAAAATAAGGCGAGGGCTCACTTTAATCTGTTTCCCAATAATTTATCCTATAAAGTCACAAACCGAATTCCAATAGGGTACTATTTTCGGGCATAACATAAACAAATGCACATCATCTGCTGCTACGAGCATACATCTTGGGCAGTTGTAAGTATTGCCGGTAACCTTGGACAGCTTTGCAGGTGACCAATAAACTCTATAGGTAGTAAATAGATGGTTACGTTTAAGTGATGCCGGTTTTACTACTGTTCGTAACATGCCATATGAGTCGCACAACATTTGCTTCAGATCTTCATCATCCAACTCTTTACCCCACAGATTTAGGATTTCAGTTTCAATCTTCACATCCGTCTCCAGAAAGGCCCAATACCAGAAAGAGATTTCCTTTTTCTACTGATCAGTTCTCCTCACCTGATCAAATTTTGATTCCTCCTTCCTCCTCCTCTTGTGCCCAATCTTGTGTCACCCACCAAGAGCTTAATTGGTAATTTTTAAACCTCGTTAGCTGTCCTTTGGTACAGTTGTTCAATGCTTCCCAGCTCATTAAATTTAAGCCCTCCTTAAGATCTGCCCAATAACCGAAACCCCCCGATTTTAGGGGCTGACTAAGTTGATCCCGCAAACATTCCGGGGTACCCGGGAAGTCCCAGATCAGGGCCCAGGATGAAAAATATGGAGCTCCCAATCTTTTCCGCACATACATCGACGTACTTAATGCGGACTTCAGGATCTTAAGCCTCACCTTTTAAAAAAACTTTGGATCTCCATATTTAAAAAGGAAATGATGTCGACCTTGTGGAATATCCACCAACATAGCCTCAAAAAGTGAGCCAATCGATGACTTATCTGTCTTGTTAGCGAGCATGCGAACATTCTTAAAATGAAAGGCATAGCAATAGGCAAGTAAGTCTGGTAGCGCGAATCCTCCAACCTCCAGCCTCCTCCTCAACTTCTTCCAGGCTATCCTGGGGCCTTTTGACGCCCAAATAAAACTTCCTATTCTCCCCTGGAGTTTAGCTATATCTTCCCTCTGAAAGACTAGAGGAATAGTGTTGAAAAGGAAAGTAATTTTTGGGAGGATAATCATTTTTATAAGGTTTACCCGACCATAGATATTTAAAGGTAGATTCGCCCATTTTAACAGCAGACCCGCTATCTCCTGACTGACTTTCCTCCAGTTTGTTTTTGTAATATCCTCCATCTTCTGGGTAATTGAAATCCCAAGATACCGTATTTGTGTTTTTACCCCGTGGCTCACCCGACCCTGGTTCCATTCCATTATCTCAGTTTTTCCTGTATTCACTTTATACCCAGAGATGCGGCCAAATATCTCCGCCTTCCTCATCAAGTTGGGGATTGCGTCTTGCGGATTACTTGTAAACAGCATAAAATCATCTGCATATAGTGCTAATTTAACTTCAAAATCATACGATTTAAAAGGAAAGATAGTGGTGTCTGCCCTTATCAAGTTAGCTAGTGGCTCTATATACAGATTAAAGAGAAGCGGGGACAGGGGGCAACCCTGTCTTGTCCCTCTAAAAATATTGAACCAATCTGACAATTCCCCATTTACCAACACCTTGGCCTTAGGACCATAATACAGATTTTGCACCGCCCTTACCATATTCTGCAGGAAGCCAAAACTACGTAAAGTCTCCCAGAGATAAGCCCAATGAACCTGGTCAAAAGCTTTGGCTGCATCAACTGCTACCATAGTTAGGGATAGATCCCGAGCCTCCGCCAGGTCTACCGCCCCTATCAACTGGAAAGTTAATTCATTAAGCTGCCTCCCTGGTATAAATCCTCTTTGATTGGGATGAATAACCTCTTTTATTACCTTAGCTACACGTGATGCTATAACTCCGGAAAGGATCTTATAGTCCGTATTTAAAAGGGATATCGGTCTATAGGAATCCACCTTCTGCAGGTCCTTATTGGGTTTTAAAATCAAAGTGACTGTAGCCTCTGACCAAGAACTGGGGACCATTTCCCCACCGATATATATCTCATTAAATAGAGCTTTTAGAACTGGAATTATTATATCTATAATACAAAAGAAAACCTAAACTGGGAGGCCATCCGGTCCGGCTGCCTTTCCCTTTACCATTTTCCTACACTGTGATCTTATCTCTTCATCAGTGATCTCTCCCTCTAGGGCTTTCTGTTGTTCATTAGTTAATTGTGGAAGTGTCGTCAATTTTAGCCACTCCTTTATGCCCTCCCGGCCCGGTTGTATATCTTCACTATATAAATCACTTATGAAACTACGGGCCTCTCCGCATATATCTGCATTGGCGTACAATACTTCCCCTGATTCCCTACTTATTAACTCCCAAATTGTGTTCCTGGCCCTATCTACCTTAGCCTTCCAGGCTAATAGTGAGCTACATTTTTCTCCATAAGCAAAATGTTGAAGCTTACTCGCTTTCCATCTGTCAAGTAATTTTTTATCTATCTGCGCCTGGAATGCTACTTGTAACCTCTCCAACTCTTTACTCAGGACTTGCACACTATCTAGATCCTCCATTGAAGCCTTCTGTAATTCTCCTTCTTTTTCCTTAATCTCTCTAATTCTGTTTTCATCTACTTGCTTCGCCACCCGTCTTTTTCCCACCATTATAGATCTTAGGACCCCCCTTAAGTATGCCTTAAAAGCATCCCAAACTATATGTCCTTTTGCTGACCCCCTATTAGCATGAAAGTAATTAGCAGATTTTTCCCTTAAATCGCGAAGCACATCCTCATCTAATAGTATCGTCCTATCTAGTGTCCATCTTCTCTACCCCTCTTTTTGATGTATCCTCAAAGACATGGCTACTGCGGAGTGATCTGACAAGATCGCTGGAATATGGGCCACCTCTACTACCTCTCCGCAGAGCTCCTGATCTAATATAAAATAATCTATACAGGAGTGATGCCTATATTTCTTGCTATAAAAGGTGAACTCTCTAGTCTCCCTCTTTTTTGTACGCCAAATGTCAATCAGGTTAAATTCCTTCATCGTACTCTTCAGTCTGGAGAATGTTTTTGGTGGATTTGTGTACTTAACTTTTGACGTCCTGTCTAATCTTTGTTCATAACTAAATTAAAATCTCCTCCCAATATAATGGGGGCTGTTGTCTCTAGTAAACAAGATTCCAGCTTTATCAAGGCCTCTGGGTTATCATTATTCGGCCCATAATATACGGCACACACCAATGGCCTGCTTTGAATTAGAAGAGTAGCCACTAACCATCTACCCGAAAAGTCAGATTCATATTTAACTAATCTTATTCCATAGTTGCTCTTAATAATGATGGCCACTCCCCTGGTGCTCCCTCTCTGGTCTGAACATCCTACCTCCTGGACCCATCTAAACTTATCAAAACATTGCCTACACTCATTTCTTTCCAAATGAGTCTCTTGCAGCAATATAATTTCGGCCTCGCTATTCCTTAAAAATTCCATGACCCAGGACACTTTCCTTTTAGATCTCAACCCATTTACATTCCATGTTAGGAAATTGACTACTTTTGAGTTATCCATACTCTAATTCTATAGCACCACTTCACCTTCTTGCGCAATAGACCTTGATTCCATCTCTCAGTCTTTTTAGACCCAGACCCTTCAAAAGATAGCCTAATGAGGAATTTTTTTTTTTTGCTTTTCTCCCACTGCACCCCACACCCAGTGCCCCCCCTCCCCCAGGAAACCCCCTCTCTACACCCAGGGCGATGCAATCCGCCCTTCGTGACCCCCCCGTCCCACAAAGAGAAGAGAACATAAAATTAAGTAGAAAAGAAAAATAAACAGCCTATCTATTACACCCTAGAAATATCATACTAACATCTATTCTTAATATCCTTAGAGAACTCTTGCCCTTATTACGTGAACTGACAGCTCATCCCTCCATCTGCGATAAAAAGGTATCCACTTCCTCTGGATTACTAATGTTGTACATCTTGTTTCGCCACATTATTTTTAACATTGCTGGGAATTTCAACTGAACCTGAGCTCCCTTACTTTGTAGCTCATTCATTCTAGTGCCCAATTCCCACTGCCTCTGAGCCGTCCTCTTACCTAGATCTGATCTTATTTGATAAGTAAAGCCATCATGTCTTAAGGAACCCTCCTTCAGAGCACGTCCCAACACTAACTCTTTCACCGCAAATGTAAGGAAATTTATCAAAATCTTTCTAGGGGTCTTCCTATCTGGGTTCAGCTTAAAGGGGTCTCTGTGTGCTCTCTGTATCTCCTTCTCCCAATCGATTTCTGGTCTATCCTTCAAAATATCTTCTCTCAGGAGGCTGCATATAAAAGCCTTAACATCCCCTTTCTCGGCCCCTTCCGGGATTTTGAGGAATCTCAGATTATTGCGTCGAGATTGTGTTTCCAACCTTTCTAAATCCTCTTGAAGCGATCTATTCTGCCTTTTTAGCGTCTCAATATCCTTGGAATTTTCCGACACTGCTACTGACAATGTTTTAACCTCTCCTTCCAAAATTCCAGTACGCTGCGCAATATCATCCAGTTTCTCTTCTAATATCCCGCACTTATCTCGAATCCCTTTTTGATTAGTCTCAGATATCTCGAATTTCGTAAGAATGTCCCGCCTCAGATTCAAAAACATCCTTTCCATAGAATTTTCGACTCCTCCATTGCCGTGTGAACTGTCGTCACTTTGCTTAGAACTCTCCACCTCCCCCGTCTTACTGCTACCTTGAGATGACTCCATGCTTAAAGTTGGAGTAAGACTGGGACTGGGGCTTGCTTCCAAACTTAAATTTACAGCTTGCTCTTCACCATGTAAGCACCCAGCCAGTGGGGAAAAACGATTTTCCAAAGGCAGTGGAGCTATTTGTGTCTGTTTTGTGGCATTATTCCCCAGTCTGGGCGTTGCATTGCGGTACTCCTCTCCATTCCATCCTGAGGGAAATTCGGTTGTGGAAAGGAAAAACCGGGACATAAAGCAGTCTATAACAGCTAGGGTATTAGGTTCGGGTGATGGGTGGGTCAAATACCTTAGTGGGGTACAACGCTCTTTGAATAATCTGCCAAGAAGTTATCTAGGGGGGGGTCACTCCATATGAGGTCCTATTTGGGACTAGAATGTGGGTACCAGACCTTGAACACGTAGGCACAGTGGTGGAAAATAAACCCTTTGATATCAAAGATCGTTTGGCTGTTTTACAGGAACTAAACAAGTTAAGAACGAAACAAAGCAACATATTCCTACAGCCAACCACCACTGGGGATCAACCGGCTGTCCCAGCAAGGCCTCTCTGGATTCCAAAAGTTGGGGATCTAGTCAGAGAAAAGATTGAGGTTTTAACCTGTTCCATTATTTTGAAATATGACCTTAGGGAAGGTGAAGGCTTGACAGGCACAAGCACTTCCTTGGGACCACAGCGTCTAGGTCTCCCTCCAGACTTCGGCACCTTCCTCTTAGGGGAAACCGCTACAGCCTCTCTTACTGCCTGCTCCCTGATTCCCCCTCCTTTACCTCCTTTACCCTTGCATTTTCCCTCCGGGAGCGACCGCAGCTGGTAAGGCCTCCTCACTCGTATTTCATTATTTAAAAGTGCATTTTTAACAGTACTCTCTCCTTTCTCCGTTGTATCTAGCTCGTTTTGGGGGTTAATTCCTGCACCAGTGCCCTCAATAACACTATCTCCTCTCACCTCCCCTCTTTCTCGAGCTGAATGTAAAACCTTAGATGGAGGCACTTTTTCCATCGGCCTCGGCACCTCCCGTGTGCACCCCTGTACCTGTGGTCCTCTGCTCTTCACGCTCCTTCTCCTTCCAACCACATCCCACACTTGCACCTCGACTTGCGTATTCCGGCGCATGGACTGCTCCTCTTTGCCACCGCAACTCTCCTCGCTGATCCTGGAGTCTCTCTCCTCCAGTGGCCAGCGTCCTGTGCTATCTCTGCCTCTATCGACCCGGAAGCCAGCCGCCACTATCGCCGCACGAGTCCTTCGCCAAAGACCCGCTGCTTGCTGCCAAATCCCACGCTGTGTCTCTACATCCAAACCCATTGTTGTATTCCTCTTAGGGTATCCATAAACGGGCTTTCCAGTATCATGTCCTTATATAGGCACAATTCGCCCTGCCCTTATTTAGGCATTAAACCGTGCACTCCAAATACAGGCATGGTCTCTGACATCCGTCCACCCTAACGTCACAACGAGTTCATGAAGAACAGACCCTTAGGCTGCGGGAGTTTCCCTAGTCCAGGACTATTGATTTCTTCAAGGACTCATATATTATGCATGAACCATATTCCTTAGGGGGTTCATTCATGACGTCTTTCGCTGTCCAACTCACATCAATACTAACATTCTTAGGTGCTCTCAGGTATAAATATACCTTCCCTAGCCCCTGTAAACCAGAGGAGACCTCGACTTCAGAGGAGCCCGTTTCCCGGCCTGACGCACTGAGAAGACGCTGTCATCCCTGCACGCAGAGTCCAGCTTCCAGTGATCTGACTTCCCTTGCGGGGTGTTGGAGTTCGAGTCTGGCAAAGAGATTTCTACCTCTCTCATTCTTCAGGTATGGAGATGACTAGAACCTAGAGGGACTCTTGGCATACTAGGCATACTAGGCATACTAGACTTAACATACTCTTAGTATACCATAGTAAGGAATACTTCACCTACTTCTTCCCTTGTCCTACACCTAGGTCAGGTTAGGTACATTGGGGTAGAACTAGCTTAGCAACGCATCGTATGAGTACTCGCATTTTTAGTCTGTGTTATTTGTGTAACAGCATATGTACTAAAAGATAATGCTCTCGCAGTATTATTTATTTCTACTGCTCACACTGTACATTATTTATTTCGCATACTGTCTTGTGATCGTAACAGCACATTTTGCTTACACCAGAAACAAGACTGTTCAATAAATCCTTTATTGAAACGCCCGTCTATTTCTTTCTGTGTAACTTGGAGAAAACTAAGCATGCACGACTGAGCTGAGTGAAATAGTTATCTATTGTTTCCACGACTCTGGGACACGTTCTGATTCTAAAGGGAAACACAGTGGTCATGTTTTGCGGCTGCCAGAAACTACTCCCTTCTTGTTGTCAAGGAGTTTCTAGTGGCCTCTGAGCTAGCTGGCACAAGTAATTAAGTTTAATATACTCGATAGGGACATACTGACCTTAGTCCTATGTCAAACCTATAGGATATATTATTCCAATGCGCAGAGCCTATTAGGGAAATAGGAGCTACACTACATGGCGCCCAACGTTTGGTAAGGCAGTAATTCAACGTTAGATACTGAGTAACTCAGCCGTGCTTTTTCTCTCAAGACCCCTACCCATATACTCCAAAAGATGTCTGGAGTGGGCAGGGTTTAGTATCCACCACGGCTACATAGGGCAGTACCCTATATATTAGCTGTTTGGTTTGCTCAACGTTGAAGGATACAGTGTTCCACAATATTGTGCACCTTATCTTTGTTTCCTTGAAACTTGTTTCTACATTTTTCAACCAACAAAATGCCTGACTCCGACAATGAAGCCGGAAACGGTGGAGCTGCGGCTGACCCAGTCGTAACAGCTTTTAACATTACAGGTTTAAATGAAACCGAGGAGGGTGTCATAAACATCCATCCGAACTTAAGAAGAGCCATCACTCTAAAACTTATAAAACATGGCCTACCACCAAGAGGCGGTAGAGCAGTTTTAGTGATAGAGGCACACGAATCCTTTCAGACAGAGGTATTCTATTCATGGGTAATATTTCCTGAATCCAATCCAGTAACACACATGTTTCACTTCTACAAAGAAGATGAACCACCAGAGGAATACATTCCTTTCGAGGATATAGAAATTCCATTAACATACCAGGAGCATCAGCTCTGGTTTAAAGGCGCCCTAAAACATCAAAAAAACATTACTAGGCTCGGTCCACTAGGTAGACCAGGAGCAACATGGCCGATTCTAGCCGGCTACACACCTCATCCTGACATTGAGGAGATGTCAGACGAGGACTTACTTACTCAACTCACAGAGTTAATAAAAATCTACAGACAATTGGTCCAATATGTCATGCAGACTTTCACAGTCCAACCACCATTAACCATTCCAAATCAAACTCCTCAACAGGGGAATACACTAAAAATTACACCACAGACTCTATACGCAGTCATGGGTAAAATGCCCACAAAACGTGAGCAAATTCCATTCTGGATAGCTCAAAAAATTACTCAAATCGAAGCAGTATTTCCAAATACTAGCCAGTATGAGAAACACAGAATCCTAACAATCAGTTTACCAATGGGGATCACACCACAACTGGAAGACTGCACCACTCGGGGCTCAGTCTTTGCTGCCATCTATACCAAAACACATGGCATTCCGTCAATTGCGATAATACCTGATGTCCTAAAACAAATTCAAAATGAATACGGGGCAGAGCCTGCTCTAAATTTAGGTATGAAATTACTGAAAAATTTTGACCAGGTCTCAACAATAATATTATCTAATATTGCAGGGGAGGCAGCAGCAGTGGCGATCCGCCAAAAATTAAGGGAATTTGATGTTACAGAACATCAAACAGAGCTACCCAGAATTATACAACAATCTTATGCAGAATTAGGCAGAGATAGTTTGGGTGGAAGACCAGTGAAACCTAAACTATCTGAAAGTCCTGAAAAGGACTCAATAAAACAAACTCCTACATCTTCTAAAAAGAAGTGGGAGTCTACTAAACAAAAATCAAACGAGAAACGTTCTCAATCCCGAGGTAGGTCTCCTCAAAAGGAGCCCTCTGAAAGGAGGTATAACCTCAGGAATAGGGATAATTTGAGAAAACCTGACAGGTATCAAGATACTGATACACGTTCCTCTCGTCCCTTTCAGATCTCATCACAGACTTCGGAAAGAAGAGGACGATCAGAACATAAAGAAGAACGCGTGAAATTGACAGACGACAAACACGCTTCAAAAACCAAAGTAAAACCTCAATTCTCCAAAAAGAAAGTAGCAGGTCTAAAGATCAGACATGCCGAGAATACTGAGAACACAACTCAAGAACGGAGAATGGGCTCAGACAATGCTGGACAGTGCAGCAGAAGTCACAATAGTTCGCCAGAACGTAAAGGAACTTCTGGAGATAGTGGACTTGAATGAGTACATCACAGTTGAGACTGTAGACACCAGGGTTAGTACTCCACAAACGTTATATGAAATAACACTCCAGATGGAGGGAGACAAACCTAGACAGGTGAAAGCACTTTTTTGGGAAAGACTATCAAGAGGCTATGACATACTTCTAGCAGAAAAAGACTGGCCACCACAATTTGTCAGGGAGTGCCCACATGGCGAGGACATTATTATGCCTGCCTTCTCCAACCATATTCCAATTCACCTAAAATATACATATGCCAGGAAATGGGCAGTGGCCCAGGCCCCAGCATTATATAAAAATCATGTAGGATGGGATGAGGACTCACCTCAACATAACATACATCTGAAACATGAACCAACTGCACAACGGCAGTACCCAATAAAGCAAGAAGCTAAAAAACAGGTCAGGGAGATCTTAGATCAACTTGAATACCAAGGGGTGATTGAAACATGCACCTCCTCAATGAACAATCCTTTGTTTCCTGTCTCCAAACCAGACAATACATATTGTCTAGTTTTGGACTACAGACACTTAAACACTTGTTCTAAAACTTTTGCAGTGCAAAATGCACATAGCACAGCATTAATGAATAACATTGTGCGTAAAAAATATAAAACCACATTAGACATCTCAAATGGTTTCTTTTGGGAAAACATAGCACCTGAAAGCAGGTACTTAACTGCATTCTCCATAATGGGGACCCAGCGTCACTTTTGTCGACTCCCACAAGGGTTCAAAAACAGCCCAGGTTTATTCTCAGCGAGGGTAACGGAGTTACTACAAATTTATGACAATGAGGCATTGTCCTATGTCGATGACATATATCTGACAGACGATGACCTGAACAAACACTTGAACAGGGTGAGCACCATTATACTGGGTTTCGCCTCTGAGGGCTACAAGTTCAACTTTAAAAGTCCAGAATTGCCCATCTCAATGTCCTATTTCTAGGATATGAGCTTTCAAGTGAAGGCAAGAGCTTGGCAGCTAACTTTTTAGAAAAGTGTGCGCTGCTCCAACCTCCAAAAACGCAAAAAAACTTACAATCCATACTGGGTTTCCTAAATTTTGGAAGAACATACATTCTAAATTATGCAGAAAGGGTTAAACCTCTCTACGCATTAATCAAACCTGATTTTTCGATCAGAAACTGGACACAGGAACACACAGAAATCTTGCGTTCACTCCAGGCTAACATGTTAGCAACAAATCACTTACAAACACGCGTAAGTCAACGTAATTTGGTGATCCGAATAATTTCGGGTCAATGTGGATTCACATACTTAACCTTCAATGAGGGTGAGAAAATACCAATAGCATACAAATCTCATTTGTACACACAAGCGGAAATGCGCTTCAGTT
Source organism: Calotriton arnoldi (assembly GCA_963921515.1). Lineage (NCBI taxonomy): Eukaryota > Metazoa > Chordata > Amphibia > Caudata > Salamandridae > Calotriton > Calotriton arnoldi. The sequence goes on along the minus strand of CAWUFW010003000.1, from coordinate 1,636,916 downwards.
CAACTGAAAAAATTCTAACAACAGTTCAAACCGCTGTAGCAAAAGAAAGAGCCTTAGCCCAAGGGAAACGCATTATTGTCGTAACCCCAGTACCGGCTTTAGAAGCGGTCACAAAAGCAAGCATTCCAAATGCTAAAGCATTACATCCAAGATGGATACAATGGGTTAATTCTCTTGCTGCAACAGATGTTGAATATGTTTTTGATCCAGATTTAAAAACACAAGCATTCCTGCAATATGAACAAGAATGTCCTCTGCCTACTGAAATTCTGCCTCTTGATCAGTACGAATTTATAATTTACACTGACGGATCCGCACAACCCGCAATAGGGAGTAAGCAAGCTTACAGTGCAGCGTGTGCTATCATTAAAGGTCGCATGCGGGATGGCATCTTCAGACCTATGGTCACAAAAACTCAATCTCTAGGGGATTGTACAGCTCAGCGAGCTGAACTACAAGCATTCAAACTGGCACTTGAAAGTACAGATCGAGAATTCCCCACACTGATAGTGTGCGATTCCTTTTACTGTGTTCAGTCGTATAATGACTATATACAAAACTGGCTTGAAAATGGTTTCAAAGATGCGAAAGGTGGCACAATAAAGCACAAAATGCTTTGGGAACAAGTAGTTCAGTTGAAAAACGAACTACCAAATGCTCACGTGATCCACACACTGAGTCATCAACGTGATGGCGTTCACGTTGCAGGGAATTCATTGGCTGACGAAGCCGCAAAGGGGCTGTGCAAACGGCTTCCGTAGCTGCGATCACTCGTTCAAAAACATAAATAGACGGTGAGATAATGTTGGCTGTCAATGCATCGAGCAAAGGCAGCAGTGCAGCGTTACCAAAAAGTTTCCACTCAAGTACTCTTATGTAATTGATGCGAACAACGTTCCTTTTGCTCGAATCCCTGGAGTGGGGGATAGGGTAATTCCAAACAAGGAACGTAGATTAGGACTAATCCTAGCAGCACACGAAGGGATAGCTTCTGCTCATGCAGGTGTTTCAGCGACAGTATCTTTACTCAAGCAAAGATATTGGTGGCCTGGCATTCGGAAACAAACTAAAAACTATGTTTTAGAATGTGATATTTGCCGACAGATGAAAGTCTCAACAGTGAAACGTCCTGCGCAGACACCCCTGTTAATTTCAGATAAACCATTAGCTTGTGTTTACCTTGACCACTGCGGTCCCCTGCAAAGGGACGGTAACTATAAATACATCTTGGTTGCAGTGGATTCATGCTCTAGGTTCCTATGGTTATGGCCTCAAGCGCTCGGCTGACGCTCGAACTGTTATAAAAGATTTGCGAGTCTTTATCGGCACATACGCAATAGGCACGCTACATTCTGACCAGGGTCCTGCGTTTAACTCTAGGGCTTACAAAGAAGCCATGGCCAGTCTGGGCGTTGCATTGCGGTACTCCTCTCCATTCCATCCTGAGGGAAATTCGGTTGTGGAAAGGAAAAACCGGGACATAAAGCAGTCTATAACAGCTAGGGTATTAGGTTCGGGTGATGGGTGGGTCAAATACCTTAGTGGGGTACAACGCTCTTTGAATAATCTGCCAAGAAGTTATCTAGGGGGGGGGTCACTCCATATGAGGTCCTATTTGGGACTAGAATGTGGGTACCAGACCTTGAACACGTAGGCACAGTGGTGGAAAATAAACCCTTTGATATCAAAGATCGTTTGGCTGTTTTACAGGAACTAAACAAGTTAAGAACGAAACAAAGCAACATATTCCTACAGCCAACCACCACTGGGGATCAACCGGCTGTCCCAGCAAGGCCTCTCTGGATTCCAAAAGTTGGGGATCTAGTCAGAGAAAAGATTGCGGACAAGAAGGAATTTGGACCTTCTTACAGACAACCAGTACCTGTCCTAGCAGTTCAAGGAACAAGAACAGTACTTCTGCCGCCCCTTGCTGGAAGAAAGGAGAAAAGTTTTGTGTCCATCGACCTCATCAAACCACAGTATGTGGCCAATACTAAACAGTAGGCCTCGTGGACTCCGACCTAGTAGCAGACGCACTCCTCTCGCTACTATCCAAGAGGTTCAGACTGAAAGACTGATAACTATCAAGAATTCAGCTGTAATAGATGGAGGACTAAGCAACAATGCTATGGAACTCATCCCTCTTGAACACCAAGTAACAGTTTGTCCAAATACACCTGTCTACACCAACGTAACAAGTGATGAACTGGTTCCAGTGATTTCTACAAATCCTGATGCAATTCCAACAATTGACAGAACTGCTTCTGGCTATTTCATTAACTTTGATACGTTCTCAGAAGATCCGAGTGAACCTGAAACGACGCCAGTGTCATTGAAATTCAAGCAGCAAGTACAAGATTTTCTTCACTTTCTGAAAAAGACTTATTTGGTTTCTCCATGGATTGAACTCTGGATTACATCTGGACTTTTTGTTTTCCTGCTCTGGCTAGCTTTGGTAACAACAGTAAGCGTGCTTATAAGTGGCAGATATATCCATGTGAACACTGAAGGAAAAGACGTAAACGTACTTTTGAAACCTCATAAATTTTCCCATCGTGAAGCAAGAGACTTGTCATCAGTGAACATCACAGCTGTTCCTATACAGGATGGTATAGTGTGGGACAAAACAGATTATGATATCTTCGGCCCGAATGAACAATTGAACATTCCACATTTGTTTAAAATTTCACTAAGTGATCTAATTACGTCCAGTACCTATTCAGATGATTGGGACTTTGAGACTGTCAATGATATAATGCTTGACTTAGAAAAATCTGCTGCATTTTCTAAAAATGAATATTTAGAGGGTTCATCAGACTATGAACAACTATATTGTTATAATCACTATGGTCATCATTATTTGCATAAATCTGCATATCCAAGAAATGTGTTTATGTTTAACCAATGGGAGCATTGTCCTACACCACCATACGGTAGTTCAAAAACATTTGCCAACAAGTTTCCATATTTTTCAGGTTACAATACATCTGATCCAGAAATGTTTTACTATAAAAATGTAAACAAAACAGGACTGAAAATTATGTTAACAAATACAAAACAGATTTATTCTACATTATTTAATGCCCAACTGTCTAGACAGGGTTTCGACTTTTGGAAAGACACAATAGACACAAAAACTATCTGGGGTACTAAAGATTGGCAAGTGCAGGGGATAGAAGCTTTATTTAGAGCCTGTATCATCCCTGAACAAATAATGTTTTTGAATGAAACTATCCAACAAACATCTTGTCTTGGATTAGCCAAGATCAAAGAGATGAACACACCTTCTGTACCAACACCTGCCAATATATATAATAATACAAAGGCAGTGGTGACAGTTGACAATATACTACAACTCAACAGATCTAATCCTACTTGGAAAAAATGGTTGATCTGGCCCACAGACACGAATAACTGTCAGGAAAGATTCCTGAATAGAACTCAGGGCTTTACTATAAATAGGCCAGACCCAAGATATGTCCAAAGACAACATCCGGGGGTAGTAACAACATACAGTGTAGGAAAATTATGCCTCGATTGGCTGCATAAGTCTACACTACAGGATGTGAAACAACACTTAACCTTACTTAAAAAGGACGCAGACCTTAGGGAATTCTTGCTTGGACCAAGAAAACCGCGTCAAAAACGTTTCATATATGCCGGCATTTATGCTGCTTATAATGAAGCTTGGAAGGTATCACAGATAGAGGCTGCAGAACGAATACGTGAACTTGATCGTATTAATTTAGAGAAAACACTCTCTGTGGTCGACAATGGGTTAACAACTTTGTCCTCCAGAATATATTCATTGGATGGCATTGTATCCTCTGCTATCGACATACTAGAACAAGATTTGGCGATGTTACAACAAGGCCAATCTCAATTACGTTCTATTATGTTATTAAGCTGGACGCTGCAATCTTTGCGAGCGGGCTATGTGCCTTGGCGTTTCATCAACACAACGGCTCTGTTTGCAGAATACAATCTCACTGATAAACAGATCGAACTGGCACAAAGAGGAGCAAAGTATACAGTGCTGAGCATTGAAAAATTGGAAAAGTTACCATTCACTGTGGCAGAAAAACCAGCTACGGAATGGCTTATTCATGGCAAAATAACGTTACCTGTGAGTACTTTTCAGTTTCAGTATTGCCTCAGACAAATGCAAGCAGGCAAATATGAAAGGTTGGGTAAGGAATACATTAAGACATCGTGGGATTTACCGTATACATATAGATGTTGGAGTGGGGATCGTGAAGTGTTTTTGAGCGGTTCAAACTGTAAACCTGCACTGAGTGGTTCACTTATATGTCAAGACATTTCCTTGCACAGGGCTTGTAATGGTTCAGTGGAAAATTTGTCTTGCCATCAGCAGGGTACTCCAGCTGCTGTGATTAATCCAACGTTTGGACAACTTTCTAATGGGAGTTACCTCATGTTGAATGATCAGAGCTGCTGCGGAATGCTGCCAGGCATCCCATATCTAGTAACGGTCAACTCCAGGGTCACTTGCTGTATGCAAGTATTGTTTGCCCCAATAGACACAGTCAGGGAGTCGCCTCTATGGCCTTCGCTGAACGTCTCTTTTATAAGATTTGATACTCTAAGCAGAATGAAAGCCACGCTTTTCCAGCAAACAGTGCCTTTGACCTCGGCCAAAGAAACCTATGATCTACAAATAGCAAGGACTTTGGCTGAGATACAGACTTTAATACGTACAAACTGCCCTATACATTTCGTGGAAATGATATCACGTATCTTTAACATGTCTGATACAACCGGAATTGTACATGTATTTAAGAGCATCTGCTCAGGTCTGTTAGCACCTTTCCAGGCAATACTCGGAATCATCCCGAACTTTGCACATTCAGTGTTTGGTGGCATACCATTAATTCTAGCACTTGTTGCCGGAATTCTATTTCTCTTCCTGCTATTGCGCTAAGGCCAGCTATTCGCAGACATCACACCGAGCGAGATGGAGAAAGTTCTCCTTGAACAAAAGTGCCGTGAGCAAATAGTAAAGCTTTTGGGCATGACTCGTCTAAGGGACCTTAATACAACTTGGTTCCTGTCATTTAGACCAATCTGGCAAGATTGCATCTTACCTGTTCTACGATGCCTGCTATGCGGTGAAGAATGCGTGTTGGACGCATGTCTAACATTTCCATCAGCAACGCCAACGGATGTCGATACTCTGCTGGACCAGATAACGGCCCATGCTCTGTGTTGTCCTCAGAGGCTTCCTATCCTGATGTCAGCATTTATTGAGATCTCACAGACGCTTCCGGCTGCTGCTGAGGTACGAGAAAGATCTACAGGCACACAGGTAACAACGGACGCGGACATTGCTGAGGCAACCTATGCTGAATGCGGTGCTTCCCATCTCAGTGCGATTAATCTGCTACACGAGGTGTTCCAACTAACACCAACAACAGTGGATGATGTTTTGCCTATTGAAATAGATGATCTCATGTTTACACCAGACCCGTGAACTAATTCTGATTCGGCATACAGTGTTCCAGAGATGCAGTGACAATTTGGCCTTCATTTTTTAACAACTTGGAACTCTACCAAAATTGAACTTTTTCCCATTTTTCGAACGAAAATGGCACATCAATCTGCTTAAAGTAGAACTAGCCTTATAATACAGACTTTACAGAACTTCCACGGACACTTAGTCATCTTGTGTGTCTAAACCAGTTCATTAATTTTCTTGACATGAAATAACTTTGATTTTTGAGAAACTTATCGATCATTTTTTGTCTCATGTAAATATTACTGCTTATTTCATTCCAATTGCATTTATTTTCGAACTTTATGCCTGTAATGAAAAGCAATGCTTCAAATGTACAGTACCTTTTTGCATTCTAATAGGTCTTTTAAATGCCTTTTTTAAATGGTTTTATGAAAAATTTTAGAAATATGCGGTACTCCATTTTAATGTTTAGCATTTTAAATGTTTAGCATTTTAGTATTATCGTACACACGAAAGAGGAGTGGGTGTTGTATTCCTCTTAGGGTATCCATAAACGGGCTTTCCAGTATCATGTCCTTATATAGGCACAATTGCCCTGCCCTTATATAGGCATAAATCCTAGCCCTTATTTAGGCATTAAACCGTGCACTCCAAATACAGGCATGGTCTCTGACATCCGTCCACCCTAACGTCACAACGAGTTCATGAAGAACAGACCCTTAGGCTGCGGGAGTTTCCCTAGTCCAGGACTAATGATTTCTTCAAGGACTCATATATTATGCATGAACCATATTCCTTAGGGGGTTCATTCATGACGTCTTTCGCTGTCCAGCTCACGTCAATACTAACATTCTTAGGTGCTCTCAGGTATAAATATACCTTCCCTAGCCCCTGTAAACCAGAGGAGACCTCGACTTCAGAGGAGCCCATTTCCCGGCCTGACGCACTGAGAAGACGCTGTCATCCCTGCACGCAGAGAGTCCAGCTTCCAGTGATCTGACTTCCCTTGCGGGGTGTTGGAGTTCGAGTCTGGCAAAGAGATTCCTACCTCTCTCATTCTTCAGGTATGGAGCTGACTAGAACCTAGAGGGACTCTTGGCATACTAGGCATACTAGGCATACTAGACTTAACATACTCTTAGTATACCATAGTAAGGAATACTTCACCTACTTCTTCCCTTGTCCTACACCTAGGTCAGGTTAGGTACATTGGGGTAGAACTAGCTTAGCAACGCATTGTATGAGTACTCGCATTTTTTAGTCTGTGTTATTTGTGTAACAGCATATGTACTAAAAGATAATGCTCTCGCAGTATTATTTATTTCTACTGCTCACACTGTACATTATTTATCTTGCATACTGTCTTGTGATCGTAACAGCACATTTTACTTACACCAGAAACAAGACTGTTCAATAAATCCTTTATTGAAACGCCCGTCTATTTCTTTCTGTGGAACTTGGAGAAAACTAAGCATGCACGACTGAGCTGAGTGAAATAGTTATCTATTGTTTCCACGACTCTGGGACACGTTCTGATTCTAAAGGGAAACACAGTGGTCATGTTTTGCGGCTGCCAGAAACTACTCCCTTCTTGTTGTCAAGGAGTTTCTAGTGGCCTCTGAGCTAGCTGTCACAAGTAATTAAGTTTAATATACTCGATAGGGACATACTGACCTTAGTCCTATGTCAAACCTATAGGATATATTATTCCAATGCGCAGAGCCTATTAGGGAAATAGGAGCTACACTACACCATGAGCGCCAAACCCAGGAGTGTCTGTCTTAATTAATGTCTATTAATGCAGGAGTTCTCTCTATTTTGAAATGTATACTAATACATTTGATGATCGTTCGTTTTAAATTGTCGGCTCAGGCTGCTTCCTCAGTAAATTCCATCCTCTCCTTTTTCGGTCCGGGAGCTCCCGCGACCGGCGTCAGCCCGCCGCCATGTTTCCCGGCCTCCCCATCCCTTGACTTTATGCTTGTCTTTGACCATGTACAGTGCTTCAGTGACTTTTGGTTAGGACGTGCTATTGAAATATCAGATACATTCCTACATACATATGTAAAAGTGCAGGGTAACACCATGGCTACTAGGAGAAGTCACCTTTTCTTTGGGCAATGATGGAGGAAACACAAGAGATGTTCACAGCATCAATTCCTTGACAGATTGCAATGTCAATGACTGTATACATCTGCTTTAGGCATGGATCCTTCTCTGGACCTGCCTCAAGAGTTACAACAACTTTGTCTTGAGAATACTGCTTTGTAAAAGACCGTATTATTATGGTCCACAGAAATCACAGTAGTTCCTTTTGATGCTTCACGTTTTCTGGAGATCCTATGAAATTGAGGACATTTTTGGATTTCCTTACAGTGCAGCTTGTTTTTCACCTTAGACAGTTTTCTCCTGATTATTCCAAATAGATAGGATACTTAACGTTATGTTACCTTTCTACTTGCCTTCAGACAGCTGTTTGAACAGTTTACTATGGAGCATTCCACTGAGGAGGCTCTTTGTGATATTCAGCAAGGAATTGTGGGTGTGCCGACTTATGTGACTCGCTTTTGCCAATTGGCTGCTGAAACTACTTGAGTTGAGAGGACCCAAATTACATTATTTCATACTTTTTTCAATGTGGAATCAAAGAAAAGATCTAGGATGAATTGATTCATTTTCTGAAATTATTAACATAGTTTAGTTAATTGAATACAGACTGTGTGAAAGATGTAATGAAAAAAAGTCTCATGTTGGGTTTTTAAACTTTCAAAGAGTATTCTTTTTGAAAATTAGAAAATAACATTAACTCATTTTCTCCAGAGGAACCTATGCAACCAGAGCCTATTTGACAGAGAATGACAAAGAATGACAACTATAAGCAGGTTTATGGTTTATTGCAGCAATTGTGGACACAATCAGTGTTTGCTGCTTATGTCCTTAAAGGGATATAGACAAGACCCTGGCCTCAGTGAAAGAGAAAAGGAAGAAGCAAACTGAATTTCCAATACTGGATCGTCTAAGGGCAGCTCAGATGGTCATTTATTTATTTTGCAAGTTTGTGGCGAAATTAACATGGAGAGACTACTGATATTCCTGCCCTTTCCAAGACGGAGGTCAAATGTCAGGCTATGTGTTCTGAGGAATTGCTGCTTATTCTTTTAACGTGGAGACTGGTGTTCACTTTTCTTTCTCTGATTGCAAAGTGAGAGGGATTTTGGTAAAGTGAATAATGTGGCAGCCGTGCTGGTGTGGAAGGAAAGGATGAAGGATATCATTTTTTCTAATACACAAAATGTAAATACCTATAAATGAACTCTACACCTACTTCATAATATGTTAGCACTTAGGAGAGCACAAATGAAGCGCTTTTTCGGTAATTAAATAAAGTGTGATGGAAGCAAATATTTCAATAGGATCAAAGCAATTCAAGACACTTTACTTGGTGATGCCCAAATAATACCATTCCGATTTCCCCACATTATTCCTTGTGGCTATATAGATTTATCAGTAACACTATGTCGGTGCAAAATTAGTTGCCATTCCAATGGAAAATGAGCTATCAGTAAACGACAATGAACTGCCATGCCATGCTTCAGTGATATATTTGCGACTGTGTAATCCAAAATTCACCACCAGTTTCACAGTGCACCCTTAACACTGTATTGGCAGATGGGCGGCGCTCATTTCCTACACTTCTTTGTGCAAAACTTGGACTTTTCACAGTCCCAGTGAGTTCAGTGATTTAATAATGATGATGGCACCCCTAACACATAGCACATTACACATGATAACACATAGGTTTCATACCACATCGATCATGGAACAAAATGTATCTGAAATGTTGATCAACAGTGGCATCGTGACCTTTTTGCCTCTAGGTTCAGTTATTGGCTGGAGATTGTTTCGGCTAAACATGTGCATTCGCTTTGGTTGTGTCTGTCTTGTTGTTGGTAGTCCTCTCCTGTGCGCACACTAACCTCACACAAAAAAGAACTGTTAAGTTTCTGGAGCCTAAATCATTATTTGCAGAAACATTCTAATAGTCAGCGAACACTAATTATATGGGACATTGTTTTGAAAAATAAACAGAATGTGAAGACGCGAAGACGGCTGCAATTCCTTTAGCAGCCACAGAGGGGAGGAATAAGAACAGGAAATCTACAAAGTAGTACATTCCGGTTGCCTGATGACGCGAGAGATGGAATGAAAAACTGTGGGGCATATTAGCAAGACCCACGTTAAAATTATCGCCGTTTTAGCGGCAGGAAACTGCCGCTAAAACGGCGATAATGGGCTTGCTAATATGCGTTATAGAATTCAATAGAAGCCCAGGTTAGATGTCCTGCACATCTAACCTGGGCTTCTATTGAATTCTATAACGCATATTAGCAAGCCCATTATCGCCGTTTTAGCGGCAGTTTCCTGCCGCTAAAACGGCGATAATTTCAACGTGGGTCTTGCTAATATGCCCCTGTATTTGTATAGAATGACCATCGGTGTGACACGTTAGGCAGTGTGAGCCACAGCAGAGAATAAACCCGTCCGGTCATCTATGTCTTCAGCGAAAGCATTTATGCACACCAGTATTTATTATATGTATGCGCCGTATATACTGGAGATGTAGTGAAAATAATAATGTTAAATAGCAATAGTACCTTTTGCATTATTAACACTCTTAGTATATTTTTGTGTGTGCGAGCGCATCTGGCTGTGTGAGTATGTTAATGGCATATGTGGCCTAATAAAAAATGTCACTTGGAACAACTGTATCAATTCTCCCATTTTCTCAAACTTCAAATTGCATAAAATTATCACAGAACAGCCTAACAAAAGTTGAAAAAAACTGCTCACTAACTCACAGATGATACTTAACAGAGGAAAACAACTCTGATAAAAACTCACCCATTCGGTGTGATTGTTATATGTCACTGCTGGGGTTTAACCCATTGCGCCCTGGTTCCAGTTACATGCATTGTTTATAACTACATTAAAAAAATAAAGTGCACAAAAAAGTGATGGGTAGAATGCTTGAATTAATCTCAGCTTTGGTAATTACTCCGTCGTTCTTTTGCACACCATGTCACCTCAGTTTGGACCCAGCTATATCCAAATCAGTCTTGACCCTGCTCCAATCAGAACAGTCCAGCCCGAACTGCCAAGCCCCTCAAGCCAAGCCAAGTCCTCCCTGAACCAGCACACAAGCAACCCAAGACTGTTTTCTCCCTAGTTATGCGTTCATCGGCTGGGTACAGCTTGTTTCTAGTGACAAAGTGTCCCCGGGACCCATGTCTGGGCATCCGAGTCCCACTTAGGGCGACACATGAAGTACACAAAGAAGTGATTAATGGAATGCTTGCATTAAACTCAGCCACTGGTAATTACTCGGGGCTGCCTCCCAATCCATCGTTATTTTGCACACCATGTCACCTCAGTCTGGACCCAGCTATATGCAAATCAGTCTTGACCCTGCTCCAATCAGAACAGTCCAGCCCGAACTGCCAAACCGGAACAGGAACATAAGCAACCCAGGACCGGTTTCGCCCTAGTTATGGGCCCATCTGAGGCATGTCTCTGACTATGCCTCAGGCCAGTCGTATCCTGCAAATTTGAAAAAGGGAAACAGTTAATTGTGTTAAAATTGTAGTGTAATGCAAAGATTTTTCCATTTTTGGTTTGGTGCACAGCTGAATCTCATTAGGCTTGCTCCATTTTGCCCAGGATAATCCTTTACGTTATTATGTTATACATGACCCTTGGATATTTCTATGGCCTAATTACAAAGTACAGAATTTACACAGTGCAATTTCACACTCACTAGTGCAAGAACAACACTTCCTCTCACTGCCTGGTGCAAAAACACAACTTAAGCACCAGTCGGTCAGTGCAAATGAGGTTTAACACCAGTTGGAGCAAATATTGCTTTTTACAAACATTGGTAGATACAAATAAAGTTGCAAAACTTTGCTGTGTCGCTTTTGCACTACGTAACTTGCACCAGTGTTTAAGTTCCTGCTGGTGAACTGTAGGACCATACTGCTGATTTTGGTCTCACAAATTGACCAAATTGTACCATCCAAAGAAAATCTCTTTATCTTCATGTGCCACGTTTTAATTTTCAGTAAAAAAAGAAAACTGAGGGCGCTTACAAGCTGCTGAACTCACAAGAGTATATGCTATATAAACATATTGGGGCCAATTCAAATAAGCATTTATAAGTACTGGAAGCAGTACTACGGGAGTATGTTTTTTACATGCTCCTAAATGCCGAGGCTTCCAACTCCCTATTAATAAAGGTGGAAATCGGACACAGTTCTTTCTACTTGTGCTACTTGCATATGAATATTCTCTTAATATTTTGTTCCCATTTTATAGATTTGAGATGTTAATTTCCAAATGCATGTAGGAGTATGTAAACAAGTACTACAGAAGTATTACTTTCAGCATTCCTCTGCCATTTAATGTTTAAGAAGCCAATTCACAGAAGCATTTGTGAGTATGAGAAGTAGTAGTACAGACATACAGGAGTACTCTTTTACACATTTGTGTATGCTTTTTGGAATTGCCCCCAAAATGTCCAACTTCCTATTAGTAAAACTGAAAAGATGGCACACTCCTTTCTATTTTTGCTGATTTTAGATGAATATCTCATGTGTATTTCTCATTTAATTCGCATATTAGATGTTTAAGGGAAATTCACAAAGGCACGAAAGAGTACATAAAAGAGTACTACATTACATACTTATGACTAGGCACCCAAATTCTCAGATAAACTATTTCTGAACTAGGTCAGTCAAGGCTATTCATGTAACTTTGCCACCAAGGTCCACTCTGAATAGAGAGATCAGGGCACTTATGTACCAACAAATTTCCCAGTAGGCGCAGAATTAGTACTACCCCTTGAAACACCAGGCCCTAGATTCTTGTTTTCAAGTTGTTACTCTTTTTTTTATTTTTTTTATTGACATTTTCAAACAAACATTTCCATTACATTTCAACAAGCCAGTTCGTCACTGATCAAGAAATGAGCTCATATGATCATAGTCATATCGGTACACAATGCTAAGAACAACCTACACCGTACCCATCTCCCACAAACCGAAGACATGATAAGGAGTGATCAAGGAATAATGCGCACCACTTAGCAAGCATTTAACACAATAGTAAGTATATTACATATAGCATCCCCAGAGAGGGCTTTTACTACAATTATACAGTGGGCCACTGGTCATATACATCCATTCATGCGTCCTGGCATTTGAGTTGGGTGTGGGGTGTGGGTATATCACGTTTGGGGTGTGGTCTGCGCATCCCCCACGTCCACCACTCCGGTCTTTGTGTGTGAACCAGCGTTCCATGTCAAGAAAGGTTCCCAGATATTGCGGGGTCTAGAGGAGGGCGGCACCAAGTCCCAAAATGTGCTCAATTGTGCGTGCCCATATGTGATGTCTCTAACCCAATCCTTAACAGAAGGCACTCGGCGTCTGCCCCAGTGGACTGCGACCTGTCTCTTTGCAAACAATAGGAGGAGAGCATGCAATTTACGCAGCTTGGGCGGTGTGTCCTGTACGTACCCCAATAAGCCAAGCGTAGGGGACGGAGCCATCGACACCCCCAAGATATTGTTTACTGAGTCGAAAATCTGCATCCAGAAGTCGGCTATCGTGGGACATTACCATGCAATGTGGAGAAATGTAGCCGAGGCACAGCCACATCTCCAACAGTTATCGTCGTCCCGGATGCCCATTCGGTGGAGGCTCACTGGAGTTCTGTAGTATCTATGTAAATATTTGAAGTGGATCAATTTTAATTTATAATTCGGGGAAAGTTCTGAGAGTTGACCACAGCAATAATCCCATTGGGCTTCGGTTAGAGGCGTCTCTAGTTCGTCGTTCCAATACCTAAACGACTTGGGCGTCACAATTGGAGCGGTATCTTGCATGCGTGTGTAGAGGCGCGTAATGAGTTTACGGGGAGATGGGAATTTCAGCAAGTTATCCAATGCAGGCAGGGTCGGCGGTGCCCTCGGGAATCCCTCCCAGAGGGCACGGCATGCTGTGCGTATTCTATGATATAAAAACATCTCAGTAAACGGTACCACCCGACCCAAGTTGTTACTCTTTAAAGTAATCTTTTCAGGCCTAAAAACATCACACCTAAATTAGTTTGAAGAAATTTAGACTGTAAACCACATGAAATGGGGCAATGAAGCAATATGCTAATTGCTGAACCCTTGCCTCCCCCTAATCAATTCACTCTATGCATTCGTCGAAAATATTCAGCTGCAGCGATTTTTGCTACTGTTCTGCAGGCCAGTTAGTTGTCTAATAGACCCCTGTTTAAGTGTTTCTACGCCAATGTGCACCATCAAAAGTGAAATTCTAAGTTGTCACAACATGGATAAAGGGACAGTCCCAGCGAATATACTGTTTCCTCTTGCCACTTTATGGGCACAAGTAGATATGAAAATATGCATACTTGGGTGCAGTTTACATGAGGTTTATGTGCTCAATTTTGTATTGGCATGTGGACCTACCAGACAGTTCAGAATGCCATGTGTGCACTTTTCTGTTGGTGAAAATTTGTTTTTCAATTTGTCAGGAGTGCAAACATTGGCTCAATATGGGTAATATGTTAAACTTGATCGCCATATAGAAGTAATTCAGATCCAGGCCTCAAACAGTCTTCGGGACCATTTTAAAAACACATTGGAAAAGAAGGGAATGTTGTTTTTATTTTTCAATTATTTTAATGCTCAGCTCTTTGATTTATCCTTTTAAATTCAATTTTGTGCACATGGCAAACATTCTTTAGAACTATAGTGATTCATTACCATAAATGTGACCACATTGTTCCATATCACCAGGGCACACTTTTTCAGACCTCGGCTTTTTATTAAAAAATCATTGCAATTATGTGTATGAGTAGAACTGGTTCAAAGTGCAGAGGTCTCCAACAGGTAGGGCAAAGGAGTGGATGCATTGCTTTCACGTCTCCATTTTGAGAAAGAAACTTGACTTTCACCCCCTGAACAACCGTTTACTGTGAGCAGCTGCTTTTAGAACTAATTTCCATATTTTCATGCAAAAGGGGTGTTTGACAGTTTTTGCTCTGGGAAATATATGTGTTGTCAATGTACTGGAAAGTTGCGCAGCATTTCTATAGGAGGAAGGGCATTATTAATGGCTAGGAACCTCGGCTATGTGCTACACTAGAAAATGTCTATGAATCTTTACGAGGGGTATCTCTACATTAGAACCTTAAATCCTCTTATTAAAGGCTCAAGAACTGTTTTTAACATGGTAGGAGACCTAGGTACAAATCCCCCAATACTTGGGGAGCTCGAGGTTCATTGATGCATTTTTAACTTATTTATGACACGGAGAACTAAAGGAACAAGTCTCGTTTGATGTTATTGTCAACGCTTTTGTGCTTTTTATTCGAAATGTGCATTATTAATAGTGTGCAGAACAATTAATCTACACTTGAATTCGCACATTTATACTCATGTGAAACTGCTGCAGTTGAAACAAATTTGCTACAGCATACTAAAGTGTTTTTTCATGGCTTAAGCTAACTAGGCCTCAGTTAGGTCTCAACCCCATCTTGTCCAAAATGGATGTCACAGCATTATGTTTATTCTCTGATTATATTTCTGCTGCACATAGTTACGCAGAATGTGGATTTGTTCATTTCTGAATTACATTGTTCTTGAAGAAAGTCTGCCAGAGGGCTTACTGTAACACTTTTTCACGGACCTTGTGCTTGCATGCAGTATTGCAATCATTCACAACTGTAACTAGTTTGTTTCGTTTGTTTCGACACCTCCAAACGACAGTAGGTCAGAGGGGGTGAATCAATATTCATGCAGTGGGTTAGTGCTAAGGTGGTAGGGTTGTATGATGTCTTAAAAATCTGTAATTTGATTTGTTGAAAATTTTATTCTTTGCTCACACCACAATGAGTTTGCAGTTCTAATTGCCTATATCAACCCTTGAAATTGTGGGTGAGCCAGAGACCATTTTCTGTGCAACTAGGGATGCTGACTGATTTCATACTGATGTTGATGCACATTTGGGACTTAGCTTATTAATATATTTGTGCCTATTATTCTGCGTTGTTTCTAATACTAAGAGCCTTCATGGCAATGATTCTATGCATTTCAATGAGATTTGCTGCATCCGCACTGTCCTATTTTGCTTTGTACTCATTTGAATTTTGTAATAAATATTCATGGTTTTTCTAAATTCGACTCTAGAACTCACTTTTTGATTGAGCCCTTTCTTTATTTAGTGTATTTTGAAATGGTTTTTTGAACCTTGTCTCTGGGACCTTTGTGATTTGAGGTGAACACCATCCTGATTCACCCAAGCCCAGGGTGCACAACTGAGCTGTTATTTAGCCTTGGTGCATGACCAACCAATATAAACTGCATTGGCTAAGGCTCATGAGGGGCATTAGTTAATTAATATAAATAACTGAGGATTTTGCTTCTCGTTGCTTGATCTGAATGCTAAGTGTGAAGGTACATTTGTTTTCCATATTGATACATTTCCCTCTTGAGTTGAAAAGTTCCGCCTTTTAGTTGAGAATGAAAGTGCAAAGACTAGAGGAGGAACCTTCATAGGTCATGAGAGCTGGATTTTTCAGTTTCGTTTAGGCAGAATGTAGCTTGCACCAGTCAGCCCTGTCATGATTCCCCTATGGGGCTCAATGTGGTTTTCCACTATATTAGACTAACTGTACACGTTGTATGCTGATTTCGCTTTGCACACGTTATGAAGTAACATGCTTGTTTTGAGACACGCTATTATTGTAAAAATAGGCTGCATATGTTTTATCATTCAGCTCGTCTGCTGGGATTCAGTCTGAACATTTAGTACAAGGTCAACAACATGTTACCCTGTTTATCTCTGTGGTCGGACACTAACACCTGGACACAATAGAAGAGACCCAGATGCTGTTTTCGAGTAGGGCAGTTCTTATCATGTAAGCCGAGACTTGCTCTTTTGAAAACAAAGAGGAGAGATTTCTAGCAGAGGAAAGGTCCTGAGATGAGAGTGCCAGCTTTGCCCTATCTGAGATGCCGACCAGCTAACAGCAAATGCCAGGTATGGATCCTGGTACCATCCCATAGATCTTTGTTATATTATTGTGAGGCTAGACGTAGGCTGATACAACAATAACCATGATAGGGCTTTTCATTGTGTATGGATTATTAGTGATGCTAATTACATTACTAAGTTTTGTATGTTTTCTACTTGCAGCACAGTTGCTTCATAATAGAGCACGGCAGTTTCAATAAATATTGTAAACTGTTTTCATGTCTCATTTTTGTTTATTATGGACATGTATGAGTGAGAGAACGAAAGGTGATGACCTGCTACTGTGGTTCCCTGAGGGGACTAGAGTGTTGTGTTCTGGGGTGCCAACTTACCTGTTACTCTAGAAAGGTTAGGAGGGCAGGTACAGCACAATGAGCTAGTCAGGATACGAGCCCATAGGTACTGATCTGGTATAGTGACTCAGTCCCTCCATACCGACGTTCTGTGATCCCAGGCGTAGTTCTGTTCCCAAACAGAATTCCTGCAGCAGTCCCCTGCAAGTGCTTTCAGCACAACCCTTATGTAAATGAAATGGACTGACCAAGTATTAGTAATGATGACCTCCTCTTATCATACTTTCATTCCAATTATCAGCAACAACCTGTCTAGAGTTATCCTATTTTTGATCTGAGGAGTAGACAAACAATTGTAATGAAATTGTCATCATAATGTAGTCAAGGTTTATTTCCAGGAACAGAATACCACTAAATATGAGCTCTACAACTACATCGACTAGTTATTCATATAATGTAATCAGCCACAATGTGGACAGTACATCAATGTGTACACTCAGATCACTCTTTACCTAAATCTGACAGTCAGTAAGTTCAAAGTTTAGTATTCCAACATATTGAGGACCCCAATCCTTCCTATGCCCTCTGCTGGTAGCCACTAATGTAACAACCTCAAAAGTAGAAGTGAGAAGAAAATGGGAAACACAGGCTTCAGCTGCTTTTGTCGAGAGGCAGCCGCAGCCCATGCAGGTAAGAGCAGTGGGGCGGTGGGACCGGATTGGGGGATGGATTCGACAGATGACCATGAGGAAAATTAAATAAATATTAATTTTCCCTCGTCGTCGTCTGTCGAAATCCCCCCCACCCGGCCCACCGCCCCACCGCTCTAACCTGCACGGGCCGGGGCTGTCGAGAGGACAGGATTTATTGAAGTAACCTCCAGCCTTACGACATTAATACTTACACAAATATGTGCTTTTAACTTCAATGTCATCAAGTGACTGTGACTGCTTACCACTCTTAGTGAAAGAGAAGTTTCCGATGAATACTTGGAAGACTTGGACACTGACTGCAAAGACTGGAGTGACTAGTAGCGTGCTGAGCTGAAGAAGGAAATGATTAGGCACAGCAAACCTACACTAGTACAAGACTAGAGGGTACCAATGCACGGAAAACATACAAAAGGTGCAGGAAGAGATAGTTCCAGGTGCAAACCAGAGTGAAGTATGAACAAGCCACGACAACAAATGCAGTACAAATATATGATAATTTAGAAAACCAGGAGGCCTTTGAATATGCCATTAACAAAGTGCTGGAATGCTATTGGAGAATTATGCAACTGGAATAGCATGCCCAGGTATTCGAAGTAGCAGTTTCAAATGTTAAATACCCCTTGTTTCCTGCTCTGATTCTCATGATTGCATGCCCTTCTTACATATGGTGTGGAAAAGATCTATACATTCGGTAGAGAAGAATTGAAATCGGAGGAAGAGAATACCAGTTGTTGAGGGTAATAGCGTTGCTGTCCCTATAGGTGATGCAGCAACGGTATTCTCCATGAGGGTTTGCTATAAAAAAGTGGCTTCTGCTGGTAAGGTGGAGGGCCAAATAAATTCTCTCTCAAACATTTCTGACCAATGTTGACGTAAGACTTCATCTTCTTTAACAGCGAGAGGATAGATCCTCCTATGCTGTATCTGCTCTAGGAACTAGGTCATTCACACAACTGTATTCACTCTGAGCTGGTGAACTGTTTGCCCCTTTTCTTGCTGAAGATCTCAGCAATGTCAGGATAGTTTAACAGTAAGTTGAAGAGAAAGGGATCTTTTGCTAGCATTTGGTTATCTGTGAATTGTGAGGGCTGAGCCAGATTGTACCCAATACAGCTGGAAAGGCATGGGCTTTAATGATATTGCAGTGTAAAGATTCTACATGCTGATTCTAGGTTGTCAATAGGAGGCACTCATGAATAGGAGAGCAGAAAGGTAGAAAAGGCAACAGGAGGTGAAAGGAAAAGAAAGGAATGAAAACAAACAGATAGGAAAAGAGAGGAGCTAGAGGGGTGTAGACATAGGAGTAAGGTGTGCATGGGAGGACGTTGTCTTGTCACGAGGAGAGGATGCCGAGCCAAACACCGATTGAGAGCTGCAGCAAGATGTCAGCTCGAGAAGCAGCTCGGATAGCAGAGTAAGAGCAATCAAACAGAAGAGAAGTAGACACATGAGCCTAGAGGAATCAGTGGACGAGGGTGGAATCCTGTAGAGGCAGCAGAGGAATTCCTTGGAGATGAGACATTGGAGGAAGATGTCACAGAAGGCTGTAGTTTCCCCCAAGGACCAACAAGGGAAAGTGAGCAGAACCGTCCATAGTCCGAGGACGGACCATGCTACAGGAATACAAAAAAGACGCAAACGTAAAGGGAGGAGGTGAAATGAGGCTCTTTCGAGATACACACCGAGCTTTGAAGTAGCGAGAGATATATTTATTACAATCAAAGGTCTCTTAAGAGAAGACGAAATTGAACAGCCACAATTCTATTTTGTTTTGCTTATTGTTTTTTTTACTTATCTTAATAATTCCTCAGGAAAGTAGCCTGGCAAGCTTTCTTAGGAAGAATCTTGTTTCTCTTTGAACCTAACAAGAAGAAGGGAAATATGGAAAAGACCTAGGAAAAATGAAAGAGAAAGAGTGAGAGAGGAGAGAAGACGGAGAGAGAGAATTCAAGGAAGTAATACTGCCAAGAACAGAAAGGACAGGAAGGAACATTTCTATTTAACTGATTGGCCTTAAATGTTTCTTTTTGTATTTTTTTTCATAAGCACTAACCTGGTTTTTTTTTAGTAGGTAATGTCCCGTGTGGAAGAGCACACAGGTGATGCCAGGCTTCCTATAGGGGCCTAAGAAAAGGAACAGAGACTTTGTGAGAAATATAGTTACTGAACATTATCTCAGGAAATACACTAAGGTATACGACAGTAAGATAGAATAATGAATAAACTAACACTGGTGTTTCTACCAGTTTTTTGATACTTTTCTCAGTCACTGAACCTCAAGATTACACCTTGATAAAATTGGTTTCAGAAGTGGGATACCTAATTAGCCATCCACTGTGGAGGCTCTAATTCAACAATTGGCAAAAAGACAGAAAAATCTACCATGACTCTGGAACATTTTGTATGCATGACACAGCAGGAAAGGACAAATTTACAACAGACTCTGCAGTCGCAATCTGATCAAATAGTGCAAATGGCTGCATCCCAAGACAGTGCTACAACAAAGTAAGTAAGGAAGTAATCCAAGCAAGGTGTGCTCAAAAGGTCAGTAGCCTATTAGAAATAAACAGGAGGGGAGGACCCCACATTTTTTTCCACTAACTTTGAAAAAATTGCTCAAAGTGCTGGTTGTTCAGTGGAAAAAATGTGCCAGTACTATTTCCCATTGCATCAGAGAAGCTACATGTAGTCTACCAGGTGCCAAATCCTGGTGGGAACACCCATTTCTTAGAGAACAAGAAGGCTATCTTAGAAAGTCTAGGCATTGATGCTAAAACATTTGTTCTGAAATTTAGGAAAGAAAAATGGGTGGCTGGGGAGATGCCTCAAGCTATATTTCACACACCCTAAGATCTAGGAAATAAACGGCTGCCCCCGATTCTTCCACAAAGGAGGATAGATTGAAAAAAGACCATCTAGTGCAGTTGTACATGCCCTTCCTCCTAATATACAGAGAGGGGCCCACCTGCTCCAAGATACTAAGCTGACCAGTGCCATTGACTTAGCCTCTGCCTACTAAAGGGTATATGATTGGAAGAAAAAAACAGCAATAATAAGGTTACTGCAGTGGTGAAGGGTTTAAAAAGGTCATTCCCTGGAAAAGTGGGTTCTCCAAGAGCAAGCACCTAATATACAGGGGAGAGGATGTGGCCTAACGGCTAGAGCGGTTTACCTCAAAGTTGGGGAACCGGGTTTCAGTCTCGCCAGGGACGCTCAACATCCTGTGATTTTGGGCAAATCACTTAATCTCCCTGTGCCTAACAAAATGAATGTGTCCATCTGTGACGCAACTGGGGCTCATGTGAAGTGCTCTGATACATTCGGGTCAAGCTCGCACTACATAAAACTCCCAAAACAAAATAAAAAAATACCTCGCGATATTCCCCAGGGCACTCAATGTTTCAGCTGTGGAGAATGGGTCACATAGCAAGGTCTTGTCCAAGGAAGAACGAGAAGGATCTCTTGGACTTAGGGGTAGGTGACAGGACCATATACTTTACAGGGGAAAACCATGAACCCTTACACTGTATGGTTCAAGTGACTGGAAACTCGCACCTGCTCTAATTGACACAGGCTGCAAACAGTCTGTTATACAACGTCAGCTCATAAATAAACAGATTTATCCCAGAAAGGAAGTGTGAATCAAACGTGTCCTCGGGGACCAAAGAAAATATCCCATGGCTCAAATAAAAGCACAGTGAGGAACAGATAAAATATAAACTCTAGTAGAGATAAAAAGCAAAACTGCCAGAGTCCTCTATTATAGCGAACCCCCAGTTTCACCTCTGAAGCAGGACGACTCATGGCCCCATTTTCAAATATAGATTTTCCTAAATTGGAGGTTAAGTCTA
This sequence comes from Calotriton arnoldi, assembly GCA_963921515.1. Classification (NCBI taxonomy): domain Eukaryota; kingdom Metazoa; phylum Chordata; class Amphibia; order Caudata; family Salamandridae; genus Calotriton; species Calotriton arnoldi. The sequence goes on along the minus strand of CAWUFW010003000.1, from coordinate 1,615,481 downwards.
GAAAGTGTAGGAGAGAAAAACATATAGGAAAAAAAGAAGAATTGTCAAAGTAAGCAGTCCGCTGATAATTAGTATGGAAGAGGAGTGGGAATGCACTAGAGGCTTTGGAGCCACTAAAAGAGAAGACGTCACTCTACAGGAAGCGTGAAGCAGGTGAAAGAATAGGAGCATCCCACTCATGCAGGACCCTATTTTCTTTATTTTAAAAAGAATGGGTTGCTGAACTTAAAAGGAAGTAATGATGGTATGATACAATTGTTAGTTGCCAAGCCTTTCAGGGGCAAGTGATATTCCTCACCCATACTCATCTAAGTGGGGGGTCTCTAGGGAGGGAAACAACTGAGAAAAATATTTTAAATAAGTTATATTGGCCTGGAATTCTTGGACAAATAAGACACTACTTTCAGCATTTTGATGTGTGACAAAAATTAAATACTCAACACCCAGGTAAAACACCTATGTTTATCATAGATATCCCCTTCCTAAGAATGGATCTGGATCTTATATGGCCCCTGATTACTTTTTCTCGAGGACATAGATACATATTTGTAATCATGAACTACGCCACCAGATATCCAGAGACCATTATCTTAAGACAGATAGCTATTCCAAACAGTGGCAATGCAATGACTGATTTCTTTTGATGTACAGGGTTTCCTAAGGAAATTTTAACTGACCATGGTACTTATTCTGTGTCCAAATTAATGCATTAGGTTTGTGAACAATTAGGAACAAAGAAATGATGGCCCTCAGCTTAGCATCCATAGATCAATCAACCAATCAATCAGGATTTATAAAGCACAGCTAATCACCTGATAGGCAGGTTCCGGAGGTTTATTTGAGCAACCAGGTCTTGAGGTCCCTTCGGAATTCCAGAAGTGAGGTGATGGTCCGGAGCTGTGTGGGAAGGCTGTTCCAGGTCTTTGCTGCGATGTAGGAGAAGGAACGTCTCCACTTCTGCTTCGGTAGATGCAGGGAGTGTGGGCAAGCAATAGGGAGGCAGAGCATAATCTTTTAGAGGGTTGATGGAAGTTCAAGCGGTGGTTGATGTAGTGGGTCCTTGGTTGTGTTGAGCCTTGTGTGCGTGGGTCAGCAGCTTGAATAGGCATCTCTCCCGTACTGGGAGCCAGTGGAGTTCCCTGAGGTGAGGTGTGATGTGGGTTCGTCGGGAGAGGTCGAGGATGAGTCTGACTGCCATGTTCTGTATGGTTTGAAGTCTCTGTAGGAAGTGTGCAGTGGTTCCCAAGTAGAGAGCATTGCCGTAGTCTAGTCGGCTGGTGATGAGGGACTGTGTCACGGTGTGTCTAGTGTGCTGGGATAGCCACTTGAAGATCTTATGTAGCATGCGCAGAGTGAGGAAGCAGGCGGAGAAAACAGCGTTGATCTTTGATTTCATGATGAGCTTGTTGTCAGTGATGATTCTGAGTTTTCTGGCGGGATCAGAGAGTGTGGGTGAGAGGATGAGTTGGGTGTTGCTTGCATGGGATATCATGTTGAGAACATGAGATATGACAATGTTGGCCAGTGGGGTCATATATGCGTTGAAGAGCGTGGGGCTGAGGGATGAGCCCTGGGGACACCACAGATGATATCTTTGGATTCGGAGGTGAAAGGTGGTAGGCGGACCCTCTGTGTTCTTCTGGTGAGGAAGGAGGTGCTCTATCTGAGTACATTCCCATGGATGCTGATGTGGTGGAGTCTTTCAATCCACGTGTGGTGGGATACAGTGTTGAAGGCCACCAAGTGGTCGAGGAGGATCAGAGCTGCTGTTTCTCCTCGGTCAAGGGGGGTTCGGGTGTTGTCAGTGGCTGATATCAGGGTGGTCTCAGTGCTGTGATTGCTACAGAAGCAGGATTGGGAGGCGTTGAGTAGCTGATTCTGCTCTGGGTGTGTCGTGGGTAGCTAGTTGATAATCTTTTCCAGTATCTTGGCTGGGAATGGGAGCAAGGAGATTGGCTGGTAGTTTTTGAGTTCCCTGGGGTTGGTGGAGGGCTTTTTGAGTAGTGGTCTGACTTCGGTGTGTTTCCAGGCATTGGGAAATGCTACAGTGGTGATGGAGGTGTTGAGCAGGGTGGTGAGCTCCTGGCTGATCCTTTGGTTTCTGAGGTTGAAGATGTGGTGCAGCATGGGTCTTTGGGGTGTTGAGGGCATCCATCTGGCTGGTCTTTGAAATTTTGCTCCAGCTGAGGTGGGGGCGCTGGCCATCTTGGGGGTGGTGGTGCGGGGGATGGAGATGGATGATCTTGTTGAATGCTACAGTAGGACGCTATCCAATAGAATATAAACAATGCTAGACTGTGAAGAGAAAAATTGGCATTACATGCTACCCTTTACCTTATTTGCTATATGTTGTCAGACTCAAGCTGCCATTGGGTTTTCAGCAATTGGGCTACTATTTGGACAAATTCCTCAAACCCTGCAGGACATATCTAAAGACAGCTGGGAAGAGTAGCTCATAACAGGGAAACTCCTCCTGGAGTATGCTAATCATCTTAAAGACCATATGGAAAAAAATAGAAACTATAAAGGAAAATATAGGAAAAGCCCAAAGTTAACAGCAGAAATAGGATAACAATGAAGCTAAGCTCAGAAAATGTATCCTAGTGGATTGGTCTTAGTCCTTTTGTCCTAGAGAGATAATAAGATATTAGGAGCCCGGCAAGGTCATTATAAAATTCTAATATGTATGGGAAAAGTTATCTATCAAATAGTGTTGTCTGAGAAAAACACAAGCACCAAATATTCTATGCTAACCTTCTAAAAAAATGGGATGGCCCCTTTCCGAATTCGTCTGTACATCTAGTCAATAATTCGCTTCTGAGAAACAAAGGAATATCAATGGCCTAAAACTTAAATGAGAAACAGAAAAATAACTAATACAATAATTTCATTAATTTCCTGACCTGCTCTCTGGAGCCCCAGGAAGAACTCATTTAGTGTACTTCATATTATTTTCAAACCAGGGAAGGTAATGAGACAGTGATTGCATCGTACTCCTGAAGCCAGATGAACAATCATTCAAGAAGAAGTTACCAAAGTGCTCCAATTAGGAGTCATCAAACTTTCCTGAAGTGAGTGGAACTCCCCAATTATCTTTGTTCCAAAACCAGATGGAAGCATCTGTTTCTGTATTGATAACAGGAAAGTCAATCACGTTTTACAGTTTGATACTTACCCTTTACAAAGCTTTGACAAAATGACGAAACGTGTTATGTTATATTGATTTATATAGCACACTAATTACCCAAGAGAGCCTATATAGAAGCTTGGGCAGGTGTGTAGGTGTGTGGTCCCCAAGGTGTTTATACCAAGAGCCAGGTCTTCAGCTTCTTGCAGAACTCAAGAAGTGAGGTGGAGGCTCTGATGTGTTGAGGGAGGTCTTTGCACGTCTCAGGTGAGATGTAGGAGAATGAGCGACCTCCAGATTTGCTTTTGCGGATGCAGGGAATGTCTGCGAGTGCTAGTGAGGCAGAGGCAGAGCGCAGGTGTCTGGTGGGTTGGTGAAAGTGTATGCGGCTGTTCAGGTATTCTGATCCTGTGTTGTGTAAGGCTTTGTATGTGTGTGTGAGAAGTATGAATTGGCTGCGCTTGTGAATAGGAAGCCAGTGAAGCTTCCTGAGGCGTGGTGTGATGTGGGTGCGGAGTGGGAGGTCAATTATGAGTCTTGCAGTGATGTTCTGGATGATCTGGAGTTGCTTGGAGATTCCGGCATAGACAGTGTTACCATAGTCCAGCCTGCTGGTGATGAGTGCTTGTGTGATGGTCTGTCTGGTGTTCTGAGGCAACTATTTGAAGATTTTTCTCAGCAAGGAGGAGGTGCACACTGCGTTGACTTAAGCCGTCATGTTGAGCTTGTCGTCTAGGATGATCCCTAGATTTCTTACGTGGTCTGTGGGTGTTGGTCCTAGCTCTGATGGCCACCAGGTGGAGTCCAATGGGGAGGTCTTGTTGCCGAAGACCAGTACTTGTGTCTTGTCGTAGTTGAGCTGCAGGCAGAGGGTTTGCATCCAGTCTGCTACCATGGTCATACAGTTGGTTAAGTTGGTTCTGGCAGTGGTTGTTTTCTGCTTCAGGGAGAGGATGAGTTGGGTGTCATCAGCGTAGGAGATGATGGTGATGCCTTGTGATCAGATGATGTTGGCGAGTGGTGTCATGTATATGTTGAAAAGGGTGGGGCTGAGGGACGATCCATGTGAGTCTCCTCATAACAATTTCTTGGTATTTGATGTGAAGGGTGGCAGCCTGACCCTTTGGGTCATTCTGGTGAGGAAGAAACAGATCTATTTGAGAGCGGATCCTTGTATGCTAATCTCATGTAGTTTTCTGATGAGGGTGTTATAGGAGACAGTGTCGACGGCCGCATAGAGGTCAAGCAGGATGAGGGCTGCTGTTTCTCCTCAGTCCAGAATGATTCAAATGTCATCAGTGGCCGCGATGAGTGCTGTGTTGGTGCTGTGGTTCTTTCTGAATCCTGATTATGTGTTTCTAGAAGATGTCGAAGTTCGAGGTGAGTTGTGGTTTGCTTGTTGATGCCCTTCTCAATCACTTTGGCTGAATAGGGAAGCAGGAGATGGGCTGGAAGTTGCTCAGTTGATTCGGGTTGGCTGTGGTCTTCTTGAGCTCAGGAGAATGCTGAGGGACGAAGTCCCACCCCAGTAAGGGTCTCCAAGATGCGGGCAGAGCAAAATGCAGGCAGGAAACCATCTGTGTTAGCGTAATTTATAGTCGCTCCTGGGAAGATAATCTAATCCATATAGAAGCCATATTTAAGGTACTTGAAGAAGCTGTGCTCTCTCTCTCTCTATATATATATGTATATATATATATATTCAAAAAGAAATTGACGCACAGACGGACGCCCAGACTCTCGACTCAGGTCTTGTACAGCGGAGCGCCACCGCTTACATATTCCACAAGAAAAACAGGCATTACTCCAAATGATGTGCAGCAAGCCCTCCATCCGTTTGTTTAGCAAGTATTTATTAGCGTGGAAATCGCTGCCATAACGCATTTCAACCCATATCGGGCCTTAACCATACGGCAATATGGAACAGATGAATTACTTCTCTTTTAAAAGGTGACCTGTATAAACAGTGAAAAGTGACTACGGGTGAGATATCTTTAACACCAGTTATTTAAATTACCATCGCTTTTTCCTGCTTGCAAGTCACGAAAAAGCAATGGTAATTTAGATAACAACATGTGTTATGGAACGAAGACTTTAAGGCTTTCACAGTACTTACAATATATGTGATCTTTCGCCCTTAATGGAATTTACTCCTGGGACGAATATGCACTATGGCATCGCATGATGGACATTGTAGTCCGAAACAGCGTAAAAGAAGGAACTAATAAATTAACAGTGAAAATTTGTTTTCTGTTGAGAACTGCAAAAGAAAGCAGATGGATTAAACCAGCACTATTAAGAATAATGTGTACATTCATGTATCTTCACTGCATCAACATATTTCAATGCCATTTTAATGCACGAAAATGAACTGGTGTTAAGATATCTCACCCGTAGTCTCTTTTTACTGTTTATACAGGTCACCTTTTAAAAGAGAAGTAAATCATCTGTTCCATATTGCCGTACGATTAAGGCCCGAGATGGGTTGAAACGAGTTATGGCAGTGATTTCCACGCTAATAAATACTTGCTAAACAAACGGATGGAGGGCTTGTTGCACGTCATTTAGAGTAATGCGTGTTTTTCTTGTGGAATATATATATATATAGATATAGATAAATATAGATAGATATATATATGCACAAGTTTGCTTCTCATCAAGTCAGATTCAAAGGATATCCATTAAGGCAAGGTCTTAGCCAACCTCAAGGAGATAAGGTAACTGCAATTCAAGAAATTAACTTCCCTCAAACAAACATGATCTATTTCTAGGGTTACCTAGACAATACAGAAATTCCCTTTCAAATAGTTCACAAATAGTAGCCCCTTAACAAATCTTTTATATCATGAAACATTTAAAGCTCTGAATGAAATAGATACCTTTTCACTAAATCTGCAATATGCATTGGATAAACTTGAGTGCACAAGTTTTATCACCAGGACTGCTACAACTATTTGTGAAAAATTCCATTCTGTAATTAAGTTTGCTATTTGATGGCGAACATAGTGCCAATCTAAAATTATATAAAGCATATACTGACAAAGTATTGTATGATCAGGCTCAGCCATATTTTTTTGTTTTTTCTTGAACATAGTGTTAGAAGATTGGTACTAAGGGTCCAATTTATGTCTTGGCAGATGTGTCCGGACCATTGAAAATCGACGTAGTATCAGTCTGCTGTTATGACTGTCCTTTCACCCGATTTATATGTTAGTGGTTTGACGGACAAAACTCAGTCAAACCCCTGCCATCTCATTCCCCTTACACTCCTCTATCAGTGGAGTAATTGCAGAAAAGCAGCTGACGGAGGCGTTTCAGCCAAAACTCCGCCTACCATATTATGACTCTGCTTTCTCTTGTTGTAGCCATGGCAGTTAAACCTCCACACCTGACCTGGTGGTTTCATACCAATAAAAGTGGAAAACAAAGCTCACCGGCATTTCAACATCAGACTTTCACCATGAATTTGTTGTTGCAATGCTTTGCTTAGTTGCTGTTCAATATGGATGACAAGCCATGATGTTACCAACATAATGGAAGGTATTTGAATGTTTTCATTTTTAAACATAAACTACCCCATTCAGAAATGTGATGTTTTGATGTAAAGTGTAATTTTATGTGTTTAAATGTTATTACTAAACATAATATAATGTAGAGCCTGATAATGAGCAGTGCTCAGTCGGATTTATGGGCCAGGAAGGGGCACAGAGGTGAGGTACTGAAGTATGTAACTCTTAAATAAAAGTCCTTGTCGACTCTAAAATGGAACATGAGAACAAAATTATGTTTCTGAATGCTTTTAAATGGGAGAAAATTAAAATGAAAAGTTAACTTCATGATTAACTCTTCATTTTAATTTTCTCCCATTTCACAGTATTGAAGTGTTGCATTTTGAGCAGCAGGCTTTTTGCTACCAGTGGCCAATAGACACTGTGCCATATTTATAAATGGAAAATAGTAATTGTTTTCAAATGGGACAAATTTAAAGTGAAGAAAACTTTTTTTTATGAAACATTAAGTCTTAATGTCTTTCTCCACTCTCAATTAAGCCAATTATTTATTAATGTTTTATGAAGCATGTTTCTTCACTTAGCTTTCCTACCATTTAAACAAATGTATTTTTCTGTAATGAATATGGCACCATGTCTACAGGCCACTGGGAGCAAGAGGCTTGGTGTTTGTAAATGTGACACTTGGAAATGAGAGAAAATTTAAATTATGAGTTTTATGGAATCCATATAAACAAAATTAACTCCTCAGTTTAATTTTCTCGACAGAGTGCCATATTTATAAGTGAAAACTCAGCCATTATTTGAAATGCAGAAAATATTTCCATATTCTGAACATTTTTGGAGAACATTTTTCTGCACTTTAAATTGCTCGCATCTGAGTTATACATGTAACAGCGCCACATATGGCGAAAAGTATGTCCTGTGCCACAAGTCCATACGACACAGTCTCTCAGTCACCCGTACACATATATCCCATTCATACGCACACATGTTCATGCATCCCCAAAGACCACACTCTCACTGACACACATGACAGCCCTGTCATAGTGCCCCTAGTCAAAGTATTTTGTTCAAACAATAGTATCTGGCTCTGTGGGCTTTAGGCTTAATGTCAATTAAGCTGGGTGTGAGGGCATCTGGTAACAATGCGCGAGTTGTTTAGCCTTCAGTAGCTCACAATAGTTTTCACTGATTAGGAGTAGCTCTCAAAAGATTGGAGGCCCTGCTGTATGTCAACCTTACTAAAGGTTTTGCAAATAAGGAAAAGTTTGGAATCCACTGAAGAGAGTATCTAACAATTCCAAGAAATATCCAAACCTCCTTATGGTTGGGCGGTAGGCTCATTTTCAGAATTGCAGAAACATGTTCTTTTGAGACTTTCATCACACCTTTTTCAGTATGGTCTCCAAGACAGAGTACTTCCTTTTTACAATACTGCATTTAAGTTGGAAAGACCTTCGGTCCATTCTCAGCTAGATGATTTAACAGGGCAATTGTATCAAGTTTATAGTCCTCCTTTGTCTTAGATGCGACCAGTAGCTTATTGATATACTGCTCTAAGACTGAATTACATGGCAACCTCAAACTCTCTAAATCTTTCTCTAGGATTTGGCTAAAGATTTAAGGACTTTTTGTATTCGCTTGTGGAATACTATACTACACAAGATCTTTATTCAAAAATTGGAACGCAAATAAAAATTGGCTCTTCTCATGAAGGGGAATTGAGAAGAACGTTTGGCATAAGTCAATTACAGTATACCATTCTGTATCTGATGGAGTTTGAAACAAAATCACTGCTGTATTTGGTACCACAGGACAATATGGATCAATGCCATCACAGGAGAGTTACAAGGACTACCAAGTACCTCCCAGAGGATTCCCTGCTCGATTATCTTTTCAATCACTGGTTTCATTCTCTCTTCATCTTCTTTGTTGAGTTTGTATTGTCAGGTTCTAGGGACAACTACACCTGGCTGTACCTTTATTTTACCTAGCTTTGTTCTTTTAATCAATCCAATCTCCTTTCCAGTAATGGCCACACCTCATCTTTAACAGTATATCATAAATGAAGTGGCAGGTCTTCTTTTGTTAAAACCGGAAATAAATGAACTTTTGCATCTGGTGAATGTATTTTAAACATTGAGTTCTCATTTTGTGTCTCATCTGGTGTAGATGAGATCACACAATTCATTTTTCAATGCAAATCCTTTCCCAATAATTCATAGGACTTGAATCAGACAAAATTAACTGATGCTTGTTCTCTATCTGACCAATTTTAGCTGGGACATCTGCTGTAACCTTGTTAACAATTTGTTTATTGCTGATTCCTACAACTTAGACTTCTCTTTCCGAAAGGGGTAGGTTTGGGACTTCAACAGAACTAACTGTAGAACGGATAGTCCCGGTATCAATCCAAATTGAAATGGAATGGTCATCGACTTCTCTGTCATCATATGGGACACTTTGGTGTACCTCTAGGACTGCTTCTAGTAGGTAAGCCTCCTCCCCCCACAGACACCATCATTGTGAACTGCTCCCTGCCAAATCATCATTCAGAATCAATGGACTCTGCTGGTACCTTGCACTATAAGGCATCTTGTTTCTCCTGTTTTTCTGGAAAACTAGGGCTGAAGGTATCGACATTTGAAATTATTTCTGACTCTGTACAAATTGCTCAGAATTTGACAAATTCAGGACCATCACATTTCTCTGCATTTGTGGAACAACTTCCCCCTGAAACCTGTTTTGACTCTGACGACACTCCGTATTCCAATGCCTGATTTTGCCACAGAAGTGACAAGCAGTGTTACCTTCATCATTTCAACATTCACATTCATGCCATCATTGTTCACCATCCCTCTCCCACCAACTTGCATCTGCACTGGTTCATTTGGCATTTGCACACCTTGCATTTGACTCATCCCATTCATTCCAGGTGGAACAAAATTCATATCTGAACTCATTTGGTTTTGGGATCCTCTCTCAAATCGCTTTGTCTGGGCAATCATCAACTTCTCCGTAATCTTTTTCTGCTTTGCAACAAAATAATCACTACTGTACTTAGTCAACTACAAGAGCTCATCAATACTCTTTGTATGCCAGCACAATTCACTCTGTTATACATGATTACTGAGCTCCAGCTTCAAACCGATCACAAAAGCTGACACAAAATCACTGATACCATCTAGCTCAGGATCATCAACTCTGCTGTGTTTTTTGAAAATTTGCATAAGCCTCTCATAAAAGGCAAATACTGTCTCTTTTGACTCTTGGGAAGTTCTCAACATTTTTACCCAATTTATGTCCTGTTCTGGCACTTGTTTTTTCAAATACTCAGTTACCTTCTGGTATTTTTCAGTTACCTCCCAAGCAGGAACATTAGTACGAGGCACCCTTGCTGGTTCTTGTGTTGGCCATCCAACCACAGCCTACACTCTGTCCATAGGTCACTTATAACCACAATTGCAAACAGTAAATTTAAATCAGTCCATAACGTCTGGGAAATATTGATCATTCTGTGTACCTCTTCATGCCACTTTCCTCGTTCGTCACTCAATTTCAGAAAATGAGTAATAAATGCATACAAGTCAGCTCGTGACAATGGTTCATGTACCAAATTCCCTCCATGAACTTCTCTCGAAAACTGTTCCTGTCCTAGCTTCTGAATCATTTGCTACACCTCTTGCCCTACATTCAGTCCCTTTCATTTTCTTTTCATTTGCCATCCCTTTCTTCCAACTTTCTCAATATTTCTTTAAATCACTCCATACCCTAAGTTTACTCAATTAAATCTTTACTATGGGCTCTCAAAGTGATTAAACTAATTTCTCTAAATTTGTGTGTCAAATCCATTTTATAATTTTGTTTTGTCTTTTTCACCTTGCTAATGTCAACCTCGTATTCATCAGCTAACTCTTCTAATTTATGGTGTGCTTCATTTGTACACCTGGCTGCTTCTTTAACCACATATCAGCGTTGTAGGTCAACAGCTTGCTTAAATCAAGGTTTTCCTGTAACTTGTCACCAAATTCAATTTTTAAAAAGCCAATATTGATTACTCTAGCAGGCTCTTAAACCACCACTGTCCTTACGGGTGCAGCATCGTGAATCTGAGCATCAGGAGGTGTATCTCTGCTTGTACTAGGCAATGCTGTCAACAATGTCTCAGATGGTGTACAACTGTCCCACCATCTCCCCCAGCACCTGTATCAGGTTCTGAACTAGGACCAGTTGTCCCTGTTACTCTTGCTGGGCCTGATTCACAAATGGCCTCCGTACTCGTGGCAGAGGCCCAGCAGTCATGGGGAGGCTCCACAATCGGGTTGGAATCTCTGTATGAGAATTCCCATGGCGGAGATTCTGCCCCGAGTGTGGAGCTTCCCCCACGACTGCGGGGCTTCTGCCATGAGTGCGGATACCCTTTGTGAATCACGCCTGCTGTGTATGGAGTACATCTAGAATTCAAAAGTTCACTTATGAAATTATCCTTCTCATCAGAATCACTTATCTGCTTCTATCCCTTGCTTGTCTTATCTTTGTCATTAGTTTCTTTAACTATGGCAGGATAGGCGCCTATACCTTCCAGCAGATCCTCCCTCCAACATTTCTCTTGCTGTTCCCACTTGCTCTTCAGCCACTGTCAAAAAGAATCCTTAACCTGCTTTTTCATGTTCTTTTTCTCTTTTTCTATCGCCATTCATTCCTATTTATTTAGCTCCTCAAACTGTGTGGGTCTAGGCATCTGCTTCATTTCATACATGATTTGTCTAAGAAAATCTTGTTTTTTTAGTATTAAAGGTGCCACTAAAGGAAACTGCAAATCTTCATTAGAAGCAGTATAATCATGTCATTTAGAAATCCAGGTACATGTGTAAAACCCAAGGTTCATTATCTCGTATGCAGGCATCCCCTCTGCAGGTATTTTCTCACCCTCTATGGCAAGTCCTACAGAAACTTTAGGCTTTTTCAATTTGTTTCCCATTATTTTCGGTTAAAATGATCCCAAAATCAGCTCAACATCACAACAAACGATCTAAAGAAAAACAACCAATAACAGTTTGGCTCTGTCAAAGGTCAACCTATTCAGCACGGCTTTGTCAGAAACCAACCGATGACAGCACAACTCTGTGGTGACGTTTTACCAATATCAGCGCTGCTCCCTGGATGACTAACCAATCAGGAAGACAATTGAAAAACCTCTTTAAATCAAAAATAACCCCTTGTCTGCTTACCCTAGATAGGAAAGGAAATCAGTAAACCCAGTAGAACAACTCAATCTCAAACCCCAAAGACCAAGCAATAAGAAAACAAAGTCACTAAACAACACAAAATATGAAAAGCGCCATTTAAATCACAATTCACACTAGATACACTCCCTTTCAGCGGCAGTCCACCCTGGTCAGTGCACCCACTCCTGTGCACTTAAGAACAGAGAACACTGGAGCAGCGTAATTTTGGCTCCACCCTTACATGTCACAAATATGCATATATATGTGCACTTAGCACTACATACTTGTGTGTTCTAACGTTATTAATGTAAAGTGTTGCACTTAAATCCAGTACTGAAGTGCATTCACTGTAGAACTAGAAAATCATATACACTGTGTGCCTTAACTTTATTAAACAAAATATAGGCGTTTAGAGATTTGATGAACCATCTTCACACTATTAAAATGTATTTACATTAGAAATGAGAGATTTATCTAAATGTGTGGACTAATGTTTTCACATTACTATTTATAATGTAGTTCTTAATCAAACTTATATTTGTGCATTCAAAGTTACTTTACATTTACTTAAAGTGCAACATGAATCTAATGCTGAATTTATGTACTTACACGTGTTATTCATTTGTAGTAATATGTACACAACAACACCTATTAATAAGCACCATTGAGTAATATGCTTAACTTGACTCGACTAGGCCTGTATATCTTTCTGCATACATACAGGTTTTCCATTTCTGCTTATGTGTCTTTTCCTTGCAGGTACAGTCACATGGTTTGTTAGTTTGAGAATAGATGTAATTCTGTACTAGTGATAGAGAGCCAAAGAAGAAGACCTTGACGAAGAACATGGAGAGCCAGAGCATTAACTGCAGTAGTGTATCAAAGTATTGCAGGTGGCCAAAGACAATGTCGTTCTCAGGACTGGCCTGGGAGACTTTGGTAATGTTGCAGCTCACAACGTGAGAACGAAAAGGACAATGGTACTTCTGATGGTGTGATCAATGGTTGTTACCCAGACGATTCTTGTGGTATTAAGTAGTGTTCTCACAGGTTGATGTTAGCCACTTTTCGTTTGGACTTTGAGAGGTATAGAACCCTATGCTTACCACTTTGATTCTTTGCTGAGTGTGGCTTAGGCTAACACGTATTTCCCTATCCCTAGAAGAATCTTGACCGAGCTTCTGAAATGCTGACACCTTTCCGCATACTTTTCACATTTTTATCTTTTTTGCATTTCCCTGACCTTTGAGACTCCTTTAGATTAATTACCTTTATTGCTTTAGACTCTAGATTAGAGGGCTTTAGCTATTACTCATGTTTAAGAGAGGAGATTGAAGACTCTTCTCAGAGCACCAGATTCTGCTGTTAATTCTTTGTATTGCTGTAATTGAACTTCTTGTTTGTCTGATACTGATGTGCCAGAACCTCTTCAGTAAGCTTGGCTGTCAAGTTATTATACTGTACCAGTATTGAGACAGATTTATATTAACCTGACTGCTAATTTGTAATAAAACGTCTTGCCTTTATTTACTGATTCCTGGTCCTTATTGTGTAGCCAAATGGGTTACTGTTAACTATATGTGTTTGACCAAATGCTAACTCCCATCACCTCTGAGTTGCATAGAAAGACCCATCGGATAACCAGTGGTAAACGTTTGGCCCAACGCTGGACCCTCACCAACCCAAATCAGGCACACAACCTGTAAAGAAAGAATTGTTGGTTCAGAATCCCTGTGAGTGTGTATGCAATACGCCAAATAGCAATGCATACAAATGCAGAATACATCGTCAGAAATCAGAATTATTCTAAGTCCAAAATGAACAGAAAGATAATGGGAAAAACTGGCAATATCCCTAGCTTTTAGATGTTCTGGAAAAACTCTGGCTCACCCCCAAAATCAAAGAGTTTTTACACACAATTCTTGCATAGAAAATTAGCTAACCCACAGATTCATCATGGTATGATCCCATGTATCATTTATTTTGACAAATCAGAGAAATCCATAAGAAATAGTATAGCAGCTTCAGTGTCAAATTATCATAGAAAGTTCAACTAATATGCAACATTTCCAAACAATGGACTATACACCAGAGAAAGAGTGCTAAGCCTAGCAATGGAACAGCAAAAAAAACCTTGAACAGTTGCAATAGTTAGGAACACTAGAACGTTCGTTCATTCAAAATATATGCTTGTTAGGAAAATTACTATTACATCACCTTACCTTTGCTCTGTGGAGCCCGGGGGAAGAAAAGACGCACAGGAACGAGATGGGAGGGGGGCAGAGCAGGAGTGAAATGAGCAGCATTTAAGCAGCAGACATGTTAACTAATATGGGGATTTTATGAAAATGTGACACAACCAAACGACATTAATAAACACACTTTTACACATTATATTAAACTAATTTCAGCGACAATGATATTCAGCATCTGTGTTGGATACAACATAAAAATCATTAGATATTCATGTAGGAAGGTAGGATCCTTCTGCATGGTTACCCCCACTTTTTGCCTGGTGCTAAGCTGTTTTTGGACTAGTCTGACTGGGATCCTGCTAATCAGGACCCCAGTCTATCTGCTTTCTCCCTAAATTGTTGTGTTCAGTACTTAGGTACATCCCAGATTGGATACTGGAGTACGCTTATAAGTCCCTAGTATATGGTACTAAGGTACCCAGGGCATAGGTACCCCAGAGGTCCCCCATGGGCTGAAGCATGCATTATGCCACCCATGGGAGACCATGCAAAAGGGAACTACAGGCCTGCCATTGCAGCCTGTGTAAGTTGGTGCTAGCACCACTTACTAAAGACATAGGTTTACTATATCTAGGGTCACTGCACTTAAAACCTATAAGTCACCCCTATAGCAGACCTTTGCAATTCTGAAGGCAGGGTGCTTGGTTCTAAGTGAGAGGGTGCCCCTGCATGTGCAGGACACCCCTGCAGCCTACGGAGTCCATTCTCCCACGTTGTCAGTGAAGAAGCCATATACCATATAGAGGGGCACCGCGTAATTACGCGATGACCATCACGAAACTGGCTGCAACGAATCCTATCATGTTCGGTATCAAACATGTTGGAATCGTACCCCCACACTGTAAACGGTGTGGGAGGTATGATTCCAAGCACTGGAAGAGCCCTCCGTTAGGCTCTCCGTGTTCCCGGTACCAGCCTTCTTGACCCGGACAGCACAAAATGGTTGCTGCCAACCAGAGACACGATTCTGCCCTCCTGCTGCTGAGCCAAGCTCGAGCAGGGGCAGGCAGAACAATAGGCATCCTGTCACAGGGAGGTGTGACCACCTCTCAGACAGGATTTAGTGTATTGGGGTAGGGTGGGTGCGCTTGCTAGCACCACTCAAACTGCATGAGGGGCACATGTGGGTCCCCATGCATAGTCCAGCTCAACCGAGTTCTGGGAGCCGTTGGCTCCTGCTCTGGCGTGAAACTGGACAAAGGACATGGGAGTAACCTCCCCTTGTCCAGACCCTCCCCTGTAAGTGTCCCCTGAATCTTCCCAACCCTTTCCCTAGGGTACTTAAGGGCTTACCTGGGTGTAGGTCCCTAGATTCATCGTGGGATAAGATTCAGATCAGACACCACTGCACCTCGACTG